>OY720448.1:24643203-25243203 GCA_963082715.1 Harpalus rubripes | reverse complement strand
GCTGCCCCAGACATGTAAATATTAGTAAGTATGAATTTTAAATTCTTTACTTGAATTTTGGTTAATATTTCAAATTGAACATCTAAACGCCCTCAACACGTACTCTTTAACCTTTTGAAGATATCTGATCAAGGTCTTCTTCTAATTTCATGCGTTAAGTTTTCATCTCCGCACATTCTGTCAAATTCAGTAGTGTCGTTTACTTAATTTTTATATGAAGGTACATAAGATTATACTGTTATTTTGTTATTATGTTACAGTAAAAGCATACAAAATTAAATAAACTGATGATGTTTATTAGCAAATTTGAAACTAAATATGTGAAAAATAAGATGACACATTGCCTGTATTCTTCTTGGATTATATATGAAAAGAACAACGTTTCAAATATAGAAGGACTTATTATTACTCCAAAATTCATTATCGTATATGAAGAACGAACACTCAACTTTCGTGTACATACATTTATAAACTACAAATTGACATTTTTTCTCAACAACCCCTTCTAGTAAAATGAATGTCTCAGATTTCAGATCATTTAGAGTTTATTTCGCGGACGATGCAGCATCGGTCAGGGGGAATGTAAGTACGTTCAGTTTTTCTGAAATGCGGCGACAAACTGAGATCTTGACAAAAAAAAAATGCAGCTATGAATTATATTAAAATAATCGACCGAAGTGGATTGGTGGTTGCGCTCTAGCTTTACGTGCCAGCGGTTCTGGGTTCAAATCCCGGGTAAGGTATGGATGTTTGTGTGTCCTTTCATCATTTTATGTTCATCAATGCAATGTGTACTACGGCAATGAAACAAAATATATGCTAATATCTTGATTTACAATAAAGAATATATATATATATATATATATATATATATATATATATATATATATATATATATATATTAAGATATCCGAAATAAAAAATAAACTTACAAGGGCGGATCGAAAAGTTTCTAGAACGAGCTAAAAGTTAGCGTTGCGCAGAAATATCACTCATATATTTTGAAAACGTGATCTTTCAAATAATTACTGTCAAAATTTAAGACAAATCGTACATAAAGTATAACCGTGAGAGTCTACAAAAGTAAACAATTTGTGCATTTTTTTAAAATTATTAACAAAAACGAGTTTCGTGCAGTAATAAAGCATTTCTTTTTAAAAGGCTTAAATGCGAAACAAATTAAAATGGAGCTAGAAGAAATTCATGTTGGATCTACTTCTTCCTATGCGACAGTTGCAAACTGGATTGCTGAATTTAAACGCGGTCGATCAAGCGTATAGGATGAACCACGTTCTGGTAGGCCAAAAACAACTACCGATGAAGAAAATGTCACAAAAGTCCACAAAATCGTGATGAACTCTCGCCAAGTAAAGTTGCGGGAGATAGCAGAGGCAGTAGGCATTTCATATGACCAAGTACATCATATCTTGCATGAACACTTGTACATGAGAAAGCTCTCTGCGCGTTTGCTAATAAACGAACAAAAGCAAGTTCGAATGTCCATTTCTCAGCAATGCCTAGACATATTCAAGAGCAATACAAAAGATTTTTGCGACATTTTGTAACTGTAGATGAAACCTGGATACACCACTATACTCCAGTGACCAAAGAATAATCAAAAGCCTGAATAGCACGCGGTGAACCAACTCCGAAGAAGGCCAAGATGATTCCATTAGCTGGAAAAGTGATGGCTACCGTCTTTTGAGATTTCCGAAAAATAATTTTTACAGACTACTTACAACATGGAAAAACAATAACAGGTCAATATTATGAGTCGTTATTAGAGAGATTGAGTAATGAAATCAAAGCAAAAAGGCCTCATTTGGTAAAGAAAAAAGTTTTATTTCACCAAAACAATGCACCAGCTCAAAAATCGGCAAATGTGACGGCGAAACTGCAAGAATTATAATTCGAATTAATCGAGTATGCACCATACTTGCCTAACCTGCGATTTCTTTCTTTTTCCAAATCTCTAAAAATGGTTATCTCAGAAGAAAATCTCATCGAATACTGAAGTCATAGAAGCTTTAAATGTATATTTCCAGAGTTTAGATTTTTCTTATTTTACTGAAGGAATGACAGGTCTTGAAAAGCGTTGGGCAAAATGTATCGAGTTGAAAGGAGACTATGTAGAAAAATAAATATAATTTTGCTCCCAAAATTTATATTTTCTATCTCGTTCTAGAAACTTTCCAATCCGCCCTCGTACGTTTCAGCGACGGTATAGTCAACAATGAGCCTCGTTTTAAAATGTAACTTATTCGAAACAGTATGAATTTTTGAAAGTCAAGTTATATTCATCCATATCGCGCTACTTCCAGTCAATGCAAATATTACAGAGATAAAAGTATGTCAACTTGTTAATTCCTTCATGAAACAGATGACATTTATCGAACATCTTTAAAATTTAAAGTATACAAATTTATTTGACGGTCTGAGACGAAAGCTCGAATAATAAGAAGCAAAGGCAAACCGGGCAAAATTAAAATAAAATGTTCAGTTTTATTGTGTTTTGTAACTTTCTTTCCAAAATATATACAATTTAAATATATTGATTTCTATAAATCAGCAGGTGTATTCACAATTTCTATCGGTGCTGAATAATATTATAGGCACCGTCTAAATTCAAACAATATTAAATTAATATTGTAAAGGAAACTACCTACACTGCCTTTTCAATAGGTCAATTATATGTTTTAAAATTAATATTTTTGAAAGTCTCTTTATTCTACTTTTTGAAAGTACGGACCCCTGTAGTTAAATCTACTATTATACTGATTTATCTGCTGTATCTGAACCCACACGCGATTCAAATTGCCAAACCTGATTAAGTTATACAATGAATTATTATCTCCAGCTCCAGCCTAAATTATCGTCTTCGCGAAAAGGTATGGCGAAAGAGAAAAAATTGGGGTACACTAAATTGCCAACACCTACTCAGGAATTTAGATTAGACTGCTACCTGTTATTTTAAACTATAACTCAGAACTATATGACAAACAGTTAATTTTCGAAGCAGTTTTTATTGTTCTACCTGCGTGTGGGATTGCAAAATATTATTGTGAAGAGAATTTATTAGTACATAATAAGTAATTTAATAATGTATACTATAAATTTGGTAGGTATATTGTCATACGTAATATAACAAGTGATATAATTATCATCGATGATATTCTCGAGTGAAACCGAGTTGCAGATTTCACGAGTCCGAAGGACGAGTGAAATGTGCTGCTTCGGTTTCACGAGCAATATCTTCGATTATTAATCATATCACGAGCTTATATTTAATGAGAGAATATAATGAATTTTTGTGACACATTGTGTGTGCTGCTAACCTAACTTTTAATATATTGTGTTGCAACATGGTTAATTTGACAATTAAATTATTATTTTCATCCTTGCTGATATCAACCTAACGATTATCACACATTTTTATACTCATAATTAACTGTCAATGTCAAATAAAGAAAACAAATCCCTTAGTAACGAATATAAATAAGGTGATAATTTCTTTGTTTTTTATCATCGCTGTGATAGACATGTAACTAGGGAGATTCTGAATGTTGATTGGCGGAAAACATATCACGTGACTAATGAATTATATTCTCGCCAAAATACAGTTAAGTAAATTTTTTATAGTTTATTGGCTACTACTAACGACTATGAGGGCAATGCTAGATTTATTGAAAATAAGAAAATCAAGTAGGCCGTGGAAAACCAAATTTTAAACACTTATTTATCTTAGGCCGCTATTATAAACGTCCAGTTAAATTTCGTTTCATAATAAATTTAATTAAAAGAACAAATGTAATGCGAATTTTTGACACAATGACTTAAATGTCATAAAAAATTAAGTATCGCTGTGTGAAAACATGAAATGATCCAGAAAGCATTTTCTACAAATTTTGGCGAAAAACATATAAATAAATAACATTATACATCGCGCATGTTGTAACAAGTGCGGGAAATAAGTGATTCTAAAACAAATGCAAGTTTTCGAAATGAGCGTAGAGAATTTTAGAATTTGCATATGGAGTTTCAGAATTACGTTTTCCGCATATGTTGCAAACAATGACTCGTACCATGAGCACGGTTTTAACTAAAACGCTGTTTTAAGAAATATCATATTCAAATTTTAATATATAATTTCGACTTTATGTTTAAAGATCGATTTTTTTAAAAAATATTTCTTTGAATGCAATCTATGTTCTGCTTTAAAATCATATTTTGATAAATTTGATATTATTTATTATTAATATTAAATAATGAAATTTGACATTTCTTAAAACAGCGTTTTAGTTAAAACCGTGCTTGTGGTACGAGCCATTATATTTTTTGTAATCATCCAAAAATAAGAAAAATTACGAAATATATTACTATCTGGGCGGCTATGCTTCATGCTTCGTATTATTATGAGATCATGATAATTACTCTCATGACAACAAAACAAAAATCTTATGTTTTAATTATTTTCCGTTCTCATGCGAGAATTGGCTATTTCCCGTATCCATTTTGAGTTTAAAACACACATTTTCCACATGCTTGTAAAAAAAATATTTTTTCAACCTCACTGTGAAAATTACATTTTCCTGACTTCAGTTAGTTGTGATAGTAATCATTTCCTCACTAAGTGACGGATATGTCAATTTCACAAGCAATGTTAAAATATCGTTTTGTATTATAGCGGAAAAATGTAATTTTCACTTGTAATGTTGATAAAATAGTATGTAATACACATGAGAAAGGATCATTGCAAAACTCGTACGAGTAGAACACTCGTTATGGCTCGTGTTACATAATTCCTACTCGTATTGTAATGATGCCCTTTCCTCCCTTGTATTACATATTCTATTATTAGCTTTTGGAAATCAAATAATATTTATTAATAAAGAATGAACAAAACTTACTAATATCCATTTTTAGAAATGTATCCATTGTTGTTCAAAATATGAACGTACCTGCAAAAGAAGAAAACTTATTAGTATACGAATTCTGTTTATATTTAAATTATGAATCATTTGGCATGCATATGATATATTTAAATAATATGATAAACATTCTTCAATCCATAGAAAGCATTTTCAGGTGACGACTAACTAATTGTATATAAAAATATAGCATTGTTTACAATCGAAAGTTAAGGTCATCTTGTAGCCATCAACTTTAGTAATGTCAAATTATTGTGTCCTCCATATTATGTTTACCATATTTAAACATTTATTTATGAGCTAGTAAATATTTGTTTATACTATGACGCACATTTCATTGCTAATAAATTACCATTTTTCATTTCTTATAATTCGTAATAGTTGCGTTTTAATATACATATACGTAATTTTTATTGCAGAATAATATTGAATATTATATTACAATAACACATAATATGTGTATATCTTTTATATTTATTTAATAGACACATAAGTGAATGAACTGTATAACTTCAATGTATGGGAAACAGTTACAACTATTAAAATTAACTTTTCCAATATATTAATTAAGTTATTTTGAATAGAATTATGCAGAGTACAGTTATATTACCAAATTTTTAATTTTTACAAGAATTTTATTTGGATTCACAGTTTGAACATAGTTTTATATCAGTAAAACAGCAAGATCTAAATATCTTTATATGTAAATGAAGACATTGGATATCTGTTATGGAAACTTGATTTCTTGCAAATCAAGTATCTAGAAATTAATACACAGCAAATATTTTAGTTATTTTTTATACAAGACGTTAAAATTATATTTTATCGACGAGCGAAAAGTTTAATTCACAACCGATTTCGAGAGTAAATTATTTTTCGCGAGTCGATAATTTAATTATATATATATATATATATATATATATATATATATATATATATATATATATATATATATATATATATATATATATATATTATCTACTACTCTGTAGGTACGCGCACTTTAACATCAGCTATAGAAAAAAAGATTTTTTTCTACTAAAAACTGCGAACTTTTCATATGACCGTAGTTTCAGCTAACGGAAATTCTTGCAAATATATTTATCCTTTTTTATTTTGAATCAGGGCCTTCTATGATTTGTATACTTATACAGGAACACATCATTCAAGAATGTTATACGTAGAGTCCAATATTTATTATACACATATGCATACTTTATGAAGAAAGTAGCCTTGCAGTAACAATAATAACATGACATATTCATCAATAAATATCTTGATATTAATATTGGAATCAAGGTTGTTCGATGTAACTTAAAATGAGTATTAAGTTAAGTGTCGAAACTTAAGCAGTTAAGTACTACTTGCTACTCAGTTCCGCATAGCTGAGGAACATTTAATGAGATTATGTAAAAGAGAAATGGAGATATTTCCATAAAAATTATGTTATGATTACCGCATCATATATTAATTCCTTTAATATAACATCTAAAAATGTACATACAGTAAAATCATCTGTATCATGAACGAATTAACAAACTGGCATACATTTATATATCATTGACAAAGACTATAAGCATGTGCGAGAAGGATGGATATAACACGCTTGTCTTTCAAAAATTCATATTGTTTCGACTAAGTTAGGACATTCTATTTTAAAACGATGTTCGTTGTTGACAATACTTTCGCTGTAACGTAAATTTATTTATTAATTCAGATATATTACCTTGATTCATAGCCATGCGTATAGCCAGAGATCCTAATAACTCCGAGAGTTGTTAGGACCTCTGGAATGGTTGACATGTTGAGTAATCTTGACTACTCTGTTTAACTTTCCTTTGTTGTACTACTGATGATGAAAACTTAGTTCTCGAAATACGTATTTAGTTTTTATTAAAATTAATTTTAAGGTTAAGGGGTAATTATAATAGTTTTAGTTATATTTAACCTTAGACTCCATCTATTATTAATTTTTCATATTTGTGTTGGTTACCTTTTATCGAGTTAACTATTGTTCGGTCTTTAGTTTTATTAAATATGGGTGTTGAATACATGTTCCCTATAAATCAAGGGTTAACATACATTTTTTTGCTTTTGTTCTCGTTTCAATTTTAAGTATTTAAAGTAAAAAAATATTTAAAAAAAATGGAATTTTATTATTTTTGAGTAAAATGTAATAATAATTATTAAATAACAATTTATACATAATGGAAAATATATTGTAATTAAAACACTAAATTTTCTATCATTTAAAGTATAAAACTATTTTTAAAAAATCTGATGTGGCCAACACATAACCTCTCGCCAGATATTTTACCTGGTTGTACGCATAAAACGAAAAATATTTTTAAATACAAATACATATATTCATGTCTCACTACAAAATAATTCTCACATATATTTGCAAAATCTATGGGTTATTTTAAAATAAATTATGTACAATACATACATTTTCTTTATATTCAATATCCTGAAATTTTCTTTTTCTACTTTCCTTTTCTTTTTCTTTATATTCGTCATTTTTTCGCAAATTCCTTTTATATTCTTTTTTACGTATATTCTTTTGCGTTGTTGACTTTTTTTATTTTCATAATCTTCATAATAATGTTTTGACAGAGGCATACAAATATTTTTGACAGTGACATTTATGTGTCAATTACAAAGATTTGAATTTCTTGCCTTGTAGTAGTTTGATCTGATGTTTTTTACATCAAATTATTTCAAAGGCTTTTCTTTATCTCTAAATCTATAGAAGATATAATAATGAATTTATATTTATCGAATAAAGAATTTAACGTTCTTTAATATAAGTATTTACATAAATTTTCGATAAATAATATTTAGATGATTTTTTTCTTGTAACTACTACTTCCGGTTATCCAATTGTTACCAAAACTGACTGGACTCTTCCCATTATTGTTAGATTGAGGAATCCGTAGTTAAAAATGTCTTAAGTCTTATAGTATTTGAGATATAGTGAATCCAACATCCACATCCACACACACACACACACACACACACACACACGCACGCACGCACGCACGCACGCACGCACGCACGCACGCACGCACGCACGCACGCACACACACACACACGCACGCACGCACGCACGCACGCACGCACGCACGAACGCACGCACGCACGCACGCACGCACGCCCGCAATTTATACATGATGGAAAATATAATGTTATTAAAACACTAAATTTTCTATCATGTATAAATTGTTATTTAATAATTATTATTAATTTTTATTTTAAAATAATTATCATTTTTTGAAAAAACTATTTTTTTTACTTCAAATACTTAAAATTGAAACTACAACAAAAGCATAATTTATTGTTAACTTTTGATCTATAGTAAACACGACTTAAACACCCATATTTAATAAAACTAAAGACCGAGCAATATTTAATATCTCGATAAAGGATAATCAGTGTTTAGTAGGTGGCTATATTTAGGTGTTATATCGTCATTTATTATTTGTTGCAGATATGGAATAACCAAAACAAATATGGAAGACATAGGGCATAGGGTTCATACTTTTTAAAATACATAGCTTTTTGTCTATCCCCTAATTCTTCCGGAGTGTGTATTATATCTAAAATGGAAATTGTTGTTCAAACTAAAAATTAATATACATGCGTAAGTTTGCCAGAAAAATTTGTTGGCGATCTCTCTAAGTTTGTATTTAATCCGATTTTTGAGTTCAATATTTTTATTTATATAAAAATTATAACCTTGGTAAAAAATTTGAGCATTGCCATTCGAAGGAACCTAAAAAAGCCTTCCTTAAAAATGAAAGTTATTTGTAGAAATAAAAATGCAAAATTTACATTTCCGCCTCCTACATCTAGTGCGCTATGTAGATTTTCGGAAATAAAGAAACACCATTAAAATGGTCTCCTAATGGGGCAACTTGTCTAATTTAACCGACTTCGTATCTTTTAGTTCTCGATATCCGCATGTTGCACAAGTTACTGGACACCCTGTATATTTATAAAAACATATGTGAATGTATGTATTGTTCGGTGAACGTTTTCATTAACCTAATTAATTTCGCGAACTGTATTGTGTGTGTTGTTTTCTTATTATTGTATACGTATTTGTTATTATGAGGCGCCATTATTATCCACGTGCAAGCGTGGTTTGAACCTTGAAACTCCCAATTCCAAAATCGTCTTACAACAACATACAATTATCGATTATATGCGTGAAATTACTTCAATAAGCCTCGGAAATTATAACCAGAAAACAGCAGCATATGTAATCATCCTCACTCCAATTACATGTAGATGGAAAAGATAGGACACTTCATAATTCTATAACAAGAAGATATTACATTTGATAGTACGCTAATTTCATGACAATAACATGTAATTCGGCAGAAAAACAAAGAAAATTGTCTTATTGTTCAATCCTGTTGATAAAACCATAATTTATAAATTTAAAATCCTCTGCAGGTATCATGGAAAAATTCTGATGTGGCCAGCCGAGTGGCCACCACGTGATCTCCCGCCAATTCCATGTTTAAAATAGCAATGCGCTTTAAGTTAAGTATTACTTCCGGTTAATCGTTTGTAAACAAAATCTAATTTGTTGTTTCAATAAATAGAAAAATCTGTAATCCGAAATTTTGGATTATATTTTATGTGATTTTCCTCGAAAATCTGTTAAGAGCTCCAAGTCTTAAATATCTAATCTGAAAAGATCTGGATTATATTTTAATATATTTTTGCATTAAAAAATGTCATTGATCAACTACCACTTACGGTTGTCCAATTTTACCCAAAATCTAATATAAATGCAGAAAGCTCAAATACGGAAAATAGAATTTACCTCCCTTACCTATGTATGTAGGTTGGTAGTAAGTAAAAATATTACATTTTTCAATTAATTCAAAAAAAGTTATTCTGAACGAAAGAAAATCTGTTTCCACATCTTTATCTTTGTTTCTTTCTATGTGTTTATTCTTCTATGCTAACCAGTCTGTACACACGAGTAACTGTACTTGAGATTTACGTCTCTCGAGACAAATATATGTAAATTGCTTGGAACAAAAGCCTGTAATGTTTGAGGTTAAAGAATGGAGCTGTGAGAACCTCCAAGTTTGGTGTTTACTGTTTGCGTTAGAACTTTAAAGCTTACTATGTATTAAATTAGATACCAAGTGTTACTAAAACCATTTACTTCTTTGTTACAATATGCAACTAACACTTTGCAATATTGCCAATATTAATATATAACTGAGAACTCTTAATTAGCAAAATTTTCCGTAACTTTTCATTAGAGAGTAACAAATTTAAATACATATCGATGAATTATTATTAAATAAATAAAAATGCTTTAAGTATTAAAACTTTTAGTAATAAGTAGATAGTTTTTTTTTTGCCGCCTGGCGATCTAGGTTATTTTCAGATACGAGTTATACATCGATATACATATTGGATACTATACTACCTACTATATTCAAAGTTTCTTAGAAACGATTCCAGTTATATAATTTGCACTTAATACTAACATTTGCCAATTAGTAATTGAACATCTTATGTCTAGTTGTACCGCTTATAGTCAAAGTCTTAACTACATGTTAACAAATAAGAGTATATCGATATTCTGACAGTAATATTTAACAACTCATTTGATATTTCGTTTCAATACGATATTACCAATTTAACCAACAGTTAATTTTGCAAGATTTATGAAACTTATACCCGTAATCTGTTCAAAACTTAATAGACCGGGGGCTAGTACTACGTGAAAAATGTATAATGGTATTCCAAATACTGACCCTTGGTACTCACTTTAAATAACCTGACGATCTGTTTAGCTAACAAAACTGTTTTAAAAAATGATATTTTAGAAACTAGGTATTCTCTGAATGGGACCTGCATAAAATGACATTATGGATATGTAAATGGTAGTCGATAATAAACGACAGCTATTTTCAATCATTTTAGGGGGCGCTAAAGCTTTTTATTGCTGTGAATTTTACCTATAAGAAATTGTACATGCCATTCCATCTGGACCATTTTTACCTAGCGCCTCGGCCGCAATTGCTGGGTTCAACACAAAAAGACCGTTTTCTACACCTAGTAACATAATATACTATTACCAAACTGTTTGTCATCCTTGAAAGTACCTACATGTTGCTGTATGTAACTGATATTTACAATATTTGGACTATGGTATATTTTTCATATTGAATTAAGTTAATTAAAAAGAGATATTGACTCGTGTACTTACAGATCTGTAAATCTGTAAAAAATTGACAAAAACAGCTAATTTTTGTTGACTAATATAAAATTATACATAAGAGTGGCATGTTTCTCTACGATTTTATGCATTATTTACAGATTTACAGATCTGTATCTCCAATACTTTAGTCTTTAGTGTTATCTTCCAAATATCTTCGCTATCATGTTTTCTTCTTATCTATATATCTAAAATATCCAGGTATATTAAAATTTATTGTTTCCGAGAAATTATTCACCGCTCATACCCTAAGAATCATCGAACAAACAAGGGTTTAATTCCAAATCTAACCCTCTCAGTTGGCGTCCAAAGTTGTGTCTTTGTTTGCGGTTGTTAAATATATAAGATAGAGTCATCTTCCAAGTTGTCGACCACCCTTGGAGCTAAGATATAGTGCTAATAAAAATCAATCTTTATAGCTAGGCATGCAATCAGTTCAGAATTTTTACTACGTGTGAAGTGCAAGAAATTAAGTTAGAAAGATAAATATAATTTCCGCGTAGTAGAAATGTTTATATGACGCCAATGTTTGTAAATTTTGTTTTGGAAATAAAGATGTAATAATAACAAATAAATTTCTAACGTGATACTAAATATTTTCACGCTCCGTGTTCATATTTTCGTATATAACAACTTTATTTATAGACCAAGATAATTTATTTTCGTTTTGGTGAGCTGCAACTTCTTGCATTAATATCTAGATATTTCTGTAAGATCTATAATCGTTTTTATAGACTTACATAGATCTTATTGAAAAAATAGCTTATTGACGTCCATAACTTTCATGTTACCATATTGTCGACTGTAAATTTTTACACAATTTGAAAAATTTGTGGTTCAGTCTTATTTTTTTGAATTAGCCTTTTCAATTTGTAGCCCCCTGCATCAAATTCCAAAAGTATGAATATCACTTTTTTAGATAAAAAATTAAATTTTGTAAAATCCAATTCTTATACTGATGCCAAATCTTGAAACAGCATGTCGATATCTTTTTTCATTCTCAAGATATTTGCGTTCAAAATTATACTAAAAAATTTCGCCTCTGTACCCATAACTCAAAAATGGGCGGAAATATAAACTTTTTAATATCTACGGGCAAAATTACATAAGTATATCAATTTTCATAATTTTTAAACAATTGATACAATTTGTGTGAAACTTGGGAACTGTAACAATTAACATGATAATCACAATCAGAAAATATTCCACTGTTAATTTTCCATTTGTTTTAGCCCTTGAATCAAATTCCAAAAGGACGGGCGTTACTTTTGAGACACCTGTATATCAAGCCTTCTCTATATGATACTTGTTAATGAATAAATAATTAATATGGTAGGAGATCCGTGTCTATGTCAACGATACTATCCATGTCAGTTTCAAGAACCATCCGCCCACACACTGTGGTTTCTTTCTTCGTGTCAAGGTGGACAATGAAAATTAACTTGACACTTTACACATCCACATATTGCTTGATATTTGATACCAGACTGAATAAGAATGCACTCTGCATATTTGGATACCGTGGGAGTCAAGAACGGTCAATCTGTTTACAAGAAAAAATAAAGTTATTTCTTAAATTCTTTTCCATAATTTGCATTATATCGTTTTGCAGTTAAGTATTCTTCCTCTTCTGGTCTTTTTCTCTTATCTCTTGTGAATATTGTAAACAATATTGTTTTCTGACTAAACAGTAATAAACGGAATGCCATGTGCAAATTTATTGAGCAGTTTAACAGCCATAAAATGGTAGCCAAAAACGGTTTTCATGTTTACGGACCATACCGTTCGAGTGTTGATTCACATGACTCATATCTGTAGACAGAAATAACAAAGATGTTCGGGAAATAATTAACACGCTCACTACAAGGACACGAAAAGATGAAGAAGTTTAAATAAATATATCACAAGAGCATTAAGATGTAATTTGACTTCCTAGTAATTATTTCTTTTATCTTCTACAGCTCATCGTGATTTAGGCAGATATACTTTAATATATCAATTTGAATAAAACAAAATTTGCATCATTTAAACAGTTATTTATCTGTTATTTGAAATTAAGTTGTTAGTTAGTTAGAACTGAAATAGTTTATCAATTTTTAAAGCTATAGTTGTGATTGAAAATATAGAGTTTATCGGAAAATATTTTCGTATCACGATTTATTATAATTTCAAAATAGTTTTAAGTGCCTATGAGGATAAAGAAAGTTTAGGTTCACTTTTTAGTTTATTTTTTCAGTTCTTTGGCTACAATTTACCGGTGATATAAAGAATTTGAACGAAAAAGGAATGCTGTTCTGCACTAAAAAGGAGCAGGGTGTTACCGAAAAGATGAATGCTGATGCTAAGAAAATAATTGAAGAAGACAACAAAGTCACTTATGCGGTCTTCTGCATCAAATGAAGATTGCATCCTCAAGAATCATACATACATGATGACCAGCCTTTAAAATAAGGTGACAAATGTTTTGTTCCAGTCAGGTATCTGATTTCCAAAAAGCGAAACGTGTAAGAACTTGCCATTTCCAAACAAAATATTTTGAAGTTTATACTTATTTTGGCAAAAGTAGATTGATGCTTTTAAGAAATAAAGAGAACGAATGATGATGTTTATTATAGATATTGTTGAAAATTATTGAAAATATTGTAAATAAGGCACTAACAAATACTAGAAATCTCAGAGCAACAGAGTTATGTTGTCGATGTAAACGAATGTTTTTATGTATCTGTGAGATCTTACATCCCTGAAGAAAGTATAAGTGTATACCGAAACGTCGGTTTTGCAAGAATAAATATGTATGACTAAGTTTTCGTGTTGAGAAATTTACACCCTTATTTAAATAAAATTCCTAAAAATGTGAACGACGTGTCTTTATTCAAATAATTCTAGTGGACCCTTATATAAGACTAAAACAGAAAAATTTGACAGTATTGGCAGTCAAAAATTATACTTGCTCGTCTCTTGTTTCATGGAAAGGTAGATAACATTCTAAATCATTTCATTGTGTATATTTCAATTTTTATCTGCTCTGTCAGTATTATCGTCCACAACCAAAAAGTTAAATTACATTTTATGTTCGCGTCAACTTACATCTTTTTGAGAAGCGGTTGCAAAAATCTTAATTTATGCTTCAACTCCGTTCGCCTTTATTTGCATTCGCAATAAATTTAATTTACCATGTCGACCTTTCAGACAACATTTTTTCTCTATTGAAAACATTTTACAAAAATAAACACTTCGCTGAGAAACTCCTGGAGATGTCTGACGTTTTATTAACATGTATCTAATCCTATTTTTCATTTCAATTTCTTACTTGACGTGTCTAAAAATAGCCGCGTCAAAAACCAGACATAGAAGGAGAAAAAAGTTTAAGGACGCAGTCGAATAGTTTAATTGGTTAGGTCCCGGATACTACTCCGAACGGAAGTGCATCAAGCAAAAAATTGTCCTCGAAAGCAGACAAGAATGATGACAGCGAATACATAATGAATATGAATCTTCTTCATGCCATCAGATAGTTTTTACTTTTGAGATTAGAATATTTGACATATTCCTTTCACAAAATCTTAGAAAGTTTAAATATTTTGCCGGAAACAATAATTTAGACGATAATTGCGTTTTGTTTGAAGATGAGGATCATTAACCGTATTGTTTACGGAATTTATTTTGAAATTATGAAGCGAGTATCACGCTAGAATAATTCATAATAACACTCATGGTTGTAATTTTTATACTTTTATTTAAAAGTTTAGAATAAATAAGGAATAACAAAGTTAGCATCCTGGGATTACGACTTTTAAGTATTTTATTAATAAAGAAGAGATTGTGCAGGAAAATTTTCCACGAACTAAAGTGGAACAGGAGGATCAATTGTAACATAAATATTTTCTTCAGACGTAAACTTTCTACCCCGTAAATATTAAATAAGTCCCAAAACTATCTAAATAGTACACACTGCTAAACCTGGTGAGTATGGCGTGTGTTACATTACTCTTGTATTTTTTTGCCACAAACTGAAGAAAATGCGCTCTGATTAATTCCATTCATAAAAATGCTTACTTAAAAACATTGTAAATAAATACTTATTCATTTTATTTTCACAAATTTGTGATTTCAAATAAAATTTAGTATGTACCTCGGCATTGAAGTTCCTTTTTATCACTCATATGGTTATAATTCCTTTGGCGCTATAGCCTCGACAACTAAATTCCACATTCGTGATAAAAATTAAAACTTCAGTACCTTGATACATAAATAACTATTAAACAAGAGTATTATTATACAATAAAATGTTGAAATAGGTCATTTTAAGGGACTCTAATTATTAGCAAACTCCTCTGTTTAAGAACAAAATGAGCTTATCAAAGAATATTAAAAAAAAAATACTGATAACAAATAACAAATAAAACTTTCTAGGAATTCAAATTTAGATGAATAAAAAAACAATGGAGACACCCATTTGAATCAAACGTGGTACGTAAGCAGAAAAAATGTTACAATAACTAACAATAGTATATTACATCGGAGGTGAGATACGTTTCATTAAAGCCTAGGGCTTATGTATATTACCGAGAGGCGAAGAGGTGAGATACAGCGCGAGGCTGACATGAAACTCTCAATGAGGTATTTGTATACCTACGATTTTATTCACAATCATCTTCTTCTTAAATTAATAATTATCAAAATAAATAAAAGAGATACAACCTTTAATTTTATTAATATTTTTGACAGCTCTATTAGGCAATCAAACATGACGTCCTATTTGAAAATTTTAAAAATTATTTTATTATATATTTTAAGATATGCAATTTATTTCTGACAGCTTATTTGTCATGGATTGATCTATTAGAATTTGTTTAGCCTACTTTATTATAGAGATCTTTGACAATTTTGCTAGGCAACCCCTGCAAAGACATTTCTAATTCTTGGGGTGGAAGTGAAATGTGTTATTTCTCATCATACACTATAATACACCGTGTGTCTGCTTAAAGGTGTACATAGGAGATTAACATGGGAAATCAGTTTTTCACAATTTCCTACTCGCCTAATTATTTTAAGCAAAAATGCGCCAAATAAAAATTTTAGAGCATAAAATTCTGCATCTAAATCAATAAACAGAACTACTTTTACATGCTTTGTAACGACAAAAATTAAATATGAAAATGTCGAAAATTACGTTAAAATATCGACAGCTATGAAATTGAACAAAAAATAAATAAATGCTTGACGTTTTAGCTGTCACAATTTGATAAAACGTTATTTATTTTTTATTCAATTCGATGGCTGTCGATATTTTCAACGTAATTTTCAACATTTTCATAATTAATTTCTGTCGTTACAAAGCATGTAAAGGTAATTCTATTTATTGATTTAGATGCAGAATTTTATGCCGTATAACTTTTATTTGACGTGTTTTTGCTTAAAATAATTAGACGAGCAAGAATTTGTAAAAAACTGAGTTCCCATATTAATCACCTATGTACACATTTAAGACAGACACACGGTATATATTACTATAATGATTGTGAATAAAAAATTACAATTGCATTACTTTCATTTCATGGATAACTGGATAATATAATGCAACTATTAGAAAAGGAAAGAAATACCAAAGTTTCATTCTTATTCATAATGAAATTTATGAAATGGTACTTGGCTACCAGTTAATTAAATGCAATAATTCATTGCATAATATTTACAAGATGAATAAATGCATCTTGTTGTAATAATTATATAATGCGGCAAGTAATGTCCACAATAAATTATATTTTAATTAAATCTGACATATGAATAATTGAACATGAATTCATATTTTCTTTACCTTTTACAAACATGAACGAATATACCAACATCATGATTCATCCTAACCTAACGGATTGAAAGAAAAAATATCCCAAACATCATAATTTTACCTTACATACCAAGATCATACAAAAAAAGAAACTTGTCCTGTTTGCACACCTTATATAGTTGGTCTTGGTATTACAGTATAAAGTTACAGCTGCAAGGGAGGCAAATAAATATCGAGGGTAAAACGAATTCGTTTGGAGGGTAGTAAACAGTAATCTTGTTAAAGTTTTTGTGTAGAATGACAAAATGAAATAGGGTGAACTTTAATGTAATTACACAGAATACAATAATATATATGAATATTGATTTCAAAAACGAAGATGTTGGAGTAATGATTATTTTGTATAAAAGACAGATGGTCTATTATGTAATTCAATCAATAATAGTTATCGACCGACAATATTTTTTAACAAATAGAAATAAATGTTTCTATTAGTTTCATTTTATATTCAGGGTCTATTAGCTATTATTTATTATCGATTGATAAAAGTTATCGATTGAGTTCTAGATTAGGGGTGATTATTTGAATGTGACTCAAAAATAACATTAAAATTCAAACAAAAAAATATACGATATCTATTTTTTTCTAACTTTACTACTATATTTCTTCTTTTCTTATTCTTATTTTAAATTCAAAATTATATAAAAATAAAATAACAAATGTTTGTGTTCGTTTATTTTAAGAGATTTGATGTTTGATATTTTTTGACATTCATAGTCACTATTAACGAACTCTTTTGGGTGTTGTAATAGCAGTGTTATAGACGTAATATAGAAAACTATTATAATATGAAACCAGTTATAAAAGTGAGAGATTAGTGTTACTTTTAACACAAGTGTTATAAATGAATTAGTAACCTTGATAATGACGAATAGAACAACAAATCGACATTTTTGATACGTCTAAATTTTAAATATTATTAGAAATACAAATTTAAATGAAAAATTAGTGTTTGTAGATAAAATATTCTATTATCACTTTCAACAGTTACAATATATGTAGCTATTAACAGTTTTTAAGCAACTAGTAATTAGTTTAACAGTTTTAGCAATTTTTAAATATCAGAAATTAATTTGACTTTGACAGTTTTTAAGTCGATATGAAATTAGTTGAAAGCATTCTAAAAGATTGGTTGGGAGCTTTTAATAAGAAGTGGAAGGAAAGAATTGTGAAATGTATTATTGTGGAAGGGAAATAAATACTTCGAATGTATTTCAAATAAAATTCTATAAAATATGAACCATGTGTCTTATTCCTAATTATTCTACCGTAACCCTAGTATTTGTAGAAAAGATAAAACTCAAGACATTTCTTATAGGCTATATATTCAGAATAAATTAATGATGAACGTAATTGTTATTTTATATCGACGTATATCAATTTCACGACGTGATTGTGTGTCATATACAACTTTATTAATTACATTATCACTCATGTTATTTTCCACGTATGATAATAAAGGAAAAACCTAAATTATCTAAATTAATCTTTCCGAAAACTTTCTCATACCACAAATAATCATTTATATAAACGTCCTATCTAAATTACTATTGCTTAACTGTAAAATTTAGTTAATATATCTTTATATTCTTTGAAGGACATAAGTTTATCAAGAAAGTACATACTCAGTGACACTGACAATGTTACTTGGGCGTTAACATACAAAAACTCTTTTATTTAATTGGGTGGGCGATGCAGACCGAAATGTATCTATACACACAGTTAAGATGATTAAGTTTAAGCCAGGTAATTTAAAAGTAATTGTCGATTGATGTACGTATTAGAAAGTTTCACTTACCTTCAAAATAATTACAGGTCTTTAAATTGAAGAAAGAAAGGTGTCAACCAATTTTTAAGTTTTGTTCATAAAAAATGAAAGAGTATTTTTCGAAAAGATCTCGACCTGACAGAGATGAAGACAGGAGTATCAAATGTCTACAATTTTTGTGAAGGTTGGTCTGAACTATTAGACAGTTTTATTATTAAAGACGAATAAAACAAACAAGTTTTGGTATTTCTCGAAAAATGAATAAAATCAGATGTCGCGAAGCGATAAAATTTGTTATACACTTGTTGTAAAAAAACCCTGTATACCGCAGCCCACTCCATGTTACCCGTGAGTATTGATAAGTTTTGAACAACAAAGAAACAAGTATTTTTTCGGGCAAATTCAGTTTTATTTTTCAACATAGACTCCTTTTAAGTCAATACACATTTTCTATCGATGCTCCATCTTTAACCCATCCGAAAAGTAGTTGGTGTCTTGCTCGGGAAAATAAACTTCTTCTGAGCAGGTTCACCCTTCGCCATCCAATACTTTGATTGTTCATCCAAAAACCACCAAATGGTTAAAAATCGATACATAAAATCCTAGTTTCTTCACTTAAATCGCCCCAACAGCTACAGATCCTTGAAAATGTTCAATCGACTGCATTTTTTTGTCCAATGTAAGTCGCAGCCCCCAACACCCACCTCACCTTTCTCATTCTCAATTATTTATGTAATATATGATAAACGCGTTCCTTCGATATGCCTATACTTATATTCGAAGGTCATCATTAATCAAGATGGTACGACCACGTTTAAATTCAACTGTCCATCTTTTCACGGTGGCAAATGATGGAGCAGACTCCCCGTAAACATCGTTCAACTCGGCTTAAATTAGTGCGAACATATTGCCTTTTAAATGCAAGAATTTAACCAGGACACGATTATTGAATTTGTACATTTTTATAAACACAATGACTTCAACTGATACAAATGATTCTCAAACAACAATAATAACTAAGCGTTCAAAATGCCTGAAATTTTCAGAGGTACATAACCTATTGTACTCGTAGTACCAGAATAATTTTGATTATTAACGACATCTACCTACATGTTGAGGTTAAAAACTTATCAATACTTCCTCGTAAAATACGAAATCTGTACTATAAATTATTATATATCAGTTGATTTTGCCATTAAAGTTTCTTTAATCCTTTCCTTATTATTCTGTATGTTTTGCTACAAACTCGTTTGTATTAATATAATAATTCTATACAAGTGCATATGAATGCAAGTAGGTAGATGCATACTGCACTTGACTACAATTATAAAACCCACTTATATAAATTATCGCCTACGACGTTAGAATTAAATTAACATTGTTTCAAATACTTTCCAATCGAAATCTTATCAAAAACGGCAACCTTGCACAATTGCAATAATTAGTTTTTATTTGAAAATAGGACAAAGAAATAGTGAGTCAAAAGGAGTGAGTAACACGTTTATATTTGTCCTGCTGGGTCAGATGGATTCAGGACTAATCCTGCATTTATCCTGGAGCTGGCAGGACTTTGAATGAATCATAGACCACCCAGAAAATAGACAACAAATGTTAGATGACTCAAATATTTATAAATATTTTAAGTAAAGGATGATTTAAAATACTATCTTCCTGGAAATAAATAATAGTAATAGTTATTTAAGTACTAAGGGGATCGTCTACGCTTTTCCAAATGTAATTATGCTAAATCATTTACGCATTTGTAACTTATTTTTATATTTATTTAAAACAACTTGATATTATGTCTGTAACATTTTATTCATAGTACAGCGTTGAAAATACACAAAACACGTCTATTTTTTACGAATTACGGCTGTATCTGTCATTCATTTGTAATAAAATTGAAACCCTCGCTCTTAGACAACATGAAATTAAAAAATATTTATTCATTATTCGAAAAAAAATCAACAATTTTAAACTTTTGCCACAGATATAAACAATGATAAAAAATAAAAAGTTACAGACATATCAAGTTTTTTTAAATAAATATGTTAAATATAAGTTACAAATTCGTAACAGATTTTGCATAAATTTCAAAAATGTAGGCTCTTTTCGTTCATTTTAAAAAACGTAGGCGATTCCCTCAAAGGCAGTAAGTGTTTCCTACCGGTTGAGAGCTTATTACGTTTTTTTGCATGATCAACGCAATAATAAAATTTAGATTTGAGAATTATTTTGTCATATTAAAAAAATTAGTTGTCATTTTTTTATCACCGTGGGATAAGTTATACCATATCGCACTCATTTCAGTTATGTAATGGCCTTGTCGAGGGCCTTGTTTATTAGCCCAATGAGTGCGGTAATTAAATTCTAGTGTTATAATAATTTTCATTAAAGCATTCAATGGGATATATATATATATATATATATATATATATATATATATATATATATATATATATATATATTTCGTATCAAGAGCATATTGTTAAATAATAATACTATATAAAAATACATTTCCAAAAATTAATAATTTGGTAGAATGTGACGCCCTTCGCACAAAGCTTCGAGCAGTCAACTAACATAATTAAAATAAATACGATATGGTGTACGGTGATACATACGATATTTGTGGGATATTACATCATTAACGAACTATGTGATTATCCTAACTCGCCTTGCGGGTTCGTAGGGCAATTTACAATACGTGCGTTAATAATGGCTATATCCCACTCATATCATAAATAACTATGTAATCACAATCACTTACCGATCAGTAATTTGTATAAACATAAAAAAAACCCAATGGAGCAAAAGTAAATGTAAAGTACTTAATATCTTATTTAGTTGCTTCTTTTTTTTCTTTCTTTCTTTCCCGGCCTCTTAGAATTTGCTTACATCTTAATTTCATTGTAAAATATAGTAGCGTGTCTTCCCTATTGCCCTTTTTTCGAGTATAATTCTGTTTCACATCTCTCATTGAAAATTTGCTGTTGTTCATTATAATTCACCCTGTATTTTTTAGAATATCCTTTATGTTTGGTTCTTTAAAATGCACCCTTACAAACTAAATAGGGACCCATATGGTACTTAATTTAGATGGTTCTTGAAACTCATATCGGTAATTAACCACATCCGTTTTTTTCAATGGTTCACCCGTTTAATGAATGAGACATCGTGGATTCAAATCCCGCACTGAACAACATTTAACTAGAACAAACCGCTTAATCTGTGTAAATATAATCAAAAAAAAAAAAACAAATAATGAAAGTAAACCAAATAATACTTCTTTGAATTTATGTGCCATACCAGGCAGGTAATGTATTTGTAGGAAAATAAAAGATATGTTGAATGACAGGTAGAACTTGGTGCCATGCAGTGTCAAACAAAACTTGGACTATTATTTGAAACATTTTTATAGGTACATGTTTATGCAAATTGCAAACTAGTTGCGAATTTTGCCGTGAAAACGTACATTATTCAAAAATATAATGCTTCGTCGTATTTCACGTGTATACAACCTTCTGAGTCAACTTCCTATGAAGTCTTCGTCAGAAGGTGGCCAGCACAGCAGGTAATCACAGACGCGTTTCGCACTTCTTGGTGCTCATCAGTGTGATGTAACCTGGGGGCCTCTGTCTCATCCACAGAGGTGGAATCACGGAGCAGAGGCCACCCAACCTAGCTGTGCTAGCAACGGTCTTATGACCGTTCGCTACAGGTATCTGGCCTGTAGAAGGTAGTGTTAATACCCACAGAGCCATCTACCTGCAAAAGGCTTGACTGAGCCAAAATTGCAAATTGCAAACTAGTTGCGAATTTTGCCGTGAAAACGTACATTATTCAAAAATATAATGCTTCGTCGTATTTCACGTGTATACAACCTTCTGAGTCAACTTCCTATGAAGTCTTCGTCAGAAGGTGGCCAGCACAGCAGGTAATCACAGACGCGTTTCGCACTTCTTGGTGCTCATCAGTGTGATGTAACCTGGGGGCCTCTGTCTCATCCACAGAGGTGGAATCACGGAGCAGAGGCCACCCAACCTAGCTGTGCTAGCAACGGTCTTATGACCGTTCGCTACAGGTATCTGGCCTGTAGAAGGTAGTGTTAATACCCACAGAGCCATCTACCTGCAAAAGGCTTGACTGAGCCAAAATTGCAAATTGCAAACTAGTTGCGAATTTTGCCGTGAAAACGTACATTATTCAAAAATATAATGCTTCGTCGTATTTCACGTGTATACAACCTTCTGAGTCAACTTCCTATGAAGTCTTCGTCAGAAGGTGGCCAGCACAGCAGGTAATCACAGACGCGTTTCGCACTTCTTGGTGCTCATCAGTGTGATGTAACCTGGGGGCCTCTGTCTCATCCACAGAGGTGGAATCACGGAGCAGAGGCCACCCAACCTAGCTGTGCTAGCAACGGTCTTATGACCGTTCGCTACAGGTATCTGGCCTGTAGAAGGTAGTGTTAATACCCACAGAGCCATCTACCTGCAAAAGGCTTGACTGAGCCAAAATTGCAAATTGCAAACTAGTTGCGAATTTTGCCGTGAAAACGTACATTATTCAAAAATATAATGCTTCGTCGTATTTCACGTGTATACAACCTTCTGAGTCAACTTCCTATGAAGTCTTCGTCAGAAGGTGGCCAGCACAGCAGGTAATCACAGACGCGTTTCGCACTTCTTGGTGCTCATCAGTGTGATGTAACCTGGGGGCCTCTGTCTCATCCACAGAGGTGGAATCACGGAGCAGAGGCCACCCAACCTAGCTGTGCTAGCAACGGTCTTATGACCGTTCGCTACAGGTATCTGGCCTGTAGAAGGTAGTGTTAATACCCACAGAGCCATCTACCTGCAAAAGGCTTGACTGAGCCAAAATTGCAAATTGCAAACTAGTTGCGAATTTTGCCGTGAAAACGTACATTATTCAAAAATATAATGCTTCGTCGTATTTCACGTGTATACAACCTTCTGAGTCAACTTCCTATGAAGTCTTCGTCAGAAGGTGGCCAGCACAGCAGGTAATCACAGACGCGTTTCGCACTTCTTGGTGCTCATCAGTGTGATGTAACCTGGGGGCCTCTGTCTCATCCACAGAGGTGGAATCACGGAGCAGAGGCCACCCAACCTAGCTGTGCTAGCAACGGTCTTATGACCGTTCGCTACAGGTATCTGGCCTGTAGAAGGTAGTGTTAATACCCACAGAGCCATCTACCTGCAAAAGGCTTGACTGAGCCAAAATTGCAAATTGCAAACTAGTTGCGAATTTTGCCGTGAAAACGTACATTATTCAAAAATATAATGCTTCGTCGTATTTCACGTGTATACAACCTTCTGAGTCAACTTCCTATGAAGTCTTCGTCAGAAGGTGGCCAGCACAGCAGGTAATCACAGACGCGTTTCGCACTTCTTGGTGCTCATCAGTGTGATGTAACCTGGGGGCCTCTGTCTCATCCACAGAGGTGGAATCACGGAGCAGAGGCCACCCAACCTAGCTGTGCTAGCAACGGTCTTATGACCGTTCGCTACAGGTATCTGGCCTGTAGAAGGTAGTGTTAATACCCACAGAGCCATCTACCTGCAAAAGGCTTGACTGAGCCAAAATTGCAAATTGCAAACTAGTTGCGAATTTTGCCGTGAAAACGTACATTATTCAAAAATATAATGCTTCGTCGTATTTCACGTGTATACAACCTTCTGAGTCAACTTCCTATGAAGTCTTCGTCAGAAGGTGGCCAGCACAGCAGGTAATCACAGACGCGTTTCGCACTTCTTGGTGCTCATCAGTGTGATGTAACCTGGGGGCCTCTGTCTCATCCACAGAGGTGGAATCACGGAGCAGAGGCCACCCAACCTAGCTGTGCTAGCAACGGTCTTATGACCGTTCGCTACAGGTATCTGGCCTGTAGAAGGTAGTGTTAATACCCACAGAGCCATCTACCTGCAAAAGGCTTGACTGAGCCAAAATTGCAAATTGCAAACTAGTTGCACTAGTATACACGTGAAATACGACGAAGCATTATATTTTTGAATAATGTACGTTTTCACGGCAAAATTCGCAACTAGTTTGCAATTTGCAATTTTGGCTCAGTCAAGCCTTTTGCAGGTAGATGGCTCTGTGGGTATTAACACTACCTTCTACAGGCCAGATACCTGTAGCGAACGGTCATAAGACCGTTGCTAGCACAGCTAGGTTGGGTGGCCTCTGCTCCGTGATTCCACCTCTGTGGATGAGACAGAGGCCCCCAGGTTACATCACACTGATGAGCACCAAGAAGTGCGAAACGCGTCTGTGATTACCTGCTGTGCTGGCCACCTTCTGACGAAGACTTCATAGGAAGTTGACTCAGAAGGTTGTATACACGTGAAATACGACGAAGCATTATATTTTTGAATAATGTACGTTTTCACGGCAAAATTCGCAACTAGTTTGCAATTTGCAATTTTGGCTCAGTCAAGCCTTTTGCAGGTAGATGGCTCTGTGGGTATTAACACTACCTTCTACAGGCCAGATACCTGTAGCGAACGGTCATAAGACCGTTGCTAGCACAGCTAGGTTGGGTGGCCTCTGCTCCGTGATTCCACCTCTGTGGATGAGACAGAGGCCCCCAGGTTACATCACACTGATGAGCACCAAGAAGTGCGAAACGCGTCTGTGATTACCTGCTGTGCTGGCCACCTTCTGACGAAGACTTCATAGGAAGTTGACTCAGAAGGTTGTATACACGTGAAATACGACGAAGCATTATATTTTTGAATAATGTACGTTTTCACGGCAAAATTCGCAACTAGTTTGCAATTTGCAATTTTGGCTCAGTCAAGCCTTTTGCAGGTAGATGGCTCTGTGGGTATTAACACTACCTTCTACAGGCCAGATACCTGTAGCGAACGGTCATAAGACCGTTGCTAGCACAGCTAGGTTGGGTGGCCTCTGCTCCGTGATTCCACCTCTGTGGATGAGACAGAGGCCCCCAGGTTACATCACACTGATGAGCACCAAGAAGTGCGAAACGCGTCTGTGATTACCTGCTGTGCTGGCCACCTTCTGACGAAGACTTCATAGGAAGTTGACTCAGAAGGTTGTATACACGTGAAATACGACGAAGCATTATATTTTTGAATAATGTACGTTTTCACGGCAAAATTCGCAACTAGTTTGCAATTTGCAATTTTGGCTCAGTCAAGCCTTTTGCAGGTAGATGGCTCTGTGGGTATTAACACTACCTTCTACAGGCCAGATACCTGTAGCGAACGGTCATAAGACCGTTGCTAGCACAGCTAGGTTGGGTGGCCTCTGCTCCGTGATTCCACCTCTGTGGATGAGACAGAGGCCCCCAGGTTACATCACACTGATGAGCACCAAGAAGTGCGAAACGCGTCTGTGATTACCTGCTGTGCTGGCCACCTTCTGACGAAGACTTCATAGGAAGTTGACTCAGAAGGTTGTATACACGTGAAATACGACGAAGCATTATATTTTTGAATAATGTACGTTTTCACGGCAAAATTCGCAACTAGTTTGCAATTTGCAATTTTGGCTCAGTCAAGCCTTTTGCAGGTAGATGGCTCTGTGGGTATTAACACTACCTTCTACAGGCCAGATACCTGTAGCGAACGGTCATAAGACCGTTGCTAGCACAGCTAGGTTGGGTGGCCTCTGCTCCGTGATTCCACCTCTGTGGATGAGACAGAGGCCCCCAGGTTACATCACACTGATGAGCACCAAGAAGTGCGAAACGCGTCTGTGATTACCTGCTGTGCTGGCCACCTTCTGACGAAGACTTCATAGGAAGTTGACTCAGAAGGTTGTATACACGTGAAATACGACGAAGCATTATATTTTTGAATAATGTACGTTTTCACGGCAAAATTCGCAACTAGTTTGCAATTTGCAATTTTGGCTCAGTCAAGCCTTTTGCAGGTAGATGGCTCTGTGGGTATTAACACTACCTTCTACAGGCCAGATACCTGTAGCGAACGGTCATAAGACCGTTGCTAGCACAGCTAGGTTGGGTGGCCTCTGCTCCGTGATTCCACCTCTGTGGATGAGACAGAGGCCCCCAGGTTACATCACACTGATGAGCACCAAGAAGTGCGAAACGCGTCTGTGATTACCTGCTGTGCTGGCCACCTTCTGACGAAGACTTCATAGGAAGTTGACTCAGAAGGTTGTATACACGTGAAATACGACGAAGCATTATATTTTTGAATAATGTACGTTTTCACGGCAAAATTCGCAACTAGTTTGCAATTTGCAATTTTGGCTCAGTCAAGCCTTTTGCAGGTAGATGGCTCTGTGGGTATTAACACTACCTTCTACAGGCCAGATACCTGTAGCGAACGGTCATAAGACCGTTGCTAGCACAGCTAGGTTGGGTGGCCTCTGCTCCGTGATTCCACCTCTGTGGATGAGACAGAGGCCCCCAGGTTACATCACACTGATGAGCACCAAGAAGTGCGAAACGCGTCTGTGATTACCTGCTGTGCTGGCCACCTTCTGACGAAGACTTCATAGGAAGTTGACTCAGAAGGTTGTATACACGTGAAATACGACGAAGCATTATATTTTTGAATAATGTACGTTTTCACGGCAAAATTCGCAACTAGTTTGCAATTTGCAATTTTGGCTCAGTCAAGCCTTTTGCAGGTAGATGGCTCTGTGGGTATTAACACTACCTTCTACAGGCCAGATACCTGTAGCGAACGGTCATAAGACCGTTGCTAGCACAGCTAGGTTGGGTGGCCTCTGCTCCGTGATTCCACCTCTGTGGATGAGACAGAGGCCCCCAGGTTACATCACACTGATGAGCACCAAGAAGTGCGAAACGCGTCTGTGATTACCTGCTGTGCTGGCCACCTTCTGACGAAGACTTCATAGGAAGTTGACTCAGAAGGTTGTATACACGTGAAATACGACGAAGCATTATATTTTTGAATAATACATGTTTATGTATTGAAGTAGATCACTTTATGTATTAGCGAGGTACACAGTTTGAAAATAAAATGAGATTGACATCTATGTCATAAATTATTTAAAAAATGATGAAGGCTGTATTTCAGAAATTACGTTATGGCAGTCTCCATGTTCGCATTTGTATAAAAAGCCGTATCCACCAAGTGGATACTAAATAAAGATGGGTGTATATATCTATATCATTTCAGACTCGTTCTCATTGGTGAAGTTTGTGACGTCAAACTAAATCATAAACCTAAAGTTTAGACCCTGCAATGTTTAGCTTTATGATTTGGATTTAGAGACACTAAATTCTGAAGTGTGAATGGAGTCATAACATAATCTGCGGCCAAGGTCTTTAAATCTGATGTATAAACCATAAATCTAAACCTAATTTTCATTTGTGAATGTACCTTAAATGCACCTTAAAGGTGGGTCTATCATGACGGACTCATACAAAAGTTTTACCAAGTAAAAGAATTCATAAAAATAGATATTCTATATTCTTAATAGTTTAGTTATTAAGAAAATTAAATTGTTGTTAAAATATATAAAAATAAAAAACAATAAGTATATGTAACGGTTATAATGCCGTTACTATTTGTTGTAAAATAAATGATTGCATAATTAAATTATATAGCAAAATGTAAAAATATTCAATAATAGTACATTAAAACACAAGTATCATAAGGCAATCTGTTAACGTACGAGTCCTAGTTTGGAAAACGAGCCGCCAGGCGAATTTTACAAAGGACGAGTGCGTCAACAGGCCTTATGATACATGTTTTTTATACTATTTTTTCTATTGAAGTAATTTTACAATTAGATTTTTTTAAAAAGGAGTTGTCAAAAATATGAGTTGATGTTTTTTTATCAGTTATGTTGGTAGCGTTTCCCGGTAAAAATTGAAATTTCACAGTTTGACAGTTTGTGTAACTTGTGATTTTGTCTGATTCTTTACATTAAAACATTGTATCAAGCATTATACAATTATGAAAGAGGAAAACCAATACATACAATGAACTCCAAGGTTATTAATGAACTATCCTGATTTGACATATCGGTGGTTCGTGTTGGTTATTATCATAAATATGGGATTGAAGGACGTTGCGTGGACCATCAAGCCTTTTTATTGAGAAATCAACATATAAATAAAACTCTTTAAATAATGAAATACTTTAATGAACAATTTATTGCTCTAGACTTTTACTTTCCACCATTTTTACAACACTTGTTGCTCAGTTGCACAGATAACGGCAACAGCTTTTCTTACAATTTTTAATACAAAACATATATGGCATGTATTCGATAGTTCGCCACAAGGTGGAACTGCAAATCATGGATTAAAACGTCAACTTTTCATATTTGTTTGCTAGGAGCCGCCACAAATTGAGTAGACAGTGTTAACATTTTCAATAACGTGCATCGTACATTTCATAACCTACTTGGAATAACAATACATTAAATTCAAAATTGCAATACCATAAATTTAAATTGTAATAAATAAAACTTACCGTTTTAATTATTTTGACAAAGTAAACCTGAGCGCATTGTTTCTTGTTTCATAATTTTTTAGTTAAATTTTAACTTCACAGATTCTTATTCTTTCTTAACTAACACAACTATAGCTATAAATTTCTTTTCTTTCTAGTCCTATCACCTAGAGAAAGGATAAAAATCCACAATTAGAAGTAATATTTCAACACAAACAATTTACCATTTTAAGGTTATCTGTCAGTTACGAAAGCATGACTACCACCTCCAGAACATGAAAGGCGCCAAAAACAGTACGTTTATAGATTTTCTAAACGTCGTGTTTTCAGTGATAAATAGTGCTTTTATAGAAACATAAGAACACCGAAATAGAAAAAAGAATTTATTGACGTTTACTTAAATGAATTACAAAATAGACTGGCGTTGTTGTTGTCTGCTGTTCCGATGTGCAACGGGGCGGATAACTTGATATTGTGTATGTCCGCCACATAAATTTAAGAAAAATATATAAATGTTTTAATAAATGCAAAAATTCTATCGAAATCACAAATTTTTCGTCATTCGAAAAGAGTAACTATAAAAGTAGTTGGTAACTAGAAGTTTTTTTTTTACACTAATGTATAAACTGTCGTCAGGTAGTTTGTTGTACAAAGTTGTCGTTTATTATGTGATTTACTACGAAAATACATTACTTGCGAGACACTACTCCTATATTACCAATGTATTTTTGCTCTATTTTGGTTTCAAATATTTCAGCCATGGCTTGTGAACCTTTTTAAAAATTTGCATACATGTGTAAAAACTCATAAAAAATAACATACATTGAAAACTGTATTAAATGCTTATAATGACAAAACTACCTTAACGAATAACAATTATAACTTTCTAGAACTAAAGATCGTTTTCAATTTAGAGGAAGTTTCATAAAAAAAATTAGTACCCCATTATGTAAATATGTATATATGATTACATATGCATACCAACACATAATTCTTATTGAATTCTTCTGCACGTAATAACTATGTTATAATATCGTATTATCCTATTATCTTGTATATTTATTATCTTCTTTGGTCCTATCTTCTCATATTAGAGGAAAGGGGAAGAAAGAATCTTCCATGCCCGAAGTGAAAGCATTTTATTATAAATGACGTTATGAAATTTATGTTCATATCGATACAGCTTTCGCCTGAAGCAGTCTTCATCTCAAGGTCACCGGGACATCCATCAAAGCGAGTGTCAGTTTTTTCTAAGAGGATGTTGAATTTAGGTTATGGAAAGACGGTTAGTAATCGTGATGATGATGAGATTGGTATTGTTTCAAGACTTTTTATTTATATTTGGTTTCATGTGTAGAGGTAATTAGGAGAAGTGTCAAATTTAGTGGTAATTATCGTTTCACTTTTCGTTTTTTGATACGTTGCTTTGAAGAAGAGAGAAGATTCGTGTTATTATGATTTTCTGCAAGATTTGCTAGTTTGATTAGAGTGGCATAGTTTACAAAACTGTTCGTAAGTAACCCTGAGCAATACTTTCTATGAAAATTGTACCCAATTCTGCGATTGCTAATAATTTTCTCAAATAATTATTTGATGATTTGAAGCATTTAAATTATAAAGAATCTAAATGCCATTTTTATATTGTAATATGTTCACTGCCGAAATTTTTTAATCAAAATATTACCCATTTTCGCATTGGAAGGAAGCAATTATCAAAATATTTTTCCATGTTCTTGGAGGTATGCCATTTATTTCTATTTTGAAACCATCGATATCTTTATTAGCCGATGGTCAAAGTAAAACGCAATTCCCGCAATTTATCTTTGACCTATATAAATAAAAAGATTTAGGAACTAAATAGCGGATGAGGATGATCCATCAATTCTGTTTTGCTAGTTTAAATACGTTACTGTTTGAACGGCTTTATGCAGACAAGCGTTATCATGAAATCAGCGTTCTTTTTACATGATATCTCAGTTCATCATATCTCATCTCAGTTTCCTTACTAATTTTGACCGTTCGAGAAGAGTTCTTACTCACCTCAAAATCTTGTGCTTGTTGAGTTAGATGAAGGCTGTTACATAAAATTAGTTTAGCTATTGAAAAGGTTATTTGAAGAAAATGACCGATAATATTAAAGATATTGTGCTGGAGTAATTGTTATTTAAAATTTATTATAATGCTTTATATTTAGTTTCAGGAGCAATTATTAAATGATGACATGAGTGATAAGGACAGTTTGTTATTATTTTTTTAAGTTCAGGGGCAGTACTTCGGGTTTTCTAAAAGACAGTAGGGGAGTATTATAATTTTTGAAAATTTTATATGTTGATCTACATGAAAAAATAAGAGATACGTACTTTTTACTTTTATCATTTCCTGCGAAAAAAAATTATTAAATATTAAACACAACCGGAAGTACGTATGCGGCCCTAGAGTATGTTTCTATAGCACAAAGACAAAATATAATTGACGTAAAATATCATATTGGCATCTGTCATATGTCATTCAAACTGTCAGTTTACTGTATTTAACATTTTAGTTTTTTGCAGTGGCGGATACGATCCCCCCCCCCCACCCCTGCAGAGCCGCTTGCATTGCTACTCCCGCAAGTCAGCCCGCACGCTATTCTATCTACTACATTCATATTTTAAAATTGTCTTATTACGCCTTTTAATAATCTATTACAAATTTAAATATTCTTCGAATTGCATTTAGGGATTATAATCGTTGCAAACACGCGCGCCCTGCCGCTGCGTTCACACTGTTGAACTGCTATGAGTGCTGCTCAGCTGTGTTGAATGTATGTTTTTTTCATTAAATATGTATACATTTATCTTATAAAAGCTTACTGTTATATTTACTCGTAGTATAATAAAAGTCAAAATATAGATCTATTATATTTTATGCAAACTTGTTACATTTTTTTAGAAAAAAAATAGTACATTTTATATTATTAGTGTGGCAAGACTGACTCTGAGTCGAGTTATTTATATTATTATTTTATTACGATAAAAGTAAAGTTAGTAGCTCAAGATATCTTTAGCGCGCCCCCCCCCCCTTGAGTTTTTTCTGTATCCGCCACTGGTTTATTGTGAATCAATAAACGTGTATTCCAAGATTCTCGTTTCGACATTTTTGTTTTGCCACTTTGCCGGTGTGTAAACTTTATGTATATATATAAAATTGAAGTTTATTTATGATAAGTTTTCTTACGTTAAAATATAATATTCCCAGGGCCGGATACATCATAACCAAATTTTTATGTGGCGACCATTTTGAACATGTAGTACTTTTAATTTTGATTTTTAATTACAAGATAATATAAATTTAACTTTTATATTTACTATTGCATTATAAAAACATTTAAATTTCACTTAGTGATACTCCTCAGTTCTACGGAATTTGTTGTCGTTCTTTTTACTACACAAAAATCTCAACTCAACTCATGTCTAACTCATCTTACATTGAGCTAAGGTGATGTGAAGCAGATGATAAAAAGAACGCGACTATTGATACCATGTAGCCAAATGATTGTGCAAAATGGTGGTAATCACTTTCAGGCCATTGTCCAGGGTTGTTTGAATCGAACGAACAACATTAAAGTCTCTATCATGCCGCGTATAATCGTAATGTTTTCCTCCCTCAGAAAAAAACTTGTTTTTGGACATCCTATACGAAGCTCATCCATCAAAAATATACAGCTAAAACGAAATTCATTGTACCAACGTTTTACACTTTCTTCACTTAGTATTCATTAATTTATGTGTACATATATTCACTTTCTTAATTAAGATACTCGTAGTTAAATTTTGACAATGATATAGTAGGTAGTTGTATGTAAAGTACCCTATTGATAAGAAATGAAATAAAAATAGTAATTTATTCGTCCCATTTTTAGGTGTCGTACTATACCTCCTGGTACGAATTCCTGCCATACTTCTTGCGTTACGCCATGGATGCAACGTTACGTTTGTTGCCAGATCACTCACCTAACCTTTCTTCCTGTAGTGTGACTGATTGTCATGGCAACGTGATGCGTCATGCGTGTGCATGCATAAACCCGCTGTGCACTGTTGGAACGAAACTAAAAGTGATCCGGGTTCAAATACCACATGTAAACAAACACTGCTACTCCACACAAATTCTTCTTCTTAATTGTTTTTCTCGCACATAAAGGTCGAAAGTGTTAAGTTTGGATTTATTTCTCTTGTCTTTGTTTTATCAAAGTCGTTGCACCTGATTGTGAAAAACTGACGCAACAGAATGGAATTCGTAGGAGTATTTGCTTAAGGGGACAGACAATTTGTATCAGTCTAAACTCAATCTGATTGGGGAATTGTGAAACGGAAAAGTGTTGATGTCGATTTGGAAGTCCCGTTAACACTGTTAAAAGCCGGACGTAAGGGAATGTTTCTATTTTCATCCGGAAATGAAGTTACAGAGGTTGAAATGGGAGAATTTCACGGATTAAACAGCAAATAGAAATAGAAGTACAAACTACACATATTAAATATAGGGCATGCTTTACGATAAAATGAAGGAATTCTATTGGTTTACCAGAAGAAGCAAATTAACTTTTCCTAAAGGTAATTCTCAAAGCGTCAGAAAAATTAACTGATTCAATGGTTGTTCTTAGATTCTACATTTTTTGACGTTTGAAGAAAAATAATATACAATACAAAATTTTACAATTTTCGAATAGAATTACGAATCTGGGAATATTTTAAATTTTGAATAGGCATAAATATGTATTATATTACAAAATATTTTTACACAGTTATTGTTATAATATTCTGAACCGTGAACGATTCAAATTTCGATTCAAATACTGAATATTAACGAATTTTTACAGAATAGGATTGTACTCGTTGAATGACTAGGAAAAGACATGAAAAATTAACTGACTTTCAAGGGACTTCGTATCTCAGTCCGGAGAGCATCCTACTAGTCATAGGAACGTCGTGGGCACGGTATAGTATCTATAGGTGAATGTACGACGTATCCCAATGCATTACGAAGAATGGATAATTAACTGGGCTAGTTCATACAGTGTGCCGCTAGATATCAGGTTTTGTTGCGACCCGGTTTTTACACAAAATATTTAAAATATTAAATTATTCATATATAACGCATAATATTCTGTATTTCCAATACATTACATTTTATCTTTTGTCAGTTCTATGAATGTATTTTGTACAAATTTCAAACAAAAGGTTTCTATTTCCAGTAAAATTATAAAACAAACATGTCAAATGCACTTGACACTGATATCTTTCAATCAGAATTTTGTTAATCTTAGTACCTGTTTCTATGCACACTTTGGCACCTTAAAAATACTATATTTCTCTTTATTTGATCCATACCCTGTTGTGCATCCTGTAGCAAAACATTTTTTATTTGAATGGAAACTCATTTTAACCTGTAACCACAACCGGCACACCATCTGTCAAATACCTATTTAGCGCCATTTTGTTTCCCAGCCATGTCAACGCATCTCGTGCTCTCACCTATACATATTACACCGTGGTCCTGGGTTTAAGTCCTAGTGAAGATCGTGCATTTTTCAGTTATGTATATGTATTTTTTCTACTGTAGTGCGGGAAATAAATATTCTAAAACTGAAAATGAGTACAGGAAATAATTAAAGTATAAGATTGTTGTTTTGTTGTCATGAAAGCAATTGTCATGTTCGCTTAAAAATACCATGCATAGCCGCTAGCCGCCCAAGTAGTACATAAATATATGTCAAAAAATTAGAATACATCTAGATCTGGTATTTTCATCTCTAGTTAAACTGTCTGTTAAAACTGATAATGTAGCATTGATATTATAGCATAAATTGTCAAAATTACACATGTGTCAATTTTTCGAAGCTACATTTTTCTTTTAAATGACAGATAACAACTTATGCTAAAATCGATGATATATTTTTGGTTTTAACTGACAGTTAACAGACAGATTGACCAGAGATGAAAATACCGGGGGTCCTTAGTTATTTTTATTGTTTTTGGATGATTACAAATAATTGTTACGTATAATGTGAAATTGGAATATTACTATTAACAAAATATTCGACTAGAAATTTAGCCGTTCAATGACATTAACTTTGAAAAACATAATTTATTTCCTATGTGACCTGTTAACAATTCTTGTTCTTTCCAATTCTTCCGGCGACTAATTGGAGAAGAATTCGCTGCAAATAGCAATAAAAATCAGTTGTGTCTGTATTTATATAGTGCGTGCAGCCTCCGGATTTAACTCCTGTAGCTATTCCTAGCAAAGTGCCGCGCGCCGATGACTTCTTCTCGCTATTTATACCAAACAGTCCCGTCAGCACCTCACAGCTCCTTAATAGCGATTGTGTTAATTACCAGCTCCGTTGAGCTGAGTTGAAAGGAATGTAAATAGTAAGAGGACGATATTTATAAAAGGAGGTTCAACGAATTGATCTGATTGATTTTTCAGAGAACAAAATTTACTGCACTGCGTCTCAGTTAAGAATGTAGCGTTGTTTAATGAAGTTTGATAAAAAGTAAAAAAAAATAATTTGTTGCAAACAAAAATTAATAATTTATTTATCAATATTTATATTGCCCCGTTCAAAGTAATCTACATTAGATATAACGCACTTGTAACGTTCTCTTCACATTTGGGAAGAGGAAAAAGACAAGTGTGAGCCGGTGTGTTGTGGTGCAAAATCAAGAAGTCGTTTGCCCTAATTCTTTTCGTTTACTTCGCATTCTCAGAAACCTCCCATAAAGTGATTCAGCGATTACTGAGCACAATATCATTTTTACCACATTTTTATCGGTCGTTGATGTGCTAGGACGCCCGGCACTCTTGTCATTTTCCACGTCTTTATGTAACTCTTGAAAACATATGTACCATTCATAAACTCTTGATTTCGACATAACTTCCTCTGAAAAAGCCTTCTTCAACATTTGCACTGCTTCAGTGCACTTTACACTATTTTCAAGACAAAATTTAAAGCATTTTTTAAAAGTTTTTAAATAAAAAACTCATCGAGTATGTCAAAATTCTTCGTCTATATGTACGAGTAGTTCACGCGACTATTATTAAGGCGTTTTTATTCAGAGCGGTTACCTAAGGTTACATGGTAACCGAATTTTATTGAACATCCCGATTACTCGAGCTTATGTCAAATGTGTAACCGCGGTATGTAGGACGGTTACATGCCGGGTTACTACAGCTAGCCTTTTCTACCGTTTTGTCAATTACAACAATACACTTTAAAACTTTCAATCAAATAAACACATATTTATTCACACGAGATTTCCGAGTTTACTGCGCGGTTAACCATATGTAAACCGGTTACCAGAATAAAAAGAGCATTATATGCGAAAAAAAAATGTCAAGATGACGAAATAGTTATTTATGTACCTAGGTAAGCAAACTCAAGCTCTGATACATTTTTTGCCGAGGTGCTTATTACATTTTTCTGTCTACCTTACTAATAATAGATCTAGAAGGGTAGTGTACACAATTACAATAATATTAAATCGTAGTAGGCTTAGCGGACGAAAAATGATGGCTTAGCGTACGAAAAAGGTTTTGCGGACGAAAAGGTTTGCGAACGAAAAGGTTTGCGGACGAAAAGTGATAACCTTCTGAAAAGTGTCATTTTTCGTCCGAAAATAAGTACGTAAAATTTCACTTTTCGTTTAGGTTTCGCCCCGGTAAGCAAACTCAAGCTCTGCTATAATATGCATTTTTTGTCGAGGTGCATATTACATTTTTTTGTCTACTTTACTAATAATAGATCTAGAAGGGTAGTACACACATTTATAATAATATTAAATCGTAGTAGGTTTAGCGGACGAAAAAGGTTTGCGGACGAAAAATGAAAATGATGGATTAGCGTACGAAAAACGTTTTGCGGACAAAAAGGTCGGCGGACGAAAATGGTTTGCGGTCGAAAAGTGATAACCTTCTGAAAAGTGTCAACCTTCTGAAAAGTGTCATTTTTCGTTCGAAAATAAGTATGTAAAATTTCACTTTTCGTTTAGGTAGACAGAAAAAACTATTTTTATAGGTCTAAGTATTTCTTTGTCGAATCTTATGTCGGTAACTGGATTGATCATTTTTTTTGCCTTTATTATTGGCATTGATATTTTTTCGTACAGTTTCTTTTCTCCTCTTAATATGTCAGTCAAGTAATTATAGGAAACTTATGTTTTCTCCAGATAGTACCACGTGACTAATTATGGGATAAGATAGAGTTATGATACTACTATTATTTGCAATTTGCAGACCATGAATATTCTAGACAGATATAATTGCCTGCTTTAGTGTGGTCTAGTCGAGAATAAATTGATTCATTAGGATGAAGAGTAATAAATAATATGCCAAAAAGATCTGATGTGCATTCCAACACGTTCAATCTAGTTTAAAATTCTCTTCATGTTTTGTGTTTTAGGTCTAAGACAAAATTCTCCATCAAAATTTTTGGCCAAAGATAATATTTCCCTTACCTGATATGTACTTGCAACTAATCCGTCTACCTCCTTGACTCCATCTATGCTCTTCCTTTGAAGTATTATTATTTCTGGTTTATCAATGAGTTTTCTTGATTTGAACATCGCATTGTTGATTAAAAAATTCCGTTAGAGATACCGTTTGAATTTGCAGCTTCTTCATCGAAACAGATATTGTCCTCTTTTGTTTCATTATTTCTGCTGACTTATCATCGAGAGGTGTGATATAAACCATAGAAGGCTGCTGAGCATCATCATCCGCCTCTAAGCTCTCTAATAATTAATGAAAAAATAGCCACTGTGCATAGTGTCCATAAAAATGGATGCAAGTAAATATTGTTATTTTATACATGAGAAACAATAGTATATTATGTTATTAGGAGTAGAAAGCGGTCTTTTTATGTTGAACCCAGCTATTGCGGCCGAGGCGCTAGCCGAGGCTAGGCAAGCTGGGTAAAACACAAAAAGGGCGTTCTACTCCGAATGACATATACTATTTTTTCTTCAAGTGTTTCAAAGAATTTTTTGACATTTTTTTTTTTGGAATTTTTTAATTGTAGTGTTTGCAATTTCAGGCAAAGCAGGCTGTGTACACTACAAAACAAAAACAACGCAACTGCCAAATAACAATTTTCAATATAATATGTGTTGCTGTGACAACTGCCGCCGCCAGCGGTGAACTAAAACACTAACATTTTTTTACTAGTACAACAAGAACAACATTTTTGTACTAGTAAGACAATGAACATCTTCTATAGTGTGGGTACAGGAGCATAATATGAATATTATAATACGCTTGAAGAAAAAATATATTTTAAAATAAAATTGGTGAAAATTAGGTGCATAATCATATTAAACTAACTGCACAACCAAATATTACAAAATTTAATATTTTATATTGAAAAAATAATTTACCCTCAGTGTCGCGTAGACTTCCAACTAGGAACTATTTATAAAGTAATAAAATACTTCAAAAATCAAAATGTAATTCACTTCTAGTTGAGATACTGTGCTTTACTCTTTTAAAAAGGATTATCGTGCATGAACAAGTCAATATTTGCGTCAGTGACGTCGCAAAAAAATAAAATGATTCCGTCCCTTATAAGATACTGTAGGCAGTAATGAATTAAGAGAACTGCGATTGTGTAAAAATTATTTTGCATTAAAAAACTTTGAAAGTAAGCTTTAATCGCTGTTTTTATTTACTACGCCTCCTGGGGCCTGTTTCTCAAAAAATACGGGACTAGTATTACTAGTCCCTACACTAGTAATACTAGTGAAGTTTACTAGTTTTTGTTTCTGAAATATACAAGTGTAAAATACTAGTTACAAGTTGGGAACTAGTATTTACTAGTGTATTTGACATAAAATACTAGTATTTTGTTTCTCAAAATATTTGAGTTGTCTGTCAGACTAGTAATTTACTAGAGAAAAGCTACAAGTGTCAAAAGTCTTGTAAATTTTGAATATAAATTTTACTAGTCGTATTATTTGACAGTTCGTGTGTTTATTTTCTTTTACTATAATTCAATGGTTCTTTGTTAATGTTAATTCAGATTCATGCAGTGTCTGTAGTTGTTTAGTGTTAATAGATTATTTTAAATAATATAATAATGTGGTCTAGTGACTCTAGTCTAGTGATGAAGAAGTAGTGCGACGTCAAAAACTAATCAAAGCAAGAATAAATTCTGTCCATGCAGAAACTCCATATGAGTGAGAGGTTACTCATGGCAAATAAGTTAGAAACATTAATTAATTAATTGGGACATTCTTAAGCTAGATATGAACAGAAACCATGTATTAACCATTAACTGTTTTAAGTTTGACCAAAATGTGACCCTGATGTATTATTTCTAGTCTTTGTCTTGTCTACTCAACCCGAAGCGTGACAAGTTTGACAGATTTTTATCCATTCATTGAATTTAACTGCTTTAGACAATTTATTTAGAGAATGCTCCAAACAGAATACCTTTAGCATTTCGAATCATTCCCAAAATAGTTAATTTCGCATCCAGTGTAGACATATTTATTGAAAAATAATTTAATTTCAAATTAAAACACTTGAAAATGTCAACGTCAGTCAGAAAATAAAATCACTTGATTTAAAGAATATTGGTTTAAATACTAGTATTTATTAAAAAAACTACTAGACTATTGAAAATGTTTCAGAAACACTATTTTACTTGACTAATAAAATTTCACTTGTAACTATTAATTTGTGAACTAGTAACTTGTAAACTACGAGTTGTAAAATACTTTTCAGAAACACAATTTACTAGTACTATTAAAAATTTCACTTGTAACTAGTAACTTGTAACTTGTAAACTAGTATTTTTTGAGAAACAGGCCCCTGATCGGTAAATGATTCACGTCACTTACCGATCTGTAATTTGTAAATAAAGCTTACTGCCTTGGAAAGCCTATAGATAAACATTAAAAAAACCAATCATGTAAAAAAGTTTCTAATTAACTGCAAATAAATACAGTTAATAATATTTTTTGTTTCTTGTCTATTTTCCAGTAGCTTTTCCTTTTGTTTATTTACTTAGAAACTAGGAAGCTTGTTTTTCCTACTATGTTACAATATTTCTGTATGCACGTCATTGCAATTACTCGTAATAATTACTTGCCTTTTCACGTCTTCATAAATAAATCAACATATGTGATTATTATTATAATTAGAAATATCTCAAGCTCTCAGGTTAAACACAACATGCAGTGAGTTTGCGATCCGAAAATAATCGCACTCGCCGAATACCTGCATGCCAAATGCAGAGCCGAGACTACACCGTCTGGAATGTCATAATTGACACCGTACCTGCATCTTTCTCACGAACATGCGAACGAATATAATCTGTCTTTGTTTAGCTGCAATTCGCCTCCTAACCTTATAAGAAAACCGCAACAGCACCAAAATTGAAGAATTTTATCGATAAATCTAATGAATCGAAAAGTAAATTTGGTGGTAAACGAATAGTATGTAGTCTTTTCTGATTTGTAGCAACTTAAACAACTATTCTGTTTTTAAAATTAGTTTCATCTTTGGCTTTCTATTTTAATCTCGTCTGGAATTTTATGACCCTTCGATTTGTCTCATTCAATGTTTTCATGCAATTTTACATAATATTTTTTCACTTCTTTTTACCTGTTTGCTCAGTATTCTTTTATATTAATGATCAATATTTTGTAAAAAAAATGATCAGTAAATATGAATATTTTATTCAGGTTAGGTTAGTTTAGGTCATCTGCTATTTTGTTGATTACCATTTAATACTGACCTTTATACTAATAGTCAGTATTTAGTCAAATAAACGGTCAGAAAATGTGAATATTTCGTTCAGCACTAACCTTAGTGCAGGTTGGTTAAATAAGATTAAGTTAAATTTTTATTGTAAGTTGCCATTTATCACTGGTCATTTATTTCTTTTACAGTAATATGAATCCTTGTTTTAGGTTAGGGTAAGTTACGGTTAGCTTAGTTTAGGTTAAATAAGGTCATATTAAGTTAAGCTGCATTTTATTATTAAACCTGACCATTTAAGTAAAATATTGTCTTTGAAATGAAATACTTCAATATGTAAATTATCTACAGTGAGTGATTAAAAGGAACTTCAGTGCATACTAAATTTTATTTGAAATAGAAAAATTGTAAAAATCAAAGGAATATTTATTTGTATTGGTTATGTTTACGTTATCTGTCAGTTTGACATTCAATGTAGCTATAATCTCACGCTCAAAATTATGTGTTATCTCAAACAATTCATCGAAATTATTTAGTTCATTCTTCTTGCACATATTTTTTATCATGTTATGTACAAATTTGCAGATCGTACACCTGCCCAAATTATCTTAAATGTTCATGTTCAATAATTATCATAAGGCTGGCAACATTGCATTTGCCTGAAATCGTCGTATAATAGATTACTTAAGTGCCGATTTCAAATAAAATAAATTAAAAATAATATTTCGATATGAATATGTGTAATTTAAAAAAATGAACATTTTTATAAATATTCAAGAGAAAATATGCAAAGTAAACTAGTACTAGTACTGTGTACTAGTTTTTGTAAGAAATTGTTTTCCAAATGTTGCGCACAGATGATTAACATTGGTTATTCTGGCTTTATAGACTTTTCTCTTCTTTTTATCCCACAGAAGTTTGATTGCTTCAAAAAGGAAGAAAAGTAAACAGTGACAAAAATAAGATAAAATATTCAGTTTTTAGTACTTGTAGGTCTTTGGACAGTACTGTAATTACATTCCATCTATCACTCATTCCAAATATAACTATTCATTCTCAAGTGACACATATTGGCTTCTTTACATAATATGTCATCCCTAAATACCAAGATGTCATCCTGACTTGTCCTGGTTTAATTTCGTAAAAAAATAATTAAATTAACATGCCATTCCCAGAATATCTGTATTGGTTTCATTTTAAAAACTCATTCACAATTCGTCCTATTTCTGTCTAAAGAATTCTAGTTTTAAAATAACTCTATGATACTATTATAAAATCTTGCAACTCTTACCAAAAAAATCGAGTGCGAATAAAATTGTTTGCAAGTATGAGTCAGTTACTGGCGCCACTAAGAAAAACTGAATTGGCCATTTGGCACTGGAACAAGAATTCAGGCGACAAAATATATGTTGTTGATTTTTCTAGCGCAGTTTGTATGTTGTAATGGACCGTGGAACATTAAGACAACATAGTAAGAATATTTATCATCTTGCTGTTTAAAATACAATAAAAATAAAATATTATTGGATAGGAAGAAATAAGTTTCGGAACAAATTACTTGTAATACCGCCAAAAATAACAAATTGGAATGTTGACATGGGTAGTAGAGTTTGAATTGTAATTACTAATTGCGCGAAGTGCCGAAAGGAAACATGTAAAATAAATATGATATGAAATGCACTGAAATGTAGATCACATAATTTGAGAAAATATTACAGAATATTATTTTATTTGAATGTGCAACATAACATGTTGGCTTTAAATTGCACAATAATTTAATGCAATTTATTAAGAAAACTTTTATTACCTATACGGGTGGTGGCGGTTAGGAATGAACATAGATGTTTAATATAATTTCCTGCTCATTTTACGACAAAAACTGTAGAGTGCAGAATTATAAGTTGCATTCATAACTGTTTTTGTATTTTTTATTGTTTATTCTTCAAAATTTTAAAAAGAAATTTAAAAATTTCAGTTCTTTAGTAGCAATAGCCATGTCATTTGTTTTCTTTTTTTGTTTTCATAAATTACTGCAAAAATTCGTCGAATGTTAATCTTATTTATGGTAAATTAATCCCGTATTCTTTGGTAACTATTTCCACGATTTATATATAAACTATTATTCACGAAAGATGACTATTCAAGGTCATTTGTGAGCCGTCTGATATAATATTACTTGCAGATAACTTCATTGCATTTCGCATGCATTGGCGTGCAACATGAAATATTTATGGAGACATTTTAACAGAAAAATAAGAGTAATTTATTTGAAAATTGTGTTTCTAAATAATGTCTTTCTGAAAGACTTATGTTTTTCACTTATGTTTTTGCAAAATACAAAAACATAGGCTTAACTTACAAACCAAGGAATAGTAATTTGATTTAAACGTCACTGGGTAAATATTAGCACAGAGGCCAGTGAGGTTGCTGAGGATATTGGAATTTCATGCGAATAAAATTATAGGCAAACAATTCTTGGATTCTGGATTACGTTAACGCACTACTCACTCGAGATTTTTTCCACCAAACATGGCCTCCCGTGGCTTAGATAAAGGCAAAATCGCTGAACGAGCTGAACGTTATACCACAAAGTGTTTTCCAGATTGGAAATGATTATGAACAAAATTTTTGTTGTATAGATTTATTTCATTTTAAATACATCAAAGAAATTTACTTGAGTTAATCAAGAATGTAATTTGAATTAACTCCTGCTAGTTTAAAGACATAATGTAGTAAGAGTTGTAACGCTTGTCAAGAAGATTGAACATTAACTTAGTTATTCGTTCCCACATAGAAGGCGTAGACAATTAAAACAAATGATCCTACCAAATATGTCACCCCATTCACGGCTTACTATAATAATCCGGGTAATTTAAGCCATATGTTCACAACTAGAATATGATGAATCGACAATTTCAAATATTAACATTTTTTTATAAGTAGTATTATTACTAGATCCTGTACAGTTAAGACGAGAATAATTATACGTGTACATTTTTATACTTTTACTATCGTTGTAAAATTTGGAGTCATTATTTGGTATTAGCTGGAGGTATGTGTGTCAAATTCCATGTTTTATGATTAAACCGGTATTTTCAAATACAAAATTTTTGTCGCATGAGCTCTGCTTTCACAATTATTAAATAGAAACTTGGATAAGATGGAACAACAATACCTTTCTTAAGCCCACAATGCAATTTTTATGTTGCAATATACGATGCAGCGTAACACAAAGACGGCAGCATTAGGAACACAATTATTTTTTGTGAGGTTATGTGAACTGTCATTAGTGTCTGACAAGTTTTACGGTAATCCGCTAATTTGGAACTTACTTGGAAACTTCTCAATTAACGTGCGCATTGACTTTTTTAAAAATGGAAAAAATAGTACGCTGTGTAATGTGCATGGCAAATACTTTGGGAACAACTTGTCATTCATACATAATAGTAAAAAGGTGGGCAGCTGAATTTAAAAGTGGAAGGGAACGCATTCAAAATGATCCTCACAGTGGAGGGCTTGCAATTGATATGAGTGAAGAAAACATCAATATCATTCACGATATGGTCCTGGCAGATCGATAAAGCAAGATTCGAGAAATGACACATGCTGTGGACATATCGTATGAAAGGGTTCAAAACATTCTGACCAATGAGTTAGAAATGGCAAAAATTACTGCGAGTGGGTCCTCCGGCTTCAGAACATACTAATATTAAGACTCGTCCGACTTGCTGCTGATCTTGATAAATTTATGGATAGACTTGTTATTACCGATGAGACATGGGCTTACAATTATCAGCTTGAATCAAAACAGCAGTCAAAATGAAACAGGGGAAGCACACATTAATTTTTAAAAAATCGAATATTAATCTAGAAAAAAGAATTGTGTTCCTAAAATAATCCATACAGCTTCACTACAAATAGCTTAATATTTTGTATTCCATTCTTTCTAATTCCTATACAACATTCCTCAGATGTGATTAGAGCGATTATAAGAATTTCATAACAAGCGTCTTGGTGTCAGTGAGGAATTTGGATGGAAATAGCGCCTTGCCTAGGTGGCGTCTCCGAGCGACATTAGTGAAATTAGAGCAGGCGACGCCGTAGACGCCGAGCGTCGTCAAACATCATCTGTCATTGTCGTCGCGACGCGATGGAGTCAAGATAGTGAGGGATGGCTTCATCGAACTAGATACTTAATGAGGTGGGACGAAAGAATGTTCATATTTTCAAGAAATGAATGAGAAGAAAATATATGAGTTGCATTAATTTCTAAGTGGAGCATAAGGCAAGAATAATTACATTCGAATTAATTCATGCTATTTGTTATGCCTGTTTTACAATACTGGATCTAGATTTTATTTTTTAAAAAAAGTATAATATCTTCATAAATTATTTCCTTAACAGCTGCACAATGATCTTTTCGGTAACAGCTGTAGGAAAACATCCTGCTCCATTTTTGTGCTGAATAGAATTATTACTTTTTCGTCAAATTCTTTATACCAGCACCAGCGGTAAATTGTAGCCAAAGAAGGCGCTTTTTCATCAAAAATTGAATCTAAGTTTTCTTTGCCCTCTTAATTCAAACATGGTCAATTTTATATTTTTACACAACTATACTTAAACCAAGTAATTTCAATTTTGAATTTGAATAACTACTTTGCGTCAAAGAATGAAACATGTGCCTGAATAGACATGTTCATAACAACATAGTTTCACTTTCAAATTTCATTTTCCAATTCCAATATTGCAAGGTCCAAACTTTTAAATTCCAATTTCAGGTAACGCATGCGCATAGTGTTACTGAACGTCAAATGTCGCGCTCAGCTATCATTATTTGAAGGTTATTGTGAAACATTAGAAATAAATCCCAAAAAATCCCTTTAACTTCAGTCCTTCAGTTATCTTCTGTCAAAAGTCTCGTTGTAAACAAATGTGTGCAGAAATGTGACAAAAAACACAATATACGCACAAAGTAGAAATTCTAATTGGAAGATGAAATTATTTGGTTGTGTAACTTAATTTTCGCAACTTAATTTTAAACGACAGATAAATAATATTGTTTAAATTTTTGTTTTACACGGCCTACCTGATTTTCTTATAATTAATAATTCTAGAGTGGCCCTCTTATTTTAACGGTAGAGGTTACCGAAATAATGTTAATAATTCATCAATTTAAAATTTTAATTGGAAATATTAGTAAGATTATTTACCAGATTATTTATTTTATAGACATAAATGAAAACTTACGAATTCTCCAATTAGAACTGGTGAAGTATACGGAATCATTTTTACCTGTAATAGAAAAGAAAAATTAGATCATATTATTAGATATTTACAAACAGATAAAAAAAATATTAATACAAAAATATTAGATTAGAAACTATAATGATAGAACTCTTATGATATCTAAATATTGGAATTCTTTAACAATTTGTTTAAGCACATTATGCATTTCTCAACCTTATAAATAAACTGTGTGTAAAATTCAAAAATTTTCCTAGAAATATAGACAATTATATTACAAACAACACTTTCAAGTAATTATAATTGATGTGTCATGTACAGTAGTCATCAACAATTCCTTTATTCTTCCTAACCTATCATCAAATCATCATGTCTTCATTTGATATATTCTCAATGTCGCAACGTTTATATGTCAACGTAGGTACAACATCCGTTTATCTAATTCTGATCCCACTCAACGCATGAATATTGAAGATCGCATTCTTAAGACGGCTGGCGCCTAGGTTGTATGTTTATCATAAACATTGTATTGTCTTGCACTGTAATACATTTTACAAGAAATAGATAGGTAGTAGTATATATTTGAAGACATATAATGTTCTTGTAATTTGCTCTTAATATGTTATCTAAAGCAGGAATTATACAAGAGAATGTCAAAAATTAAAGGTAAAGTAAAATTACTTTAAGAAGGAGACAATGACGTCATGACAGCTGCGCGAATTCAATTTTAACTTATAGGTGCACGTAGGTGTAAAAAATTAACTGGTACGCCATTGGACCTATCTATAAGTTGAAATTGAGACCCTAATGTCCATATTCATAAACACTCGTAAAAACAGTCAACACTGAAATCGAAATGTAACTTGTCAAGTTTGATTCTATTTGTCAAAAATTTTAACGAGCCGTTTTTAAACTTTACGAGTGTTTATGAATATGGGCTTAAGTCATGTACACGTTATCAACTTCGCGCAGCTGACGTGTCGCCAGTGTCTCATTCTTAAAGTAATTTTACTTCACCTTTCGTGGTTCATCATTATGTCTTAGAGGTATCACCGAAAAAGTAATACATGTATATATATATATATGCATGTATTGTATTTCGGGGTTTGAACCAGGGATCGGAAACCGCAGAAAAATGGGATCGGTTTGGGTTCAAGTTCAGAAATGAAAATAAAATTGAGGTCAGGTTCGGTTGGGGTTCAGAAAAAATAGATTTAGGTGATTCGTTACCGGTTCAGTTCCGGTTCGGGTTCGAAAAATAAAAAAATGTATAGGTATAGTAAATAAAAGGCGATCTGCTCAATAATAACAAAATAATATTCCTCTATTAGGTAAATAATAAAAATGAAAAACAAAAACAATTATTTACATGAAAAATACTCGTACCAATAAATTTACTTTTTAAAGAAATTTATATTTAATCTGATTATTTGCTCGTTGAAGTTGCAAAAAGAATTTCTGTGCAGCGAAGTGGTGTAAATGTTGAAGAAGACTTTTGAAGAGGAAGTTATATGGTAACCAAAGGTTTGTGAAAGGTACAAACATTTTTAAGAAGGCTGCGAAGACGTGGAAGATGACTAGTACATCAACCACCGATGAAAATGTGGGAAAGATTGAAGACATTGTCCTTCATACTCGCCGAAGCACTTTAATAGCGACTGATGACGAAGTTCGTATTAAGCCTGGACCATACATTCGGCATTCGGCGAATCCCGAGCAAACATTCGCCAAATGTCGAATGTGCGGATGGACTGTTCGCCGCGAATATTCGGTGCTCGTCTGTATTCCACTTCTTGTCGGTTTTTCGAGCCGAGTCAAAGTAAACGAATATGTGCCTACATAGTTGTATAGAACCCGTTAATCAACGCTCGGCAAACTACGCAACTGTAGACATATGCTCACCAATTGACGAGCATTACTCGGCGAAAGGCGAATATTCGGCAATCGACGAATACCGAATGTGTGGTCCCGGCTTTACAAAGGGTCATGTGATAAGAACTGGGACTTGTAAATTTGACGTCACCGACCTTCCTCCACACAATTTAGAAAAGGACAACAACAAATTTTTAGAAAGAGCAAGGTGATATACCATGACCGAGTCGATCAAAAGCTCTCCCCTTCAGCACTTCGCCTCGTTGGTCTCTAAATTTGTTTGTTATTTAGTCAGCAAAGTTTGGTTATGTTATTTTGTGTAGTGCCTGTTATTAATTATCTTTTGTACTAAAGTGTAGTGATCCATTTGAAATATCACTAAAAACAAAGTTCACAAATAAATAATGAGATTAACACAAGATGATGTACCGGGGGCACGATTTGTGTTTAAAAACATTGAAAACTATTCCGTCCTACAGTTGAAGAGATGGTTAGAATGCCGGGGTATGAAGAAAAGTGGAAATAAACATGAATTCATTGAAAGGTATGCGCTGAGAATAGATCACATACTTAAATAATTATATAAAAATGTGTTCAATCGATGTTTACGTTTCCTTTCATAGAACAGTTGTTGTGATCACGTGGTGGATCACATGATAAATATCAAACTGTAGAGCTAAATCTTCTGCACTACGTAACTACTTATTAAATACAACTCCTGAATTTTGCACTGCGACAATGCTCTTACAATGCATCACTCGTTCGTGATTTTTTTGTCACAATTGTAATGCCAGCCACTGTATTCACTAGACGTGGCCCCCTTTTACTTTTTCTTTAACCCGAAGATGAATAGGACATTCAACCCACAATTGCTACCATAAAATCGGTGATGGAACTATATATTATCTACTTCAATTTGTAGTAATATAAAAGCAAATAGAAAAAATAGAGAATTACTTTGGACTGCATATGTTATTTTTGAAATATGTAATTTAAAATGTCTCCTCTTCCTACTTAAAATGAAATATTAGCAAAAGTACTTACACATTTCTGAAATCCAGAGCATTCTAATTCTGGTGGAATTTTTTGTACTACTAACGAGGAATCAGGTAAATAACCTGGTTAAAATTAGTTATTGGTTGCATTCTTCACTTTAAATAACCAGTCTAACAGCCTAAATCTAACTCTACTTTGATCCTAAGCTAAATTAATTACTTGCCATTTCACATCTTAAGGTACCTAACACACAGGAATTTAGATCATTATATTATGCAGGAAACACAACACACTAAATTGTTGTTATGAATAATACGAGGTTTTTTTAGAAAGTAATAATTTATTTATCAATATTAATATTATCGTCTTCAAAGTATTCCTAATTAGATATAATACACTTATAACTACTTTGTTCCCAGTATACAAAACACTTGTGGAATGTGTAGTATAGCCTTAATAAAAGGCAATAGGAGTCCGTATCGATGATGTTACCGAAGAGTCCTTCGCAAGATATTTACGGCTTGTTTCCGATTTATTCTGTTGTCGATTTTAAGAGAAAAAGGAAAAACTGAATGTTTAAATGTATTATGTATATGAATTGTAACAATTTGTAAGATCTTACTGTAATGGCCGTTTATACCACTTCGGGTTACCGCTAACATTTGGTTAAAGTATTGGTTATCTCCCAAAGTGCGTTGCACCGATCTGTAACTAGTAGTTAATTCGGCAAACTACTGGTTTATTTTAAGTAGAGGATTACCTACTGGTTAGTGCCTAACAACAAGAACAACGTACATATTTTTGACTTAAAATGAATATAAATTTGGATTTTGACGATGATGACGAAGTACTTGATATTGATATATTGCTCAGAATTCCAAGACGAATATATCAAAGAGCTAATCATTTTTACGAATTAGACGATCGTGAATTTTTTAGTAGATTTCGTTTGACAAAACAAACAGTTTTAGAATTTTATTCTCGTATAGAACACCGACTGGAATATCCATATATATATATCCAAATAACTTATTTTTGTAAAACAGGTATCCTCGGACGTTGTTTTTTTTTATTTCACATCAAATAATGGAATTAAAAAAATGTTATGCCCCGGGCTCCGCTCTGCCTCTCGGCGCCCCTGCTTATACGAGTACTCTCTTCTCATCAATCTACAATATTCCTGCATACTTCTCTCGCCATCATCTTTACTCTCTCATACTATCTTTTCTCTCGTGAGAGGAGTGAGGCAGCGAACGACCCTGCAAGGTCGTCGGGCCAGTCTGCCGGAGCCGAAGCGATTTCTCATCGGTTCCGGTTGCAGTGCACTGCAGTCTTGCTGTTGCTGTTTCTGTTCTGATGCCGGTCACTGCCCAAGCCACGTGTTTAACAAGGACAGGAATATACCTGCATCATGCACAACGTGAAACGTGAACCAAGCACGTTGGAGGAAAGCACCGAACGTGAACGTGAGGGTTATTGGATTATAAATGAAGGAAATTACAAATGGAGGGCTATGTTTAGAAACTAATTATAGATGATTTATACGCGATCTAAAATTAAGTGGAATTTCCATATTTAATATTTACTTAGAATATCATACATTTGCTTGTAATTTGCTTCAAATTAAAACAGTTTTGAAGTTTATGCAGAAGTTTGAGTATAAGAATCAAATGAAGCAATTTTAGCTGTATTCATTTGGGAATATTTTTACTCAGCTCAGTTCAGGCAATTAAACTTGAACTACAGGGTGCGGAAAAAGAAACTCCCTTGTTTTGAAGATGAATTAAAAAACAAATACTCGAATACATATAAAATAAAATATTTTCACATCTTGAACTTACATCATGGGAAGTTTTATTTCGTGTGGTTTTGAAAATAATATCGGCCAAGTGTGTCCGTCATTGTGCAAACACTGTTGCAAGCGATTTAATGAAGTTTCGCATAACTCTTTCGAGCATTTCTTAGCATATACGACGGATATCTGTGCGGATTGCCTACTTTAGGGCTTGCATGTTCCTTAACTTTGAAATAATCCCACAGAAAAAAAGTCGCACGGTGTCAAATCTGGCGAGCCCGCGGGCAATGCAATATTGCCTCTCAAATAAATTAAGCGTCTGGAATGCCTCGTGTAATGAATGTAAATCATGAATTATTTCACATTTCACCGTACGACTGTACTTATCTAAACAAAAGCGCGACGCATCTCACGAGATCACCGGGCGCGGTCAGTCTTCAAGACTCATTTGGTTGGGATGGGCTAAATTTAATAACAGAGTCTTCAAAAGTCAAAGTTTTATAAGAAGAAATTATATTAAAGTGATCCTGAATCCCTGTGTCCCAGGTAGACTTCTTTCACATCTAGAAACTACTCAAGGTAGGTTTTTGTATAATTTTTATTATTTCTTTCGATATTGTATTATTGCGTAATAATTTTGTGGCAGTTATAATAATTTGTAGCATATATTATTTGATTCTAATATTTTAATAATATTTTATTTAATTTAAAATTCGTATTTTACTTAATTTCCTACTAATTTTGACACCGCTCGGTCAGAATTGGAAATATATTCATTTTTAGTTGAAAGTTAAAGTCCTACCCCTGTTACCAAGATAGGTGAATTTTTCGTAATAGATCAAGCAAAAGTATAAAATTATTGGGTTGCTACACTCGAAACCTGCATTTATGCTCGCGTTGTATGGGCCGTGGCCATCCTGCTGAAATCAGACATTCTCCAGGCCAAGTTCTTCAAGAACTGGGGCAATAAATTTTGGAACAGGCTCACTAACTGCCCGATTTCTCTGTGTCGATGTTATCGGGTGTTCGAGCAGTCTATGGTTGTCCACGGTCCTTCCTGACAAGTGACAACAGATTATGTTTCCCTAAAGTTTTTTTTACCAACAAATTTTTCGGACCAGAACTGCTTGGCGAGGGGGTATTTGAAACCGAGTATTAAACGAGAGCTGGATGGCAGTTACAGACCCGTTTCGCGGATGTAGTCAAAAGCACGTTGTTCAATCGTTCACATTATGTTTACGATTGAATTATTTTGTAACAGAACCCCCCCCTCACATTTTCACGACCTCTACTCGCTTCACAATGCCTGGGAGGTTATTTTGCCGCACCCTCATAATAATATAAAGCAGTTTTTTAATTATTTTATTAAATTGCTTAATTTCATACAAATTTCCAATTATTAAACACAATAGCTATTTGTGTATTAAGAGCGCAAAATGGAACATTGTCGATTGAGAGGTTGTTGACGCGCGACGCAGGAGCGCGGCATTCTCTCGAAATCGACAATGTCCATTTGCGCTCGAAACAAACACAAGATTTGTTCAACATTCGTCACAATGAGGTCCTCCACCATAACAAAAATTTATTTGTTTCAAGTACATTAAACTAATGGAAAAGTGAATGTCCATTGGATGCCTGCCGCCAAACTTTTGCAGGTGGCAGCACAACTGTTCACACAATTTATTTTATATTTAATTTTAATTTATCGTTATTTTCCATTTTTCTTGAGCTATTGCTTCAATCTAATCTAAGTATTTTATACTTTCGTTTTGAAATGAATGCCTTATTTTATTTTCACAGCAGTGCGACATTTTATTTGGTTATGTAATATACCGACAGAGCAGTTATAATATGTCAGATTGACTTGTGTTGTGAAGATGGTAAATGTCTAACTTCAGTGCCATTAGTTCCTGACTAAACGTTTCCAATAAGAATGTAGATAAGTGACATTTCTCACCATTGTACAGTTAGAAATTTGGAGAGCGAGCGTTTTTTCTAGTTTGTCGCGCTAGAGCGGCAAAGTGACATTTTGCGTTGACAAATGAGAGCGCAAATGGCTACTTTGTATATAGACTGTAGAAAAAAGTTATTTTATAGATGTTTACCTATATATTTTTACAAGAGTTTTAACAAAATAAGAGAAATAAGAAGACAAGAGAAGTTGACGAAAGCATAATTTTGGTTTACATATTCGAGCGATCGAAAATTTATTACAGTGAGATAAAAATATTGTCCATCCTCATCATTATGTGTTACTTTATAACTAGGAGTTGTAAAAATAATATTTTGCTTTTAAAAATGAGCTAAACGATCAAGGATATGGTTTGGTATCTACGTATTATATCTCTTCATAGGTGCGTAAATCAATTAAAGTTAATCACACACTTTGGTATCGCGTTAATAGGTTGGTAATTGCTGTTAAATTCTCATTCTCATTTTGCTTGCGTGAAACCAGTCTTGGAAAGGTCAGTCTTTCTCTGGCGCCACAAACGGAAATCGTACTCTTATGTAGCCCAAATTCACAATCACAAATATGTGAATGTGTGTGTATAATATAGACGCTTATGATTTATTACTACAGATCCGAAAATATTTGAGAATTGCCATAACAGTGTTATACGACTCTTGGCAATGAAACCAACACATGTTTATTGAATATTAATATCCCATAAATTACAAGGAATATTTATGTTAAGGTTTATAGACGTACAAATCTGGACTTTACGATGGTTATATCACTCTCAAATGAGAAATTAACCGCAGAAGCTGTTTTCTAATGCATTTCAACAAACATTGTACAAATAAATGAATCGTTATATTTTATAGCCATAATTATTAAACTGCAACATTCTAGATGTCAGTCAAAATTTGAAAGGGATTAAGGTTTAAAAATAAGTGGATCATATGATAAGTTTGTAACCACAGAAGAGTCCAAACAATGGAAACACAGTGGTTGGTACCATTCACAAGCCTTGTTTTGAAAACGCCAAATTTCATTATTTAATTTTACCCTTATGTTTAAAGAATGATTTTTTCAAAATATTGTTTTAAAGCAGAACATAGTATGTATTCAAATAAATATTTTGAAAAAATCGTTCTTTAAACAGAAGGGTGAAATTAAATATTGAAAATTTGGCATTTTGTAAACAAAGCTTTTGGTACAGGCAAAAAAGCAAAATCAGTTTTATCCGTTTTATCAATTTTTTGGGATACTAAAGGGATATACTAGGTGACTATTAAAGAACGAATCCTGTTTGAAACACCATAACTTCGAAGTACATTAAAATATCGATTTAAATTTATAGGGTTTAAAAGTTTTCTTACCAAATTTTAAACATTTGTACAGAAAAACAAGTAAATAGTGTTTTTTTAAGTTTGCATTTCAAATATACTATTACACTTTGATAATTTTATAATCAGCTTAAAACGTGGTAGGCTATTATTGAAACAAATGTTTGTCGGTTTGGACTTAGTTGTAACATTGTCATAAATTTTCTCCACATTTTGATCAATTATTTGGGGATTTCTTCTAATAATGGCACCTGACACAGCTAAAAAATTGGCATGACAAAAAATTGCGGAAGAATTTCCAGGAAGAAATAGCCACTTTCTACCATAAATCGTCGTATCAGGCGACTGACAGAAACTGGATCAATTTTCAGACAACCTGGGATAATTCATGTACTAATTCTGAATTTTCGTCATTTTAACAGTCTTTGACATCCCACTCTCAGGTTTTTTGAAAATCGGTCCAGTTTCTATCAATCGCCTAATAGCACGACTTATACTAGAAAGTGAACATCACTTTATTAGAACTTCTTCCGCAATTTTTTTACTACCCCAGGTTTTTTCTTAATAAGTTACAATTATTTCTAAGTCAGATTTACTTAAATGAGGTGCCATTATTATAAGAAATCTCGAGATAAAATTAGAGCAAAATTATGAAAATGTTGCTGGTAATACTGGCAATTACATTTATTTTAATAATAGCCTAATTCGTTTTAAGCTGTTTATAAAATCATCAACATATTATTGTAGTTTTGAATGGTAAATTTAGAAAATCGCATTTGCTTAATTTTCTTTAGAAATTTGGTAGGAATACTTTTCAACCCTTTGTCTGCAAATCGATATATCAATGTACCTACTCCGGAGTAATGGAGTTAAACAGGATTCATTTTTTAAAATACATCCGGTATTATGCCATTAAAAAAATTCAAATGCTTCCTGCGTAACTAGAAGTAAAATTCAGGATCTTTTCACCAAAAGGAGATAGTTAAGTTTGCTCTAAACAAAAAAACAACGGCCACAATTTTGTTTTCAATATCTCTGTTCCCCTATCATAAATCATAATAAAGTCAATTTCATTCGTCAACATTCACTCGATTAAATTCAAATATAATCAAATAACCGTTCCGTCTGTTAGCTCTTGACGATCGCTATCACCAAGACAAATGACTGCCGATCGCCATTTTGGCCAAGGCTGGAAAAGAAAAACAAATAACAAAATCAGGATAAAGCCAACCTTGATTTTGGACAATCGCGGAAGATTATCCCGAAATGGTATTACCGATCACAGAGGCTCAGAAATTTTTGTTTACGCACTACCAGGAAAAGGATATAAATATTTTTTATGGCTTCGACGTCAGAGTTCAATAAAAGACAAGGTTGTTACAATGAGAAGTCAAATGTTAATTGAAAGTGGATTCTATTTAACAATAAAGTAAAGAAATTATGAGGTATACCGTTACATGCTAAGCATGCTAACTATCAGAAGCTATACTATAATAGTGTTTATTATTTTCCTCATACCTTTTTGTATACTACGTTCCCTCAAGCACTGCTTTATATGGAATCAAATATCATTTAAATACGTATTTAAACATGAATGTAATATACTGTGTTTAACAATGTACAAGATGAACGAAATGAATCAAATTAAAATTTAACGCGCATTTGTTAACTTATATTTAACAAGCGACCAACATTAGATACTTCAGCTAAATAATAAAAAAAATAGTTTAATAAGAAATAAGTGTTTACTTTTTACTGCAAATTTTAACACACAAGTTCGTTAAATCATGCTTTGGGCATTGTCATGAAAGACATCAACACCATCTTATACAATTATTTGGATGCACGGAGCAAAATCATAAATTAATGGGTCATCCACTAAGTCCCAATTTGGCACCCACAGTCTTATTTTGTTATTGTTATTTATATCAAACTTAATACACTCGAAATTAAGTAAAAGTTTAAGTCAATTTTGTGCCATTTAACGTTTGAAATATTTCTTTTCGTGTCGGTCGGGATCAAATCCGGTTCCCCAGATTCGCGACCAGACATTCAGGCACACTGCTACGAGACATGAATGAATTGCCAGTATCAAATTCTTATAGAGACGAAAACATTCTATATCAGAAAAAATAAATAAATAGTAGACATTCCCAAATCAGGTGAGTTGACACGTGTTTTAATTTTTTAACTATATTCTGAAAACAACACCCTGCTTTATTCTAAATATTTATTCACAATAATTTAATTGGTCGACGCCAATAATTATTTGGAATTTTAATTGGCACAAAAGTGACTCCTATGGCGCACTCTCCACGCCAGCAATGTGGTAAACGCCCACACGGTACGAATATGTCATCATCATTACCGACATGTGCGTACAAAGCAGATTGGCACACCAAACCATGGGTAATATGCCGTGATAATATATTTTTTAAATTTTAATTGATTAAGGACCGGTATTTCCATCTTCGGATAAAGTGATAGATAACTTATCTGTCGGATAAATGAACAATATCGCATCAAAAAATAACATTCAATATAATTTACTTCATTTATGCTTTATTTCGATGCGATATTTTATCATTTATCTGACGGATAGTTATCCTGACCTTTATCTGGAGATGGAAATACCGGCCCTAAGTTGTAACTAACTTAGTATGGTCATAAACCATTTTTACCTTCGTCACCTTTAGGTAAGGAATAGGTATTATCTTTGATCAAAAAATTTGATGATGAGTTTTTAATCAATAAGCACATTTTAGGGTCCCTAAAATACGATTTTACTATTTTTACGATTATGTCTATGTATGGATGGATGGATGGATGTATGTATGTTTTGTGTGTGTGTGTGTGTGTGTGTGTGTGTGTGTGTGTGTGTGTGTGTACGTGCGTGTGTGTGCGCGCGTGTGTGTGTGGGTGTGTGTGTGTGTGTGTGTGTGTGTGTGTGTGTGTGTGAGACGATTTTTTCGAATCGCATAACTCCAATACCACCTTTCCAAAAATTATAATTTTTGCGTATTCCTTTCGATCCATATGAAGAGCTAATTAGATTTTGATTATAATTGGTCGACCGGAAGTACCCTAATTTGAAGATTTTAACAGTTTTTCTTGAAAAAATGCTGTTAAATACCACTTTTGTTTGAGTTATAATTTCTGGAAATATATAGAATCTGACAAGAAACTTTCTGTATGGCATTTGTACAAAATACATAGAACTGACTGAAGGTAATGTACTGGAAATATGGAATCATTTGCAAAAAAAAATGTCTGTGTGGAATTTGTACAAAATACATAGAACTGACGGAAGATAATGTGCCGGCCACATCAATTTTTTTTAAAAATTGTACATGAAAGTTCGTTTAATTTTAAAGCAATTCATAGTATTAAAAAGTCATAATTGTTTTTAATTTAACAGAATTTGATTTTTAACGAAACCTATAGCTACCTTTCTCGCACCAGTTTCTATAGCAGGCTGCGCGAGAAAGTTAGCAATAGTGTACCGTCATCAGTGGCACTGAAAACAAATTCAAATATCTCGCAAAGTAATTATTATTATTTTTTATCTTCATCGTTATTTATTGAGTAGTACTTTAAAGATAAAGTGTACATTTTATTATTTTTTGTTGTAGTTTATACGTCCATTTTCGTAACTGAATTTCAAATTACAGATACATAACTGTTTAAAATGTGCAAATTTTGTTTTTCGCGGTCTATCTGTTTATTTTTATTCTTAATAATGCTATCGTTACCCTCCTATAACCGCAAAAAACCGCAATTATTTTTTAAATTTACCATTACCAAAGTAAATATACTTCAAATGACAGTCAAACTGTTATCAGTAATTTACACACGCCATAAAATGAATAAAATAACTAGTGACTACATCTAATGAATGATAAAACAACTAAAAGTAAATGACTAATATACTCTGTAAAACCATATTCCATATTCGACCGCTGGTTATCAATTTCCCAGCATGAAACGGTAGTTCCTTATGGCCATTAACATGCACACATTAAACTCATACTCTTCATACGTGAGAACCTATCTGCTTTAGCGTTTTCCCACAAAGTAGCTTCTGTATGACACAGACAAATGCCTTGCTTGCATTCCTGGTTCTGTCTTCCTATACAGAAGTCGCACAACTTAAGCTTGCATTAATATCTGTCCCGTGGTATTGTTGAAAGTCTTGTGGCTCAGTAAAAAGCGAAAAAATCAACAGGAAAGCTGCTACAAGCTATTGTTAAAAGCAAATGCCACTAGATACAAGGACTTTCTAATAGCTACTGTGATGAAATTATGGTAATAGTGCCCTATGACTCCGTATTGATAGGAAGCATTTCTGAAAAATGCTATAAAGTTATTTGTTTTTATAAACAAGATTTAGTGACAATTATCACTTCTTTTTCAGCAGCATTTATCTGTCAGTTGACAATAAGTTGCGGATGTTAAGTTAGCACCGAGTTATACGATTTTTTATTATCGTGAGTGTGAAGATAAGAATTTTATCAGAATATTATCTTCAGTTTTTGGAGAAAAAATTACAAAAGCAATATAATACATACTATTATCACTTGATTTAACAAAGAGCAACTTTTAACTATTTTTTTTTTTATAATTTTTAAATTTAAGGGGAAAGGTTACCTCTGTACTAAAATATAAAGCAAAAACTCAACACGCGACAAGCATACTTTCGATATTAACCTGCATTTTAAAATAAAAATTATTGACATCTATTAATATTGGACTTTAATGGCAAAACGAAATTCACTAGCATTTCTCATTTGGCCATTAAAATCAAAGTCAAATACTAATAGATTACAATTAAACATTTTTTAAATGCAGGTTAATATCATAAGTATGCATGTCCTGTGTTGAATTTTTAAAAATGTTAATAGTTCTAATACAGAAACAATGGCCCATATTCCGAGCGCACTTTTATAATAGAAGCACTTTTATGGAGCGCGCTTTTACATTATATTCTTATGAGGAGTGTGCTCCATAAAAGCGCTTTTATTATAAAAGCGCGCTCGGAATACGGGACAATTTTTTTATAATTTTTAAATTTAAAGGGAAAGGTTACTTCTGTACTAAAATATGAAGCAAAAATTCAAATAAATTGTTTCTATATTAGAACTATTAATATTTTTTAAAAATTCAACACGCGACAAGCATATTTTCGATATTAACCTGCATTTTAAAATAAAAATTATTGAAATCTATTAATATTAGACTTTAATGGCAAAACCAAATTCACTAGCATTTCTCGTTTTGCTATTAAAATCAAGGTCAAATACTAATAGATTACAATTAAATATTTTTTAAATGCAGGTTAATATCAAACGTATGCATGTCCTTTGTTGAATTTTAAAAAATCTTAATAGTTCTAATACAGGAACAATTTATTTGAATTTTCGCTTCATACTTTAGTACAGTGGTGGAAGTATGCCGTATAGAATTCTATTAGTGACGTCACATTATCGCAAATTTGGCAGCACGCCGTCAATACGCAATGATTCCGTCCTCCCCGAGCACTACTTGTAGTATCGCTTCGTTACGCGAAAAAGAAGATGTCGCATTCATTGTTTCTCTGTGTCATATAAATGTAAGCAAGCATATCCTATCTCTTTCTTCTTAATTTTTAACATTACTGATTTTTTATTTGAATGCACTTCGATGTAATTTAAAGTCAAGGTAACTAATAAATATCAAATTACAGACGGCAAAAATGATTTAAAAAAATTATGGTTACATTTCTCCTTAATAATGGAGAAACTGCATTTGGACGCAATGAATTTGCCATGTATAGACTTAACCAATTATACAAAAAATTCACCATATCTTTTGTCAGCCTGTACGTATCTGTGAATAAGGTTTCACTTATACTAAATGGATTACTGGCACCTCTTAAAACTCTTCTTTGTACGTTTTGTCGAAAGATTATATTTTGCCTTTCCTCTTCCAACAAATTATTTTCACTGATATAAAACATATATCTAATTTAATTTCTAAAAGAAGAAAGTACTAATTTTATACAAAACTTATCATACTATCAAAGCGACAGTACTAACTGTCATCTGTCAAGTAAATATTTTTATGTCAGGTTATACAAAAAATGCATTATATTTGCATATTGGTTAATAATAAATACATCAACGAAGATAAACGCTACTGTAGACTTCTATTTCACATGCTACGTCGGTTTCTATTTGTAGAATCGCTTTCGCGTCTATTCTACAATAGAATTCTACATGGCGTACTTCCACTACAGGGGTAACCTTTCCTCTTAAAGGGTAGGAGCTTTTCTACTGAAGAAGAGATTGATGCAATATTGGTTAGGAATTTTTAAGAAGTGGACGGAAGTTTATAATTGGAAACTAATTTGAAAATATTTAAAATAAAAATTATAAAACAATATGAAACATGTGTCTTACTCTCAATAATTCTCGCTTAACCCTCATATTGTAAGGGTAAAGTTCCATTAAAAAAAATAATAGAAAAATAGTGGAGAATTCCATTATATCTAGATGAAATGAAGTCCATCAATTGAATTTTGGAATTCAGAATGCGACTATTTCAAGAATGAATTTTATAGTACTCAAGTATGTTTGTATGTTTACTACTACTAGTGCGTTCTTCGTTCATTTTATGTTAGTTTTATCTTCTTGAACTTGAATTTAACATCCAGCGGAAATACAAATCTCGTAAAGGTCAGTGTTCTCTTCTTTGCAGCTGTTTGACATTCGTAACCTTTTTGCCCTCACATTCTTCGCTAGAAAAACGTCAGAAACATCTTCTGCACGTTGCTAATTATGATTATTGCTTCTGGTAGCAATGTAAACAACGTTAATCATATTTTTACCGTATTGTAAGTTTGTACTAAACGGTTTTGTGGAGCTATTCTGAGTTAAATGTTGTGAAATGTGGTTTTTATACGAATTTCAAGACATTAAATTGTAATGTTGTAAACATACTTCAAACATGTTGCAATGCAAAATAATGATTAATTTGAGTTATTCTACAAACCCCTAATTAAGCAAAAAAGTTTTTAAAAAAATAATAATTTAGATACTGTTCATCGCGTTGATTCCACATTTTTTTGAATTGTAATACTGTAATAGATTTTTGAATTTGTTTCTTAAATCATTTTGAATATTTAAACCCCAAAAAATTAATATTTCATGTTTTATTCATGTTTAAAACAAAATGTAGACTTCATATCATTGAAAAGCTTATAAAATAAGTAAAACTATTTTAAAAATCATAACTTTGTGTTATCTCTGGAAATTTTTCGAAATTAACAAGAAACGAGTTCTAGCCTATAGATCAAAAACAAATGAAGGTAGAAAATTCCTGTCGTGACTATTAAACTTTTCTCAAAAAGTTGGATCCTGGAAACGGTTTTGCTGTATCGTTAATATGACATATTAATACAAATGAGACACCTGTACATATCATATTTACTTTCTTTAAAACATCACCAATTACGCCTTAAACAAATTGAAAATATCCATACAATAATTCGACAAACAAGTTTTAATTTCTACTCTACAGATGTTTTTACATCACTCCTACAACTTGAGTAAAAAACTAGTTAATTATAAATGTGAAAACGATGCACTGACCAGGCATAGTAAGCAATAGTAAATTATTCAATGCACGTGACACAGTTAAACGAAACGTCAAATCATAAATTAAGACTGGCGCGAACGATAGAAATCGCGAAAGGGCGGTGGAAAAACTCCAGACTTTCGCGGTAATTAATGTTTTGCCGCTTCTCAAATTTCCTATATGCAAATAGGAGTCGGTGGCATCGATTTCAAATTGCGTAAGACAACAACAACAAGTCACTTCTCCAGAGAAAATATTTATAAACACATAACTCATGAAATCATTGTCAATAAAATTCTTACACTTCAATTATACTTAAAAATATTAGGTGTTAACAAATACTCGAAATCTCAATCATACAACATTTATTATTTAAAAAAACGAAGTTTCGATATTTCTACCTTCTTCAGGATCGACAAACATTCAAAACAATTTAGTACATATAACATAAACACGAGCCTTGTCACACTTACAAGGATGATTTTACAGATTCTTAAAAATAAAATCATGAATACATAAAATGTGTCACACAAGTTTTCTGAAAAATTTTGAGTGGACGATTCTGTGGTACTATGGTTCAAGGAAAGTATATTGAATCTGCTTAATACTACAACAATTGATTAACATAGCTTAAGCTTTAACATTTATGTTTGATATAAAGCTAGCCGTCCACTTTCTTCTATACGACGAAGTTTAATTCTGACTTACCCCATGGATCTTTGGCAAGATTCAAAGTTTATTTCCCGTACCTTATGAAAAATCCTTCTTAATTATTTTCATATTATGGCCCCTACACACTGCTATACACAGTGTTTCATTTTCGATGTTTTTTTTTAAGTATCTCTTGTAATATTAACGATAGAGCATAACAATTTGCACATTCCAGGGTCAACTTTTCGAGAAAAGTTTAACAGTCACCACCACCACAGGAATATATATATATATATATATATATATATATATATATATATATATATATATATATATATATATATATATATATATATATATATATATACCGTGAGTATTTTTTAACGTGAAACATAGGATTTGCAATTTCCATAGTAACTAAATGACAGCAAAGTATAAGAGCGTTCCATTTAAAAAAGAACATAGTCTGTCATTGTCAAGTGAATATTATCTGTCAATTAGGGTTGTATTGTTACTTCTAAGTTAAAAATAATGTATACAGTCCAAGAAAAAGTGCAAATAATTCAATGGTATAATGCAGACGTTAGTCTCAGACAGGTATCTGATTTATTTCGTAAATCATTTCCTGATCGACCAACACCAAGTGCTTCAACTATATCACGAATTGTTAACCATTTTAAGAGAGATGGTTGCGTTAACCGTGGACATGTAAAGGAATCAAGACGAAATAATGTTTTAACGGAGGTGAAAATGGCCGAAATTATTACGCTGGTACGAAATAATAATAGATTATCTACGAAAACGATAAGAAAAGCTGCGGGTGTAAGCAAAACAAGTGTACATCGTTTACTAAGGAAAGAACATTTTAAATCGCACCACTTTAAAACCCATCAAGAATTGGTTGTGAATGACAGTGAACAGTTATTAAATGTTTATATTACTTGCAATCTTTTTCATTTCTAAAATGATTAAATCAAAATACATATTTTATTTGATATGTTCTATTTTAAATGGAACGCTTTTATACATTGCTGTCATTTGGTTACTATGGATATAACAAATCCCATGTTTCAAGTTAAATAAAACGCACGGTATATGAACTGAACAAGTGTATAATAATATAACATAATAGGGCGGATGAGTTGCAGCCATTACACGCCATTCCAAAAGATTAGTTGGAAGCTTTTAAGAAGTGTATTATTGTTGAAGGAAACTACTTTGATTGCATTGGATTATTTATCTAATTTAGATGTTTGTTTGTAAATTTTTATATTTATTTATTCATTTATACCTTTTTTATTAGAGATGATTTTTATGTCATACACTAAATAAATAAATAAATAAATAATAAATTTAAGATAAAATCCCTCGACCTGCGGTTTCGGGTTTTTTTCAAATTATTATGTACTCAAACACTTTTTAAGCAAAATTTATTGCATAAGCTATACATGTCAAATTTAATCGATTAAATTATTAGCACTCGGGAAATAACTGTTGAATATATTTAAAATAAATTTCTAAAAGATATTAACTATGTCTTATTTTCAATAATTCTAACGTGACTATTGTATAAGAAACAAGAGATGAAGAACAACATTACTTACAATAAAATAATAAAGATGTTTTCTTCTATTTATATAAGTAATGAGAATATTTGCGTGTGTCCCATAGAAAGGAGGCTTTCAAATAATCTAGGAGTGTCATATATAAGTTTACGAGTCCGTTTACTTTACTATCTGTGTCAGGTAAACAGTAGTAAAAAGTAAATATGATCATTAACATCCTATATAAATATCACGCATTAAAAATTCTATTACTTATATAATAAAATTATCCAATCTCTACACGCTCCAGATACTATCACTATTACTTCATGTATGATTAAAACATAATTTATACGCGATTTTTTCACTGTAATTAAAAATCGATAAAAATATAGTTACAGAAAAAGTGGTCAGCTTAAGGAAACAATACAATAAAAAACGAGAAAAGTAGAAATAAATATTACATATGTGTATTTTATTCATATTGTTGCAAAAGTTTAAATAAATTAACGGTCAAGCAAGAAAAGTGTAACTTTGTAAAAAGCATATTAATTTATTGTCATGGTGTGTTTTACCCATTCTAAATTCTAACTTCTAAATATCACAAAAAGATTTATTTATTTTTCTATTTCCAATGTTAAAACCTAAGTTTACGTATTGGATTCCATAGCGCAAAACATCTTAATCTTCGATCGGATTGGACACGGCGTGAAGCGAGTTACCACTAACAAAAAATCATTCATTAAGCACGGGGTGAAGATGAAGCAGATGACAGCTATCATTCTGTAAAAATACTAACCTAAAAAGTGTATTTCTTTATTGCTGCTGTTTTAATTTGCACTCGTAGAAAAAGTGTAACTCGTTTCATAAACTATTTAGACAGACACTCGTTTTTAATACCTACTGTCGTAAAACAAAGTTTATAAAACGTATAATATATTATTGTTAAAATGTGACAACGTACTAGTGTTATACAACATCTAATATCTTATCATCAACCATTAAACATCTAGATCTTTTTAAAAACGAAAAATAATGATAAATTTATCTATATTATAATAAATCTTTCAAATCAAACAGTAAATTCTTGATTTCTCTTTCAAATAAAAGAGATAGATCTCTTATTGACAGATTGTTTCAATGATTTGAAATAAATTATCCAGATAATCTGTAAGAAACGTGGACAATTAATATTAGTTTATCTGACAACAATTACAGCGCAAATGATCTGTTGATTCATAAGTCGTTAGACTTTCTCAGCACACTGCATTTATACTTGTCAATATGCTAGTATCCAGCCACGGAGATAATCATTGTTCAAATGGACCATTTTCTAGAAAGAGATGATGACAGAAAACCAGAAAATTCACTTTCGAATAAGACGTATTAGTACGAAAAGATAGAAATGCATTCGTGGACGATTTTAATTCTTGGTGATAAAAGAAAACTGCAGTGTTACTTTTCCATATAAAAATACACTTTTTCCGAAATCGACATTAAAGTACACGATATCACTCCGCGAAGTTAGCCGAAATAGCAGCGAAAGTAAAACTTTACAGACTCTTATGTCAAACTTGAATTTACTTACATTTCTAACTTCTATAAAAAATATACAAGTACATTATTGCAAACTTTCTTTCACGGGATATTCTGTGTTCACATACCAATCTACTAGATGAAGACTAAGTCTAACTAAAGTTAGTGGTAATCTGGAATGTCCAAAGAAATTAATTGATGTGTATGCTGTTAACGTATTTGACATATCTTAAGACATTTTAGACAGTACTATTGTTACCACAGCCATCTCCAACACAACAACTAGAATTTAATTGACCTAAAGTCTTACAAAGACATAACATAATGCTATTTATTTATGTTTTTAAATAATAAATTAACGATTACGGAAAAAATAATATAATATAACGCCTCGTAGAATAAATACCATATTTGTAATAAAAAAAATATACTTTAGTGCCTAAATATATAAATAACTACTCCTATTTCATATCTTTGAACTAATATTTCTATGTCCTTGAAAAAAATAATTTGAACTTATATGTACATTCACAATTAAATTTTGACTAGGTACACTTCGGGTTGGAAATGAGATTGCATGTTGGCTTAAACCTTGGAAGGTCCAAGCTTTCACTTCAAGAGTGAATGCACATGTGCAATGTATTCGTCGTATATTTCTTAAGAGGTTCTGTAAACATTGCTTTGAATTTGACTATTTGAAATTTGTTTGTTTTTAAGGGATTGCATTTCAGGTGGTTTAATATCAGTTTAGTGAGCGAATGAAACTAATATAATCGTCAAACATTCTACTGACTTCAGTATTTTACTACGTTGTTTAAATCTGAAAAATGATCTAAAACTTCATCTTTGCCCTGAGCTTTCTGCTATCGCTTTTATAAAATACGGAATCCAGTTTGAATTATAAAAATGCAGTAAATAAAGAAAGATATGTGAAATGATATTGGTTACCATACCAGTGATAATCAAATTTGGATTGAAATAAACGTATAGTTTTTTTATTCTTTTATTAAATTGCTTCTTATCCACGCATATTTTCAATAATCAGCCGCAAGAGTTATTTAGCATATTGAGATTGGTTGTTCTTGCTATCCTTAAATATGAGACATATTATCTTGAGAATATAATTCATTAGTCACGTGACATGTTTTCCGCCAATCAACATTCAGAATCTCCCTGGTTACATGTCTACCACAGCGATGATAAAAAACAAAGAAATGATCACATTATTTATATTCGTTACTAACGGATTTGTTTTCTTTATTTGACATTGACAGTTAATTTTGAGTATAAAAATGTGCCATAATCGTTGAGTTGATGTCAACAACGATGAAATAATAAGGCAATTGTCAAATTAACCATTTTGTAACATAATATATTAAAAGTTAGGTTAGCAGCACACAGAATGTGTCACAAAAATTCATTATATTCTCTCATTAAATATAAGCTCGTGATATGATTAATAATCGAAGATATTGCTCGTGAAACCGAAGCAGCACATTTCACTCGAGAATATCATCGATGATAATCATATCACTTGTTATATTACGTATGAGAATATTTTAATATACAAACAGCAAAATGTAAATTGTTATTCTTGAGAAATATGTAGTATTTTATTACTAAAACATACTGTTTTTCTAAAAGTGAATTGTATAGAATTATTTATGAATTAAACAATTACAATTGTATATAAAAACGTAGGCCACTATCACATCGAGTACCGTTAAGGTCGCACAAAATAGCAACACATGTAATTAAAGTGTCACCATATGTCAACACATGGTAACGGTGTGAGCATTGACCCTTGCCAAAAGTTTCAGGAAATACAATCATAATCATATCAAGTCAAGGTCGCAAATCTCTTGCACGCGAACACGATGATTTACAAGAAATGTACTAACAGTTTTCTTCTTACGTCGTCAACAGAGTTAGAGTTCCGGGTATGTTAAACTCTCCGAGGCAATTAGAGGAAATTAAAGTAATTATAAAACCTTGCAGTAATAAGGGAAAGATCGTTAATTTGGGAATTAAAAGCTTCCTTAATATTAATTTGGAAGTATAATTTATGTAGTTTATGCGTTAGCTTTTAAAGAGCAATTATTTTAATGAGATATGCCTAACTATTATTTTTGCATAAAATTAAGGGAACTTTGAAAATAAGTTAATAACCCAAAGCAATTAAATATAATAAATAATTGTTTCAAGTTCAGTGCCGAGGTGCATATTAAATTTTATTTGGAATCGAAAAATTGTGAAAATGAAAGGAATATCTATTTTTTACTTCCTTGTACAAAGTAAAGGAAGTATTGTATACGCGAAAAATTTCGGTTTTCAGATTTCAACGGAAATATCCATTTTGACCATCCCTGAATCTATTCTGATTCTGACTAATTTCGTCATGACGTCTGTACGACGTATGTATCTCGCGTAACTCAAAAACGATAAGCCGTAGAAAGTTGAAATTTTGTATTTAGGACTTCTATAACATCTAGTTGGGCACCTCCCTTTTTGGTCATTGCATAATTTCCAGAAATGGTACTTTATTTGAAGCCTATAATAGATTTTAATGAAAAACTATATTAAAATATAATTCTAAACTTTTCAAATTTGGTATATAAGACTTTTATATCAATTGGAATAACATAGCAGACTTTGGTTAAAACAGGCTAACCGGAAGTGATATATTACCTGAAGTTGTTAACAGTTTTTCTTGAATAAAATGGTTTCATTTTGATTTTAGAAATAAATGCCTCAAATAAGAGTTTTAGAGAATTAAATTCTGCGTCTAGCACATCAAGTGTTATTAAATTAGCCCTTTGTATAAGCGAGATATGTAAATTTAAAACATATACTTTTTGGTTTTTATAATGAAGATTGCTATGGATTAGGACAAAAAATAACAAAAAAATAGATGTTATTGTCAAATTACGTCAAATACGTGCAATTTTATAATTGGGTCTATACTTCATATTGGTCTTGCGTACAACGAAGTCGTATGGTGTCCACATCAGATTTTTTATTGGTTATGTTAATATATCTGTCAGTATCTGACATTCAATGTTTCTAATATCGGACATTGAATTTATTGTAAAGAACGCTCAAAATGATGTTTTCTTCATCTCAAATTTCGGAATTATTTAGTTCATTCTTCTTACACATATTTTTTATCATTTTTATATTTACTATTGTATATATGTAGGTACAGTGGTGAACAGACAGGACAGTATTTTTTTCTCGTGTAAACCAATCTGTATGTTAATGACAGAATTTTTATTAATATTATAGCGCTGGACAATCTGATCGGCATTCCTTTTTCCGCTCTAACATTTAGCGATATTAACGAACACTTCACAATATCGATAATTCGATGTATTTTTTTTTTACTGTGATTCGACAGTTCAATTTTTGACAAATCAAAGTGACAAATGTCATAATTGTAAAGCCAAATTCAAGCAACTAAAACTTATAGAAGAAAATTTACTTGATTTTTCGACTTGCCCTATTTTTTTCTGTCCACCACTGTACATGTCTTAGGTGTCGCTTGAGTGACTATCATTGTATTAGCTCTGTCAATAGTTTATGTACTATTTTTGAGAAAAATACTTCAAATAAAAGATTCGTAGAATTAATTTTTGTATAACTGTTATTTGAAGTATTATTCTCTAAAATAATCCATAAACGATTGACAGTGATTAAACAATACGTCAAAACAACGAGAACTGTCAAACTGGTTGGGCTGTACACCTGCCCAAATTATCTTATAATGTATAATAATTACCATAAGGGTGGGAACAATGCATTTTTGTGCTCTTACTTTAATATCATACTGCAATTATCAATAAATATAACGAAATCGATATAAATGTCGTCCAAAACCTATTGCAGGTGAAAGTTGCGCCTTGTGGAAGAACGCCGCCCTTTTGTTGCCTATGAAACACGTTAATTATTAAGTACAGGCCGCGAACAAACAAACATATGTATTAATTTAAAAGTATTTAATTAAATATCAATTTACACGAGATATTGTAAAAAATGTTATTTAAAGAAATCGTAGCTTTTCTTCTTGAATCTTATTTTACAAATGGAAATAAATATATTGTGTCCTTCTTTACTCTTTTCTCCTTAAAATTATATATCTACATCAATTTTGACAACTTAACTTTTGAATTGAACAATGAGTAGACATACGTTTCTCTATTCATAGCTTACTCAGAGTTAGGTTTATTTTAACACACTATTACAAAACAGAAGTACAGTAAAATTATTGAAAGATGTCAAATCAAGATCGTCTATACCATGAACGAAATAACAAATTGGTATATATTTATTTCTCTTACAATGTATTGATGTAAACGTAAGTTTATTTATTAATTCAGATATATTACCTTGATTCATAGCCGTACAAATAACATTATTTTCTGTCAGCGTCACTGACACTGACAGTATCTTATTTTTCACATATTATTATTTGATTTTACATTTGCTAATAAAATTACCAGTTGACTTAATTTTGAATTTTGAATGCTTTTACGTTAATGTATATATTTTTAGAATAATAAAATAACAGTTATATACAAACTGATTGAACGATATTACTGAATTTGATAGAACATCGGTAATCCTTCAATAATTTTACTGTAAATGCATTTTTATTTAAAAATGTTGTTGAAATTTGTGCACAAAATGGGACATACGTAATTACAAAAAAGAGATTTTAAAAAATATTTATTTTTATAAGCTATAATAAAAAATATGTGTAAACGACATAATGATAAATATATTTGTTGAAAAGTATGTTGTATACATTTTTTGTGTGCTACTATTTGTCTGCTTCGAATTATAAAGTAATATATTATAGTCTCAAGTTTTTATTTCAATTCGAAATCAATCAATAACGTAGGTAGAAGTTTCAAGGTTTGAACAACTAAACAATGTTTTTTTTTGTACGTCTACAAAGGCATATATACCAATAGTTATTCATTCTACTATTCTGCATAAAAAGTGGCATATTATTTTACAAATACGAATGGTCTTAAATACTTTGTTTAATGTAAATCAATCTATTACATGAAATGTTGAATTCCAGTACATTCAGCTGGTCTTGCATCTAGTTAATTAGTTTATGTAACATGATCATAGCACTTAACGATTATTATTCATTGCAGAGGGCTCGGCAACGGGAAGACCTTGAACTAAATCTTCAGCTTGTATGCACTCAATGAGAATTAAATTCTTTCGAAAACAACGGATGCTATTTTGATTTCACTAATTTTATGCACCATTCTGTACACAAAATACAATGTAAAGTTAACATCTATTAGTTCATTTTACCGTTAATTACAGTATTTTACCTCTAGAGGCAAAATATAAACATTTTTCCTCTGCGGGAATGTTTTGCTGCAATGATTTTGACATCAAAGATATCGATTTCTGTTTCCGGTAGTGAAAAATAATACATATATTATAGAGGAAGGGAGAGAAATGCATGATGTTTTTCCATACCCAGAAGATGGAAATAGATATTTAAGTATTATCTACCAGTTGAGGATGATTTTGGAGATAGAGATCTCCAATACATCCGATACCGGCAGTAGAGTACTTATTGGCCGCAATGCTTATTACGTTTTTTGCAGGATACACGCATAAAATTTAAAAAAATAAGATTTGAAAATTATTTTGATATATTAAAAATTTAAAAATTAATAATAGATGGAGTCTAAGGTTAAATTTAACTAAAACTATTATGATTACCCCTTAACCTTAAAATAATTTTAATAAAAGCTAAATACGTATTTCGAGAACTAAGTTCTCATCATCAGTAGTACAATAAGTGAAAGTTAAACAGAGTAGTCAAGATTACTCAACATGTCAACCATGCCAGAGGTCCTAACAACTCTTAAAGGTTAAGGGGTAATCATAATAGTTTTATATTAAAAATTGTTAGTTATCATTTTTAAAGTAAGCTTTGATTTCTTTTACTTACGGATTTCGCCTCCTGATCGGTAAGTGATTCACATCACTTACCGATCAGTAATTTGTAAATAAAATTTACTGCCTTGGAAAACCTATCGGTATAGTTATTTAAATATTAAGGTCAGTAAATGCTTCCTACCAATTGAGTATATCTCCAGATCTTCAATACATCATACCGATAGAAGAGCACTTACTGAATTTGAAATTTATTTTGACATTAAAATTTTTACGACATCTGCGTACAAAGCAGATTGGCACACCCAGCAATAGGTAATATGCCGTGATGATATTTATTTAAAGTAAGCATTGATCGTTGTTTTTATTTACTTACCGCCTCCACATTCTGATCTATTATTGATATACATCACTTACCGATCAGTAATTTATAAATAAACCATACTGCCTTGGAAACCCTATCGGTAAACATTTAAAAAAACGATCAAGCAAAAAACATTTTTAAAAAACCGATTGTGCAAACACGTTATTTTTACAAGAATAAAGAATTTCGAAATTTCATTGTGCCACATTTAGTAGGCTTAGAATTGTTGCAAAAGACAACAGAAATTTGTTGACAGCTTATTGAAAAGTAATTTCAAAATTGTAAATTAGTTATATGATTGACTTCTCAAATGTTTATCTTCTAAGATATTCTTATTCCGGTTGAAGTTATTGTACCTACGTGTACATATCACCTGGACAAGATAATCTGCGTGACATTCACACACGTGTCTGATTGAGCGATCGGAAATGCACGTGTACATCTTAAGCAGTCTATAGCGCATCCTTTGTTCGATAGTTATCTGCTATACTGATGGAAGACAGAAGACATCGACACACCATTCAGCTACCGGTCTTGCTCTTCACACACGTACACATATGAGTATAGAAGGTGATAAATTTACAGAAAAACATTCAACAAGGTGGACAAGATTAATTTTCTGTAAAACATTCAAGTCTCAGGCTCATTTGGCTGAATCCAAAAGATATTTTTATGTCGGAATGTCACTATCGATGAAAAGTGGATCAATTGTCATACGACTTAGACCCGCGAGCTAAATGGATTCATGATTCCCACGAGAAGGCAAAAGTGGTTGCATCGGCCGATAAAGTCGCATTCGTTTTTTGGGATTTCCAGAGATTATCATAAAAGGCCAAATAATTGGGACCCGCATGATAGAATGCGACATCAACGGAATTTTAGGAAACTAAATTAATGGCGGCCAGTAGGACTCGTCGAATATGTAAACGTCAAAAATCATAGTTTCGTTTAACAGAAAAAGAAGTACTCACGCTCTTATTTTATAATTTCATTTGAAAATATATAAAAAATAATCAAATTAAAGAAAATGAACATAAATGTACACCAAAAAGAGTTGGGTTAAAAATTCTAGAAATATTATATAATTTCTGGCAAAGAAGAAAAAGTTAATCGACTGATCGTATGTAAAATGTTTAAATATATCGCACAACTCTAACCTATTAAATACATATGATTGTTCTTTGCATTTCACAAATAATAATTATAATACAGTTTTGCACGTATGTGGTTTTAGTACAATTATTGACCGTACAATTAAATAAAACTAATAATATGATTGATTTTACTAATATTTGTGCCTGCACACTGCAGTTCCAAGTCATAATTATTGACGTAAGTTGAGTTATAAGTAGTAAATTAATCCTGAATTTATGAATTTTTGTCCCTCAACCATGACTATGTTTATCTCGACATTTCAAGCCGCTTGAACTTAGTAAACCCCTTTTCAATCTTCGAAATAAACGATCGAGATTAATATTTCAAGCCACTTGAAAATGTCAAGACAAGCCTATAAACTAACAGGCTTGGACTTATAAAGCGGCGTGACTTCTGTCGAAATAAAACCGTGAAGCTTCAAATAATGTAACTACGCATGCGCAATATGTTGCAGTGTTACTAAATTCATATCATATGTTGGTTATTTGCATTTTACCATATTTTATAAAAGTCGTGACAAAAAACAGTAAAATTGTCCGAAAGTGAAATATTTGGAGTATTGAAGAAACAAATATTTTTTTAATGTTTTAAAAAGAGAAAACAAATAACAACATGACAATTTTTAGATTTTGAGGTTATATATCCAGCATGAAATTAGACCATATTCCTCTCTCTGTCTGTCTGCATAATCTAGTATTAACTATCTTTCTTTAGTCGATAAGAATTTAAAGAAGATTGAAAATAACTCAAACCTCTTTTCAATTTGCTGAGATAAACCAATAGGATTTTTTAAGTCATAATATACTTTAAGCCGCTTGAATTGTGTTTCTTGATGAAGAATTCAACCAAACAAACTTAAAAATCATGTATAGTTAAACTGTTAACAATATTGTAGGTCCGAAATCACTCGTTCAAAATGTAAATAAATCTGACATGTCCTACTGGCTACCATGACAGATGCGCTTACAGCGCCGCCAGCGGATTCTGCGAGTCCCGGGTCCCAATAACGTCAAAATATTATCCTGTTAAAAATAACCAACACAACCATGCTTTCAATTGTGTTCTTCGGAAAATTTTGAGGAATCAAGGTTTAAAATGGTTTAGAATCTCCTAATTTTCCGACTATTATTAATTTCCTTATCTAAATCCCGTATCTCGTGTGAGACGATCATAATTTTTCAACAAATTTATTAACAAAATTTTGTGATCGTGTTAAACAGAATTATAATGAAATTTGTGATGTAATAGAAGATCTTACTTGTGAAAACATTTATTTTCAATGAAACCAACTTATTACCAAATATGTTCAGATCAGATAGGCTTAAAAAATTCACAAAAAAAAATTAGCGTCAGATAATGAAGTGATGGCGTCTTGTAAAATTTTGAGAGCCTGGAGAAAAACTACTCCAAGAAGAGTATCAAAAAATTGAGCATCGTTGTACAAAGTGCAGTGAGATAAGAGGTGATTATGTAGAAATAATATAATTATAACCGAAATGGGAAATGTTTCATTACAACCGAGGGCTTATAAATTTGACCGAGCGCGAGGCTGTGATAAAACTTTCACCAAGGTACGTACGCTATTTTATTCACAATCATCCTTGCTTTAAATCAATAAATATCAAAATAAATCATTGTTTTAATATTATTAGTAATTTTTGGCAGTTCCTCCAAATTTATTTAGCCTACTTTATTAAAGAGATATATGATAAGTGTCGCTATATAAAGCGTGATCTGTCATTTTCCACCCATGAGATTTTCAATGCAATTAGGAATAACATATTTCCCAACCTCTAAAAGGCTAGGAATCGGTATAACAATTACTCTAGTGATTGCGAATAAAATGAATATAAAAGTTTGTTCAAATTATTGTTGTTTCATTGTTTCATCATCCCAACATCTCACCCTCGTAGCAATATTAATAATTTTTTATTGTATTAATTTTTACAACTTACAGAATAAAGTAAATAGAACACCTGCATGAATCTACCTTTCAATAATTGAAAATATTTCACAATCAGTTACCTTACCATCTGTCTTTTAACAGTTTCTTTCCCTTCTAGTTTTATTTAGATGAGATCTTTCTGTTCTATTCTGCACCTGTACCAATTGTCCAATCCGTTAGTCTTACATCATGGAATTGTATTTCGAGCAATCTAAAGATACAACGCTAAATGTTAATGGCATTGAAGCAATTAAATCAATCCGATTCAGATCTTTTGATTCGGAGAAGTGTTACCTCATCCTTTTTTCAAGAATGTATTGTGTATATTAAAGATTATTTAAATTGGGTTTGATGACTGTCTTTATGCAGATAAATTAGATACAGATTGACAGGTGATTTAAAAGATATCACAATAATATAGTTCGATAACCTTTTAGTAATTTTTTTCCTCTTAAAAACTATTAGCTACTACTAGCTATGTTTTTTATTTGTAATTGTAAACCTATAGTTAAAATTACAAAATTGGGAGCGAACTTAAATGTCACTTTTTGATGCTTCAAGATCCTGAATTCTACTTCCGGTTTCACAGGAAACTAGATTATACTATATTTTTTAAATGGAATGATAGCTATATACATTTTTATTTTTTCTGAAACTAATTTAAACTAGCTTCACAGTGATACCAAATATTTACATTTTATCAAAAATTGAATTAGCTATTACTTTCTCAAAATTATGATTCTTTAATTCATTATCAGTTTGCCATGGCATTTGTACTTTCTTTGTTTGAAGAAATAATTGGAAGTTTTTGTTTTAGATTATTTGGAACAATTTAAATTGTCTATCGACGAAACCGGAAGTAGAATTCAGGATCTTATCACAGCAAAAAGAGCAATTTAAATTCGTCCTCAATTTCGTAATTTAAGCTATAGGTCTAAATAAACTAATAATAAAGAGAATAGCCATTTATCCCTATTAGTTCAAATAACTTGTGTAAAGTTTGCAAACATTGTCACTGCGCTTGATTAATAGTTGCGGAATGCAGCAAAATTTACTGTTATTAAGTCCATCGATCATTTTTCTAGCCATTTTCACTTTTATTTTTCTTGGAACAATATATTTTTTTAAATTCCATCTTGTTTCCTGTATCATTTGTCGTGGATTGAACTGTAGTTGACACAGGTCAGGGGTCAAAATCGTTGACTGCTCTTCCTGGAACTTTCTGTTTGACCTCTCGTCAAAATTTCCACCAAATCATCGCAGAATTGTCATAAATCAACGAAGAAATTTCTCCCGCCAGATTAGAGATGGCAGATAAAGAATTTTAGTTGCAAAAAGTTGTTATGTTTACTTCGAATTAGTTGAAGTGTTTGACGACTAGAGGGGATTGTTGAGTAAGCCATGTTGTTTTTCTTTCACATTATACAAAAAATATATTTATTTACACTTTTTCTTCTTTGACAAAAAATAAGGAATAATATGTCTCCATAATTTGTATTGTACTCGTATATCTTATAGTTATAATACAGTAGTTTTTGATGGTCAAGCTCAGGTTCATAATAGCTAGAAAATTATTTTGAATACTTTAAATGTAGACTTCAAAGTCATAAAAGTTGTGGGCCAAATATTAAATTTGATTTATGTGTATGAAACGATTTAGGTGTACGAAATGGCTAAAACTTTGTAGTGGAGAGCAAGTCACTGATCATCACTCCAAATTCTAGAGTGGGCAACTCAAATTTTAGAGTGAGCAACACAAATTTTAGGTGGCATTTTTTTAAAGTAAAGTGAAGATATAAAAAACACTAGGATTTTCTCTAGAGTGGGCAACTTTTTCTTCTAGAGTGGGTAATACCCAGTCTGGCCCCCCTCTGTCTGCGGGCCTACGAAAATTTAAGAGTGTGCTAAACATTTAAAATGAAATATTTTTAAATAACTTAAAAAACGGAGTACATCATCATGCAAAACTGATTCTTTTGTGTCAAATTTAAATAATAGTGTTGTTGCTAGCATGCTAGTCCTGGCATTCAAACATGTTTAAATAATAACATTAATTCACATTTTACCTTGATATTACAAGCTTACTAGAAGTATTTGTCTGTTTTATAAAAGAAGATAGTGCTAATTTCCTTTATTAATTTTGTACAACTTTTCTTCTCTACCATAAGTTGCCTTATAATGTTCCATGTGTAGATTTTATCTATTTGAATTTCCCGCTTTTGTTGCACATTGGCAAGATGGCCACAGCGCTTCAAGGCCACCAGAAATGGAACGTAAACATCAAAGATACCGACCAAAATATCGCTTCTTGTTTTGTATAATAGTTGATATTTTTTGTGGTTAAACCTACTTTGTAAAAGATACGGGCTAATACTCTAACAGCAGAATGTGCAGAACTTGTAGATACAATACCTAATAGTATTAAAGGTGTTGTAACTAAATATTAAATGGCGCAATACTTGAATAACATAATCAGTTTGCGTCAGTTTAAAATCTATATTTCAAACTATACCTTGTCCCACCAATTCAGTATTGTAGAGAATTGGGCATAGTTTACACAATGTAATTTCGGCTACTTAAAACTGGTGCTGATGTGAGTGCCATCTACCGAATTTGTTAAATGAAATAGAGTATAGTCGAAATATATTTGTAGAAGTATCTCACCATTTGAGTAGATTTTATAATTTGTTTGTTGAAAATGTAACTGAGCCTGGGCTCATACATTATGTATATATTTTTCAATTCAATATTTTATACATATTTAAGTGAAATTATAAAATCAAAGCCGGAGAACTTCTTTCTGTTAAACGAAAAGATATTTTGCGATGTTTACATATTTGACAGGTCTTCTAGCCACCATCAATTTATTTCCAAAAAATTCCGGTGGTGGTATTCTGTTGATCCCTACCTCCCAACTCTATGAAGAACAATATATTATGTTACTGAAATTATTATAAATATATTCAAGGAATACGAACTTCATTCTCAATTAATAATCTCTGTAAGGATCTAGAGTCTGCTGATCACATGAATATTTCTAAGATTACCAAAGCAGTCTTCTATAATTAAAGCTTTTATTATGTTAATAACTATGTAACATCTCTGATAATTCTACAATGTATCCTCTTGTTGGTCAGTGAAATGGAACCCGTATAACAAGAGTTATTCACTCTCAAAGTAAAAAGTAAAATTGTCTGAACCACGTTCCATGAAGGCTGTGTAGATAATAACAACTACAGCACGATTCATACCACTAACAGCGAAATGCTAACAGATAGAGAGATGATAACCACAACTATTAAATTTAACATTTAATGAAATCGTATAAATCAGATATTACTTCGAAGAGGATTTCGTAATTCTTTAGCTGATTTAAAATGGTTGTACTTCTTCTCATTATATGTCTAATAAATTCTACAAGAAAGTTCATATTTTTTTACGAAAACAATTCAAAAACTATTGTAATAATATAAACAATAAAATATTTTTTGTACTAATAAAATTGAAACATACGGAGTGAATTAAGATGACTGTTGGGAATGCTGAAACCGCTTTAAAAGCAACTGTTTTGGGAGTTTTGTGGAGATAACAATGTTGAAGTTTTGGCTAGGATTGTTATTGATTATGAAATTTGGATTTATCTTTATGAGCCTACGCTGGTACACGAGTTCATGCAGTGACATAAAAAGGGTACACGATCCCCTAAAAAGTTCAATCTGTCGAAAAATCATAGCGGAAGAAAGTTGACGTTTAAATTATTTAATAGATATGGTTTCTTTTCAAAACTTTTCTCTATATTTGATTTGAAAGGAAACTTCTTTTTATGTATTCCATTAGTGAAGATTAAAATTGTACTCAATACCACTGGAATACTAGGAGGCATTTAAAATGACCGTAGCAACAGAATTCAGGGATGTATTTAAAAAATTTAATACCGCAAATTCTAGTTTGTTTGTCTCAGGTGTAAGCAACCTTCAAGTTGGAATTTCTGTTAGAGGAAATTAAAAATAATCCTATTTCATAGAATTGCCAAACTAAATAGTTTAAAGGTCAAAATATTTTGTTATAATCAAAATAAACGAAAAATGTTTAAAATATTTTCAATGTACCCCTGTTTGTTATTCAAGTACCGTGGGCACCCATCTATTTCAAGGAAGACATAATAATGTATTCCTGTGATTTTCTAGTCCAGTATTTAAATGGATTCATAATTCTATTCTTCTCTAGGTGCAGGAAAAGAAGAACTTTAAGGACGATGAAAGCTAAAATCAGCAATTTCGAAACATTTTGAATACAAAAAACTTTTTTTCGATGTTTACAATTAAAAAAATAGTTTTTCCAATACTATTCACAATTAACTGATAAGAACTATTCCCTATTCTCTGCAATACCGAATGGTTTAAATGGAACAATCTATAGATTACATTAGAAGATTTGATTAGGTATATCAAATGACATGGATTTATTTATTTTTATTTGTTTTACATTACAAGTTCAAATATAATTATATACTTAGATTTTAGCTTAAAATGTGTCAATTTAAGTTAAAATTAACAATTTAGTACTAAAAATTGTAAATATTTTACAAATTCTTTTTTTGAAAGAACTCATGGGTTGACAGTTCCCAAGAATAATACCAACTTAGAACCATAAAAGTCCCTATTCTTTGGCTAGTAAAAATTATTTCTGGACGATTTATGTGAAAAAAGTTATACAGAACGGAGGCACAAAAAAACATTTAAACTTTTTTTTATTATGTAAACATAGTTTGATTTCCACATTTGGTTTGTCTGCAACTATAAAATTCCTTTAGCAATTGCACTATTTCTAATCTACGCAATAAATTGTAATAAATCTTTAATCTCTCCTATTTCAAGACCAATTTCCTCAATGTCAAAGTCCAGATCTTCTTAATTTCTGAGTTTTTGTCAACAAGTCATCTACCATTGACCTTGCTCGTCGGCACTTTGTAGTTGAAATGAAAATATTTATCTTTAATCGCTGTTAATGTGTTTTAATTGGCAGAAATCTTTGTCTCTTTGTCACCTTGAACATCCTACTACTTTACTACCGACTACAAGTGACAAAGAAACCAGACGAAATGTTTTTCTTTTTTACTTGCAAATAAAGATGTTGACAGTTTGTTGTTGAGTTGCTGATTTGTTGATGAGGTAGAGTGGATGAAGAACGGGACTTTTTATTGATTATATTAAATAGATAATGTCATAATAGATTACGCGCAAAACATTGATTGGTAACAGTTGAAGTGCACATATATGTTGCGAAATATTTACGATAAGATTAGATTGATAATAATTTTTATATAATATTATTTTTACTGTTACAATTACAAATATTGACGTGAGATACATTTACAACCATATTTACAAACGATGGAATCATAATATGTTTTCCCCATAACTTTTATGTTTGTGAAATTTAACTAGTTTTTCTAAAATATATTAGGTAGATACTCATTATGGATACAGAGAAGGCTCGCGTTTGCCAAGGTCAAAGTAAGATATTGAGCCCTTTGAGAATATGGAAGAACATATTATAGATGCTTACACTTCTGTTGAATCAGATTTATTCTTTTCTAAAAACGGAAATAAAATTTAGACAGCAGCTCCTATTTCTGTGCCTACAGGAAGACGTAGTAAAAAGAACGTATTGAAAGAGGCTAAAGGACCTTCGTATTTTGTATTTAGAAACTGTGAGGACGAAATGTCTAGCTTCATTTTTTATTTCACCTAAAAAGACGTAATATCACAGATATTTTATACAGGGTGTTCATTTTAATATCTTGAGAACTATAAGAGCTACAGGATCGGTTAAATTAGGAAACAATTTCTACTTTACCAGATTATGTTAATGAGCGTATAATTATTTTTATTCAACCGGTGGTTTTCAAACTGTCGGGACCAAATTTGTCATGTTAAATGGGATCATATATTTTTTTATAATAGATACATAGCCGCCTCGGTGGCCGAGTGAGTTGAGGCAGCGTGCTTCTACAGCGCTCGAAGAGACCATCACCGCTAGGTTCTTGGGATCGTGGGTTCGATTCCCACCAGGGGCTTGGGTATTTGTGACTGTCCTATATATAATAAGTTAAAGTTAAATACAATAAAGAATTATTATTTAATTAATAGATACATAATTTTATTCTGAATTCAGTGATATAATATTTTCATACTCTCACATTACTTATTTTTTCAGAAATATATGCATATTAAGTTTTATATTAATATGATTAAAATATGACTATAATAAGAGTGCCAAGACTGGAAAAAATGAAAACATGTTATTTTTTTTACATTGAATTAGAATGCGATGAAAGAAATACGTGAATATAATATTATTCGCGTTGACATCTCGGTTGACATTTATGATCAACTGACAACAGAAAATATTCACTCCTTTCTGCCATTGTACTCTAATTCTATGTAACGAAATTAACATGTATTTATTTTTCCATCCGTGGCACTCTCATTATAGTCACATTTTAATCATATTGTAACATGGGACGCTCGTCGTCGCCGCCACTGTAAGCGAGTGTCTATTTATAGCGGTGACGTAATCGCGCTAATAGCCCGGCCGATGTAAACAGACTGGTCGCGACGTGTTTAATTACTTCCGGTCGCCAGAACCATGTGTGTTCATTGTTATTATGTGTTCGAATATTCTAGACTGTTCTAGAAAATAATGGTAGCTGTATATAAGGGACGTAGCTATGCTCGAGAGAGTTAGTTAGTTACATGGAGAGACATAGAGATGTTCATATAGAATGTTAGTGAGTTTGAGAAGCACAGCAGTATCGTGGTGAGCGTATGCAGTTGGTGTCGAGTACTCGGGAAGTTACTGGTATATTGGGATAGCTGTGGATGTGAATACTCGGTAGTGTTGACGAGTATTAGGAAGCTATAGTGTACGAGGACAGTAACGGCGAGTCTGGAAGTTACTGGTATATTGAAATAGATGTGAAAGTGCATACTCGGCAGTGTGGACGAGTATTGTGAAGCTAGGTATACAAGAACAGTAACGGCGAGTCGGAAAGTTACTGGTATACCGGGATAGCTGTTAAAGAGAATACTCGGTAGTGTTGAAGAGTATTGGTAAGCTAGGTATATGGGGACAGTAACGGCAAGTGGAAGCTAATACTCGGCATTGGTGTTGAAGAATTGTGGCATACGGAAAGTCGGTGATACGGAGGCTGTGGAAGAGAGAGAGAGAGAGTTATATAAATAGACAGATAGTGAGGTAAAAGGTGTGACTTCTGTCCGAGCAGTTGAATATACAGACGCTGTTGAGTCAGTTGAGTATATAGACGCTGTGGAGGTCGGTAGGCGGACAGTTGAACATGTTATAAGTCTACAAGAATCTGCAACAGACCGGCAGTCTATGATTAGAACGCGTAGTGAAATAAATAATATCGTGGAAATAAATAGTAGTGTTAATTGGTTAAATAAATAGTGTTAGTGTCAGTGTTATCTAGTTAATTATAGTTTTAGTCTTAATTAGTTTTTAATAATTGTTTAATATTAGTAATAGTAACTTTCATTATAGTTTAATAAACACTTAATTTTAATTAATAATAATTGTCTTATATTTACACTTCACCCAGATAAATAAAAACGTTACAATATTATTTTAAAATTTTAAATGCATATTTCTATAAAAAATTGTTTTATGAGGGTACGAATATATTATCATTGAATTTAGAATAAAATTCTCTATCTTATAAGTAAATAAAAAATATATGATCTCATGTAAAATAACAAGGTTGGAGCCTACAGTTTGAAAACCACTGGTTAAAAAAAATAATTTGATGCTCAATAAAATAGTCTAGTAAAATAGAAATTGTTTGCTAATTTAACGGACCTCGTAGCTCTTATAGTTCTCGAGTTAGCAATAGTGTACCACTTAAAATGTACAGCCTGTATACATAGCCCGCAAAACATCATAAGGGTCTGAGAAGCCCAACTAGTGACAAACGCAATTTTCCGTAAGCATAGGGTTAAACACAGCGGTTTTTGAAGAATTTATTTTTATCAAATTGTATTACGAGTAATAGAATATTGCAATTAAATTTAAAACCATTTTCAAACTTCAAAGGTGTTTTTCCTTTTCTGTAATAAGTAAAGTAGCTTTTCTAATAAATAAATACCAATGCATGTCATTCGACTATAAATTCACAATTTTATAGCGCATTTGCTGATTACTTTTGCTCAAAGCAAACTTGCTACGACTGTGCAATACTATATTACATGCTACTCGGCCACCAAGTCTACAAACAATTGACATTTCTAAATCACTTAAGATTCTCTAATGTCGTGTGAAGATAATGGTATATTCTTGATTATGAAACCAACATTATTTGCTTCTAATTGGCTGTAGGATAAGTCGATATATAACGTATACAGCTAAGCAAATAGATGGTATCTTTCTTAGTCAGGGTGACCATTTTTGTAGCAAGTTTGTATGTTCATATGAATCATTTCCTTCCACTTCCTTTAATGCTAAATAGAAAAGGGTTCTTAGGAATAGCGTGACTGTTTTCCATTATGTACACTCGAAGCAGGAAATGGTGTTTTTAATAATGCTTTATGGAAGGATGCTTTATTAATGCCATAAAAATCTAAGACTTATGGTTGATGTACAAGACATTTATTCAAATTAAAACTTCAATTAAATAAACAAGAAATCCTTATGTACAGACGTGTGTGTTAGGTGACCGGTTGTAAATCAAACTGGAAATTATTTCCAATTTTTAAATTTTTCAATATAACCACAGATTTGGGATTTCGATCTCGGAAACTATACGAGATACAACATCGGTTAAATAAGACAAATGCATCTTAGATCAGCTTTTGTTTTACCAAAAATTTTCATAGGCTACTATAATGACATAATACTGATTTAGGTCGAAATTTTCTTTTCAAATAACTTTTAAACAATTATAATAAATAAAGATAGATATTTTATTATCTAAGATGGCCTCCTAAAGGCGCACCAGGGGCCTGTTTCATAAAAATTACTAGTCGACAAGTTACAAGTTACAGGTGACAAGTGTACAAGTGACAAGTTCTAGTAATTTCTGTTTCAAGAATAATTTTTGACTACTTGTCAGTTTTCCAATATTACTAGTGTATTTTTACAAGTTGACAAGTTTGAAACCATGGTTTCATAGTAAATGAAATATATGCAGCCACCCTTACCTTAATATATTTTAATCACATTACAAAAGTATGCGTTTTAAAATAAATTTGCAATCAAGGGAAGTAAAATAGGTGAAATTATAATGATTTGTAATTATATTTAATATGGCAAAAATGCTGTTAAATTGGCGTTTTTTGTAATTAAAGAAAAAAAGACATCCTATTTGGCGCCTTTTCCACAAATGTAACAAAAATTATGAAATGCGAAAAATAGAAATTAATCTATGAATTTGCTGTTTCGCACGCATTAATGAGAAGGACTGGCAATATTGCCAGGATCAGTGATTCTGCTAACAAATCCCTGGCCAGGATATATTATGAACAGTGGTAAATGCTTTTGTTAGAGTCTCACTTTGCAGTATAATAAAACATTTCTCTATTTATTTAAACAAACTCATTTTCATATTTTCTTTTAAAATTTTAATTAGATTAATATTTTTTTTTAATATTGGAATAATTGCTCCCTTTTAAATATTGCTATAGTCCGTTTCCCCGAAACGAGAGAAATTGGAACTAACCTGGGATCAATTCATTCTTATTGGTCGATGATGACAAATTTGAAGTTGAATCTTCAGATTTATCATCATCGAATAATAAGAATGACTTGGTTCGGATCCCGGGTTAGTTCCAATTTGTCTCGTTTCGGCGAAAGGACTATATCGAAAAGTATTAAATTATTAAACGCCTCAGTTTTTATGAAGACAATCTAAATCGTTCATACTTTTGTTCAATATATTCATAGCACAATTTTCTTATAAAAATTCTAGTCCGTCGAAAATGAACATGAACATATTTCTCTTTTGAATCACTGGACCACATGTTTTTTACATTACATAAGAAAATTCCTATAATTAATTGTCATAAAGAATTCAATTGTCAACTTGGCCCTGTTTCATAAAACTTCTACACTTGTAAATTACCACTGTAGAACTTGTCAAACGAATAATTTGACAAGTTTCTGTTTCAAAAACCTACAAGTGCAAATTACAAGTGACAAGTAAACTAGTCCGTTTCTACGAGAACAAGTGTATTTTTGAAGTTTACAAGTGTAGCGTTTCAAAAAATATTTACTGGTTTTTACTACTAGTATTTTACAAGTGAACAGTAACCACGAATGAAAGATAGGTTATTTGAAAATTACAAGTTGACAAATGAATTCTTTATGACAATTAATTATAGGAATTTTCTTATGTAATGTAAAAACATGTGGTCCAGTGATTCAAAAAAGGAAGACGTTCATGTTCATTTTCGAAGGGCTAGAATTTTTATAAGAAAATTGTGCTATGAATATATTGAACAAAAGTATGAATTTAATGAACGATTTAGATTGTCTTCATAAAAATTGAGACATTTAATAATTTAATTCTTTTCGATATAGTCCTTTCGCCGAAACGAGACAAATTGGAACTAACCCGGGTTCCAAACCAAGTCATTCTTATTAGTCGATGATGACAAGACGGACTATAGCAATATTTAATAGGGAGAAATTATTCCAATATTAAAAAAATTAATTAATCTAATTAAAATTTTAAAAGAAAATATGAAAATGAGTTTAAGTTTAAATAAATAGAGAAAATGTTTTATTATACTGCAAAGTGAGACTATAACAAAACTTTTACCAGTGTTCATAGTGTATCCCGGCCTGGGATTTGTTAACAATCCCTCATCTCGGCAATATTGCCAGTCTTACTCATTAATGCGTGCGAAACAACAAATTCATAGATTAATATCTACTTTTCGCATTTCATATTTTTTGTTTAATTTGTGGAAAAAGCGCCAAAAATAGAATGTATTTATGTTCTTTAATTTCCCGAAGAAACGCCAATTTAATAGCATTTTTGCCATATTAAATATAATAATTATAAATCATTATAATTTCATCTGCTTTATTTTCATTGATTGCAAGGGTTGAATGCCTTGATTGAATGACAAAATGTGGATAAAATTAAATTATTTTAAAACGCATACTTTTTAATGTGATTAAAATATATATTTAAGGCAAGGGTAGCTGCATATTACATTTGCTATGAAACCATGGTTTCAAACTTGTCAACTTGTAAAAATACACTAGTAATATTGGAAAACTGACAAGTAGTCAAAAATTATTCTTGAAACAGAAATTACTAGAACTTGTCACTTGTACACTTGTCACTTGTAACTTGTAACTTGTCGACTATTAATTTTTATGAAATAGGCCTCTTATTGTAATTTTCAAATGACCAATCTTTCATTCATGGTTCCTGTTCATTTGTAAAATACTAGTAGTAAAAACCAGTAAATATTTTTTGAAACGCTACACTTGTATATTGCAAAAATACACTTGTAGAAACGGACTAGTTTACTTGTCACTTGTAATTTACACTTGTAGGTTTTTGAAACAGAAACTTGTCAAATTATTCGTTTGACAAGTTCTACAGTGGTAATTTACAAGTGTAGAAGTTTTATGAAACAGGGCCCTGATGTCCCATTTATTCGAAGTCGTATATTTCGTAGTTTTCTCAATGGTAGTCTTATAGAATCGAATTTTAGGCTCCCCTTACAGTATATTAAAAAGGAAAATAATAACTTAATTAAATTTGTGCTTCTTACTTTGCAATCAGCGAATTTTTTAAGCTTCCAACGAATTTGAATAAAATACAATTTTTTTTAAATATGCTCTAAATTAGTTGCAGGTACAAGAAATTCACCTTAATAGAAGGTGCACGGTCTTATTGAAAAATATTGTAAAAATTTAAATCAATTTATTATTAACTACTGCCTGCAGAAAAAGTTGTTTTGAACATTTCTACAATATTAGAAAGGCTTAAAAATATGCAGTCAGACAGTATCCTATTAATATATTCAATAGTTTTTTGCATCTTGCTAAAATATACAAAAACCATTTAGTTAACTCTTAAAATTCCAGACACCTGTTTTGAAATCTGTCAATAATCAATACACAATCAATATTACGAATCATCGAGTGACAATCAACATATTTTACTCTTTAATCAACTAGTGAAAGTGATCAAACAAAGAAATCAATTCAATATTCCTTGTCATCATCACCACGTGATCATTCGTAAGCAAATGTCTAAGTTCAAGACCTCGCGAAGAAAAATAAAAGATTGTTTAATTGCAATGCACTCTTGATTATAAATATTATGATTCACATCAACAGACTATCTGTCGGCCAATGCGCAAATTCGGAAAATTTCGTATGAAGACATCAAAATAAAGTCATAAAGATTATCTTTGTTTTGTAGCGCCATACAGGCTAGTGGTAAACACTACTTATCGTAAGTCTAGTGTTAAGTAAGTTAAGACTTCGGCACTTCTTGGATATTGGTCTTGACACCAGAGATGATAAGACAAAGAAAAAATATTATGCGGGTTCGCTAGCCATCTGCCATGTAACAGCGGAAGATTGTCTACAAAGATGGTGGTAAAATGTTGCAATACTTGGAAGAAAGACTAGAAACTCTACCGAGAAGAATTTGTAACTAAAGAAAGATTATAGTATTTACTTACAAACAGTAATAACGAAACATTGTAGAATCTTACCTGTAACAAAAGAAAAGTATATTAGTAAAAACAAAATAATAAAATAATTTATTGAATTTGTACTTAGTAATAATTCTTCACTTCTACATGAGAGGTTCAGTGAAAACGAGATATGAATGAAAAATCTTATGTAAATTTAAGCAAACATAAATCTTTAAAAGAAAAATCTGTATGGTTCTAAACATTCCCTACTCAATTGATGTCGCTAATAAGATTAGAATATGGGTAGGTGCCATTTTTCATTAAAAAAATACAAATCTTAAGAATTTTTTTTTACTACCGGGAGTAGAAATCCATATCTCTGATCTCAAAATCATGACAAATAAAACATTTTGACAGTTTCGTTGCCTATTTTAGGTTATAGGCTGCATCGTATAATTTTCTAAATTTGGTTGACAATAAGTTTAGAACAGCTTTAGAAAAAACGACGTAGAATTCAAAATTGTGACATGAAAGGAATATAGGGCACTCCAACACTACGTCACACTTCGTTCCAATATGGCGGCAGAGGGCAAACATTCAACTGTCATATGTATTTCACATATTAAATCTTGTGCTAAACTTTGATTTTTTGGTTATTTTTGTAAATATTATACAAAATATCGATTCAGTAAGTATTAACAATAGTTATTTATTTGTTTTAGGAAGCGTTTTATCAACCAAAGGTTGTTATGATGTAAAAATTAGTTCGAACATTTAATTTTATCGAATGGATAAAACGCGAATAAAACACAAATACAATATAACGTTTTATCCAATTAAAGTTTTATCCAAAATATATTCATTTAAACTGCAATAAAATTCGAAAATTGAATGGTATCTCTCAAGTAAATGACAGTGACAGCGGTGTTATTTGTTTATGGTTGTCATGCATAACTCATTATAGACACTAGTGAGTATTAGATCCCATTATACAGTTGTAATGATGATAAATTATGAGTCAATTATGGATAAAATTATTTTTCTTCAAGCGTATTACAATATTCATATTATGCTACTGTATACACACTACAGAAGATATTCATTGTCTTACTAGTACAAAAATGTTATTATGTTATTGTTGTACTAGTAAAAAAATGTTAGTTCACCGCTGGCGGCGGCAGTCGTCACCGCAACACATATTATATTGAAAATTGTTATTTGACAGTTGTATCGTTTTTGTTTTATTGTGTATACAGCCAGCTTTGGTTGAAATTGCAAACACTACAAATAAAAAAATTCCAAAAAATGCCAAAATAGTATATTAAAGAACGTGTTTTATAAGACATGTTTTTTTCGCACGCGTCAAAATTTAGAAAACGAGCGTTAGCGAGTTTTCTAATTGACAAGTGCGAAAGAAAGTCTTATAAAATGAGTTCTTTATACTATTTTTTATATTTTGCGCCTTCTACAATAACATTTACTTACTCAATTTGTGATTATATTTGTAACCATTTGTACATTTTCATGTAAATAATCTTCCCTAAATAAAAAAAATAATAATAATAATTTCGACATTATATTATTAAAATGAAATGTCAATTAACTAAAAATAAATTAGGTAAAAATGGGTTAAAGAAACGTCATCTAGTACCAACCGCCTAAAACAAAAAATTGCGTATCGAAATGAAGGTCATTACGATACGCAATTGCGTATCGTAATGACTTCATTATGAACGCAAAATATAAAAAAATCTTTGTAACACTTGAAGAAAAAATAGTATATGTCATTCGGAGTAGAACGCCCTTTTTGTGTTTTACCCAGCTTGCCTAGCCTTGGCTAGCGCCTCGGCCGCAATAGCTGGGTTCAACACAAAAAAACCGCTTTCTACTCCTAATAACATAATATACTATTATTATCTTAGGAAAAAATGAAATACATTTTGTAAATTTTGAATTTATTGACCATACACCATACCATACCATACCATACCATACAGGTATAGCAGACACTGTCTTTTTACGCTGTTCCTGCAGAAACGAATCACAAATTTTTAATTCATTGGAATGAATTAAGTAAGGAAAGAAGATAAAAGTGGATAGCAGCAATAAAAAGAGAGGATTTAACACAGAGTAAATTAAAATATCAAAAAGTTTGCAGCAAACATTTTATATTCGATAAATATATTAAGAATATGAAATAATAATTTGTATAAGTAAATAAACAAATTTATGGCAAAAATTGTGAATGAATATACGTAATTAATAATTTTTATTATTCTCCATATACCTCTGGATGCTCCTTCTCCATCATTAACAAATAAGAACTGTTACTATCCATACTGTATTCTACAAAATATTTATATTGAAGTTAAATTGCCCACCTTACTAAAAATATATATACCAATAGCTTAAATACTGTCCATTTACATACGATCACGTAGGTTTACTGACAATTGTGTATTTCTTAAAACACGCAACAACAAAACATGGAATGAACAGCGCAAAAAATAACTATTGCTAATACTTACTGAATCGTTAAATACTATAATATTTACAAAAATCGCCCAAAATTCAAAGTTTAACACAAGTAAAGCTCTGACATTTTACAAGTGAAATACATATGACAGCTCAATGTTTGCCCTCGCCCGCCATATTGGACCTTTAAATGGTCACGTTATGTGTACTTACTGTCAGTCTGACATTCAATGTTGCTCATCTTGGACATTGAAGTTATCGTAAAGAATAGGTTTAAATTATGTGTTTCATCTCAAACTTGTTCATCGGAATTATTCAGTTCGTTCTTGTTGCACATTTTTTTATTATTATTGTACATCAAACTATTTTACATGAACTTTTAATGACGATTTTTGTGCACATTAGTGACGATTTCAAATAAAATTATGTATTTCTCTCCCTTGATGTATAATGTACTATTTCTACACTTATTTAATTTTTGAGAACGAAAGAGAAAGGTATGTAACCTATTTATTTTGCTCTCATTGCTTGTATTACAATGTTAATGCCGTTTTTCTCAAATTGTATTCATAGTTAACATATTTTAACAATATCAATAGGTATATTATATTTAACAGTATAATTAGATAAATTAAAAAATAATTTAAGCCATATATCTCATTATTAGGTGTACCTACCCTTATTTTTGGACGGTACTGCACGCATAATAAAAAGTAGTGTGCTTTTCTTAACAGTTGTAAATGTAAGAAATAAGGAAGCATCACAACAAACAAATATCTTCTTAACACGATTATGTAAATTCCTGCATTTACTTAAAACCCCATTACTTCAATTCTTATCTCATATAATTTACTGATTCATTGTTTAATAAATGACCTGATTTCTGCGCAGCGAGTATTTATTGTATAGTTACATTGTTTTGTTTATTATATCTAAGCATGCACGATGCTCTACGTAAAAACAAATCACATGTAAAATGGATGATCATTCAGTATGATTGTGATGTTATCAGGATTAGATTCCTAATAATCCTTATCAGATAGAACGACACTAAGTATGTGTTAGGCAATGTGTATGCTATAATATTTAATTAATGGGAAAATAGATTTTTTTGCTCATTAGATTTTTGGTAGCGATAGATGACAATGATTAGGAGCTAATATTTTTTTATTTTTAAATTTTTATTTTTAAACATCACGCAAAGAAGAAAAAGAAACAACAGAATATAAGTGTGCCATGTGGTGCTCACTCGACGAGAGCTGTGTACGGGCTGGGCTCATCTCTTAATTTTTGATTTGTGTTAGCCCATGAATGAAATTCCAAAAGCTACGAGTCACTTTTGAGATATCCTAAAAATATAGCATTTTTTAGCTACAGATATATTGCGCCGCCTCGGAGCAGCGGTCAAGCGTATTGAGGCAGTCAGTGTTTGGCTCTATGCGACCTTTACCGCACGGACCCTGGGGCCAGGGGCTAGATTCCCACCAGGGGTTGGATGTTTGTATCTTCAAACACTAATCTAATGTAAAAATTGTAAATATATATAGTAAAATAAATATACAGAGTGATCAAAAATGGCTGAAGATCACGTGACTACTTTTGCAATGTAATGTCAAAATTATATTCCAGTTTTCTATAATTCATCAAAACTATATTCCAAATATGGGGTAAATCCGGGAGAGATGGCTTACCGGGTGAGATGACTCCAAAATCCAAATAATAGAAAATAGAACGATGTGTTATACCATTCTCTGGATATTGGTAAAAGAGTCATCTTACCCGGTAAACCAACTCTCCCAGAATTACCCTAACAGATGATAACAGGTCATTACATTTCATTAATATCATTGCCGTACGTTGATTCATTTGATATTTGTTTCGCATGTCTTCGTGAATAATCTTTAGTTTCTTTTTATTTTAATGAAGAACGTGACAAATTTCTTCTTGAAGCTTATTTTCCTTCGAGTGAACCTAAAAAAGACGGTTCTTAGGATTATTCTTATGACAGCTTGCAAAATTCGAAAGGTATGCCCATGGAAATAGTAATGCTGCCATACTAAGTAAGCGGCAAAAGTCAAAACCGTATGGAGCGGCACGCTTCAGCTATTTTTGATCACTCTGTACATGGCTGAATTAAGTCGGTTAGGTAGATTGTGTGGACCAATTACATAATTATTTAATAATCCGGCCTAAATGTTTATAGACCATCATCTTAGGTAAGATCTTTTGCGTATTGAAATGTTAGTTTTCTTCACTCTATTCATGCAGGTTATGATACCTAGTTACTTTAACCTTTAAAAGACTTTGAAACGTCAAACGATCGTCAAACATAACCATTAATTAAAATTAAAATTATAAATTTAGACTACATTTGTAAAAACGTTTGTTTTATTGCACCTATTGTACATTATTCTTCATTTGTGTTTATATATATATATATATATATATATATATATATATATATATATATATATATATATATATACAGGGTGTTTCATTTAAAACAACCAGCACTTTTTTGGGCGAACTAATGACTTTAGAAAAAAATGTTATACATAAAAAATGAGGGGCTAATTTATTAATAATAACAAATTCGACCAGTGGTTCTCCAACGGCAGCACAAAATTATATTGTTTTAAATGGTATCCTATATAATTTTTAGCCCATTGATAGATTTTTTTTCTGATTTCAACGATATAAATATAGTATAGGGTTGTATAACAATTATTTCGAGAAAAATGGTATTAAAAATAATGTTATATTACAATAGGCTATGCAATACACAATTACGCTTGTATTAAACCCATTATTTATTACATTATTTCTAGTTTTTAATACCATTTTTCTAGAAATAATTGTTATACGACCCTTATGCTATATTTATATCGTTGAAATCAGAAAATAATATTGTATTTAAAGGGCTAAAAAATTATATAGGGTGCCATTTAAAAAAATACAATTTTGTTCTACCGTTTGAGAACCACTGGTTAAATATTCGGTTTGTTACTATTGGTACATTATCCCCTTAATCTTGATCATTTTTAGTATAAAACATTTTTCTCTAAAGTTGTTAGTTTGCCCAAAAAAGCGCTGGTTGTTTTAAAGGAAACGCCCTGTATATATTATACCATAACTTATGAAAAGTCATGATTACACACAATAATATCTGTATATTCTTAGAAAAGTTTGTACCTTGTAATACGTATAGTTAGGAGAATATCTGTCTGCGGCTATCTACGCCAAGCTTTGCGCTAAGGATCTCATTGGAGCGACCGAGGGAGCGACTGAGCCTTAAAACATTTACATTTTTATCAATAACTTGATAATGATAGGCAATCAGAAAATTTTTCACTCATAATTTTCGATTTGTTTTACCCCCTTGAATCAAATTCCAAAAGCACAGTTATATTGTCACTATAAATTTGATTGTGTAATTAGCAAACGCAAGATTCGTATCTAAAATCTAGATCCTGTAATTCCACCTAATTACTTAACGTTTGCTAATCAGCGAACCGCAAATACTGCACCATTTCGAAAGTGTTTTATGTACAAAAAATTGTCATTTGATCTAAGAAACATACAAAATGTAAGGTTATGTGCAACTAATATGGTGTAACTTTAACTTCTAAACAAAGGTCACTCCGCGTTAAATTTTAACAGTACCGATAATTTCTCATTACTGTAAAGTATTAAAAGTTTATAGCACCACTCATTTCACGCATGAGTACCCACGTGCAAATCTAGAAAACATTTAAATCTAAGTGAATGTCATAGTTGATAAAAACGCTGTAATATTCAAAGTAGAAACCACTACCACCGCGGTCAAATGTGAAGTGAGAGTAAAGACAAGGATCCCACGACATCAGCAACTGAAGAAGCATCGAAAGAAAAAGTAAATAGCAGATTAACAGTTACACAATGCACTGGACATGGACATGGAGACAGATAGAAGATGACTTTTATAAGAAGTAAATGTAGATATGTTGCAAGACACAAAACGAAAGTTTTATTAATATGAAAATAATTACTAGGCACTACCTTTGTGCCATAAAGTAATGAGAAACAAAAGTATATAATTATAACCAATTCAATTAATGTTTAAAAGTTCTTCGAAAAGGGGACCTATTTTAATTTGCCACTTTTAGAGCTTTGTAGTTACCAAAATTTGAAAAACAAAAATTCAAAATTATAGTCAATACATTTTTGTATTCGAAGGAACCAAATGCCAAAACATTTTAGTATGATTTTGAAAATAAAATGCAATCTCCGTAATTTATCTTTGATCTGTGGAAATATAAAAGAAGTCGGTATGTTCCATAGTACCAAATCGAGACTATATCGGATATTTACGGATTTCTTATTTTTTTAATGGATATCAAAAGAAGGCGAAAAATCTTAAAACACCTTAGTAAAAGTTCATTAATAATCAGTGAATCGGATAAAAGAGATATAATTCGAAAAATTAACTCTGTCGGATTCAGCTATAAAACTATAAATACCGTAATCATGACAAAGCGGCATATCGATCACTGCTTGCATTATAACATTGGATGCCAACGGGTCATTATTTGCGCCGCTTTGTTGAAATGAAAACATGCATTAAATGAAACCTTAAGAATACGTGTACATGTTCTGAGTGCTCCGAATAGTAAAATAATCTTACTGTTCCTTAAACATAAGTGCTATTTTTGTATGATGCTTTGTCATATGTGTAACTACGATAATTATAGTTTCATTGCTGGACTCGATAGTCAATTTTTCCGATTATATTATTCTTATAAGGAGGCGATAAAAAAAATGTTAGAAAAAGTTGTAGTAACCTGTGAAGTTACACATTTCCTTTGTTTTGTTTTTTAATTTGTTTATCTGTCAGTCTTAGGGGCCTATTCTGTATCGCAGTGGTTCATATTTAACCATTGGTAAATTTTTTAACCAATCAAGTATGTTGATGTATAACCAAAAAAATTATTTTTAGTTGTCAAATCAATAATTATTGGATAAAAATTTTAACCACTGGTTAAAAATTAACCACAAAGTTACAGAATAGGGCCCTTAGTGCGTTATCATTAGGAGATGCTCCCATAAATGTACAACAAGAAAATGTGGTTTCTTCAAGACGGTGCACTCGCGGTTTTCAGCAGTTTCGTTCGTCACCATATAAACAATGCATTTGAAAATAAGGTCGGAGTAGTCCAGTCCTGTGACCGGGGTACCAGACTTAACACGATTGTATGTACTTTTATTTCTATGAAGATCAAGGTATACACCACCGAAATTATCGACCTCGAGGATCTCCGACACCGGGTGGAACAGCAACGGCGGAAATTCGACAAAGCAAGGGCCTAGCAGCTTTTTTCACGAACAACTTTTGTTGGAGCAGATTTATTTCGAATGATATAATCGACCGCTTGAAATTTCAAAAAATAGCTTCAAATATATACTCGTTAAATTTCATAATTTTTGGAGGTGTTCATTTCCAATGACTGGATCTTCAAAACGCCAGTTTTTCCCATTTTTTTCTATCTTAACTGACAAAAGTTAAAATGAGAACAGCCCTCGTATGATACATAGTTCCGCAGAAACTAACTCTCGGTAAATTTATATCCTGCCTAGTACTCGGTCTAGGTTATGGGTCACAAATGGCGATTTCTAGCTCATGCGTGGAACAATAGGAATGAACAATGCTACGAGATACACCGTTGTCCATTCGTAATACACATCCATCACGGTTTGTTTAATTGTCCGCGGATAATGAGCTATGCTAACGGAAGATCCACAATGTCATCATATGACTAGTGTACAAGTACAGGCCATTGTTTTTATATAAGAGGTTTTTGGACTTGAATCTAACGGTAACGATGACAAGTACTTTTTGTGGGATAAAATATCAGCCTTGAAGACTGGTATTTTTAAATGAGGTATACTTTATCTTCAACAGCTGGTCGAAAACAACGTCACATTTTTGTGCGTACCGGATACAAGGGAATTTTAAGCAAAGTAAATTAAGGGCAGTTTGCAGAAAAGGAGCCAAATTACCGTTTATTACCCTGAACTTTCTTGTGGACACTTAAAAAGGCATATAAAAAAAACGAAGTCTAAAAATAGGAAGAATCATACTGGAAAGATATTATTAATTATGACAGATAACCTTACTGAACATTTTGTATACATAGGTACTTCAGATTTTTACATAAAAACAAATAAATAGTATATTACATCCGAGGTGGGATACGTTTCATTACAGCCGAGGGTTTATGTATTTTACAGAGAAGCGAAGATACGGAGCGAGGCAGTGATGAAGCTCCCTCCGAGGTATGTACGAGCCCAAACCTATATATCTTTTAACTAGTTTAAAATATAGATTCTATTAGGCATTGTATCCTTAAGCCATGCACATTTTTCTGTGAGTATACTTATGTCTTGCAAGGTAAGTTTTACTGTACGCAGTGGATTTTTATTTTACAAAGTTGTGATTTATTGTGCCAAAAGTAAAGGGTCTGCCTAGAAGGTAAGTCTGATCTAGAAAATGACCCTTAAAATTCCGGTCGAACTATTATTACCCGTTATTTAGCCCACAGTATTTTTACTAAGTTTTAAGTCTATATTTTAAGTAGCCAAAAGAATTTTGTATAAATTTGCTGAAAATATTATTTCGTATATTATTTTATTCACAATCATGTTTTTTAAAATCAATAAATCATTAAGTTATAACCTTATTAATACTTTTTGACAGCTCTATTAAAATTTGTTTAGACTACTTTATTATAGAGTACTATGACAGGCAACCCTACCTAAACATTTCGCACACGTGAGGTGGAAGCGTGATCTTCCATTTTCCACCCATGAGATTGTCATTTCAGTTAGAAACGACGTATTTTCCAAACTCTAAAAGGTTCATCCACATAGTACTGTAGTCCGTTCGCTGAAACAAGAGAATATGGAACTAATTTTCGAACAGAAACATTTCATTCTATTAATTCGGATCCAAAAATATCCTCTTTTGATTAATAGAATGACTTATCTATTTTCAAAAATTAGTTCTACATTCTCTCGTTTCAGTGAATGGAGTATTAAAGGCTGTGAACAAGGCAAAAGCATATTTAAAATCTTGTAGAAAAAGCTAAATTTAGATACAAATATTTTTTTCTTAATTCTTTGACTACAAAATAATCAAAAATAAATTATGAGTGTCATTGAGGATATTCTAAAACATACTAAATAATATTTTAATATATAATTTACACATAATATCTGTCAGTTATGTTAATGCATGAAAAAATTATTAACTCATATTTCATATAGACTCATTCGAATTAAGTTCACGGTTTACTTCAATGATATAAAAATAAACAAACTTGAAATCCTACGCCTTCTAGATTTAAACGACCACTAGCATATTGTGATCTAGAGAAAAATATCTATATATAAACAGCCGTAACCCTGACAACCTTATACGATTATTCCAGAGTTGTATTAGCATAAAAATGATACACTAATTAATGTTTCCGTGGGTGAAAGGGTTAGTCCAACCCTGGACAGATTTTTCTAAATTGATTACAAGATTATAATGTAGGAGGTTTGCATAATATTGAAAGCTGTAACAAATTGATGTTTTTATTTGATTCTGAATGTTTTGAGGCCAAAATTTACGAATATTAATTTTGTTTACTTCACACCTTTTAATTTTTATAGCGTATTAATGTCAGTAATCACATATTTGAGCAAGTTTTATGAGAAGAGTGTAAAAAGGACGATTTGTATAATGAATTGTAATTAAGGAACTTTCTTTTTCGATAGATTATTACAAAATTATGAAAAACTTGCGAAATAGTAATAAATAGGTACATATTTGAAAAAATTCTCCTAACGTAACAAACAACATGTAACAAAAGTTTTGAGAAATAGTTCATCAAGTAGAAAATATATTTTTTTTATTGAATCGCTGATATAAGGGGTTGTTCCTATAAACTAAAGAGATAATAAATCTAATTTTATATATCACCGTAGGATAAGTTATACCATATCGCACTCATTTTAGATATATAATAGCCCAATGAGTGCGGTAATGAAATTTATCGAGGAATTCATATTATCAAAACAAAATCTGTTTATCATAATAATATAGAATCGGCTACGTGACAATTCTTCCGAAATATATATGTGTCTTTGGTCACATACAACATTTAAGACTTGACCATATTCACATACATAAATATGTCTAAGTATAACATACTTCAATAGATAATCAAACTTAACCAAACACTGTATTTAAAAAGTCACAGGGCAATTCTAATTGAGATGATGATATAATTGAGTGATCGATGATATTTGAATTGAAAGAATGTCATCACATTAAAAGAATGTAAGTCTAGATACCTGTGTTTACGAACAAGTTTTGCATTGCAGACTTTGTTGCACTGGAAAACTACACTACACAAATGCACTGTAAACAATACTCGTATAGTTAAGTGAAATTGAATTGTTTATGGGCCGTGTTAGCGGCATGTTGTACTGTTGAATTGGAGGCCCATGCTCCATCTGACTACGACGATTACATTTAACATGTAATTTTACAACTTTTGTATATGTACAACAATGTAATTCTGCCTCAACGTGTATATGTATGTCTTGTAATTTTCTACATCAATTATACAGTTGCTGAAGATGAGCGGATTCTGCTCGAAACGTCCAAAATAAAAGTAAATAAATAAATAGTGGAAATTGAAGGCCTTGTATTTATTAATGAAATTGAATAAAGTTTATTGTTAATACTATATTTTCAAAGTTACTAATAAAGAAGGCATCTTACACTCTAAATAAAGTAAGGAAAACAAAACAAAAGCATCCACAATCTTACAATAAAAATGACTTTCTTATTATAGATTATTGGTTTTATTTCTATTTATTCATTCTTCAAGATGCTATTATTTCAAACATACGAGGGTCGCGCTAGAACAATTTAGTATAAAACACATTATGTACATACTTCATATTTTTTAGAATTTTATTTTAAAAATGTTCGAATACAAATCACGTTCCTAAGTGTCTGGTCGCGAATCTGGGGAACCGGGTTGATCCCGACCGACGCCAAATATTTCGAATTTTAAATAACACAAAATTGATCCCCGTGGTGCACTCTCCACACTAGCAATGAGTGCCCGTGAGGTGACGCCTGGTAAACGTCCGCACGGTACAAATATGTCATCATCATTACCGAAATCTACCAAACCCATCAAATTAATTTCTGGTTTCTTAAAAATTACCAAAGATTTGAGACTATTTATTGAGGGATTTAAAAACAGAGTGACAAACCTACAAACGCTGCAAATTATAATTTGTTATTAAATCACACCGATTGCTTAATTAGGCTCTAACTAACTTAAGTTTCGCAACTTCATTTCAAATCAAATTGAATATTATGGAATTTAGGGCTAATAATTTGATCATTTTTAATTCTTTAGTAAAGTTGTTAAATAGATTATAAAGTCAAAATGGAGTAAATAATATACCTTGTTACATATCGCTATTGTAAACTTGGTTTGCGTGTAGACCAATCAGAAAGCTGGAATCGTAAACCCTATCTTACTCCCAAGTATATTCTTAATCTGAACTACAGTATAGTGTTCTTCTCTACCCTCGGTTACGGTTTCGCGTAATATTAACTACTGAAGATGAGAATTTGTTCTGGAAATAAATAGGTATTTAGTTTTTATGTTCACTTAATTTTTAATTTTATTATAAATTAATTTTCAATGACTGATATATAACTGTTTAAAATAATAGTGCCAATTTTATTTTCCATGGCCTACATGACTTTCTTTTTTTTCAATAATTACAGCATGATCCTTCTAGAAAGTTTTCATGAAAAATATAAGTTTTTTTTTGAAAGCTTCAATTGTTTATATCTTTATAAGTATACCTACTAAAAACTACTCGTATTATTTTACAGTTTAAACAATTACAGCTACAATTTTATTTTCTTCTTTCTCGAAGTCATCTACCCCTCGAAGGTTGAACAAACAGAGCACTCTTGGTAACAAAGGCTCGTCATTGTTCGTTATTTACTCCGCGTATACACGGCTAGTTGATAAACCACGAGTTATGAATAATATGAGGACGGCTCTCGTGAATTTCTACAGGTCGTGAGAACCGACTGCACAACACAACATAAGCCTTTGTGTCTGTGCGCAAGAATGCAAAGTGGAAAAATTCGTACAGCAATCAAGGAATTTTCGGTGGGTTGTAGTTATTTACTCTTTAAGCTATGTGCGAGTAAGTAAACTTTTTGGTGAGGAGGTAATTTATTTAGCCAAAAACGAGTTAGCCTTTTTATGTATAATGTAAGAAGAGAAGAAGAGTATATATGAATGCGATCGTGAATGTAGCCGAGGCGAAAGAAGTGTGCTCAGACAGAAATGTGTAGCGAAGATTGATTTGTTTCGCAACTATTATTGTGGCCAGGATTCGGTATTTCGCTACCGAAAATCGTCACTTTAATATATAAGGGTGCGGAATATTCAGTGTATAAAGAAATATGGATAAATAATCAGGGTTGTTGTAATATTACCCAGCCCAAAAACCCAAAACACACTTAAAAACCTAGTTTTGAGTTTCATATTTTTTTTCTTCTTAATTTGCAACCATTTGACGGAATAGAACTGTTTAATAGCATTTTCTTCAAAACGTAATTATGCAAAATAGTTATTTGTTTAATTAGGCACTAAAATACCAGATTACAGCATAGACTGTCGTTTGAATACTACCGAAACTAAATCTGTGTGTAGTGTCGTGTTGAACATATTATTTTTTTGCCGATTGAATATTAATATTAATTTAGTGATTATTTTTAATACCTATTTTGAAAGTTATGACCATCAAATTATGTGGCTATACGTTTAATGAACGATTGCTATGCGTTTAGTGAGCCGTTGCTATAGCCACACCAACAATAGGCAGAAAAAGAGACATTTTATAGACTGTTAACTGTCAAAGAACGCACTTTTAATGTCAATTCGATTTTACTTGCAAAAAGTCATTTATCACACATGTCAACTGCTAATCACATTAAAAAATACCGAATAAAAAAACCCAGGTATTTTCAATCCTGGTAACAACGTTGAGAGTGAAAAAGTCAGCTGAGCTTTTATTATTATTATTATTATTTCCGGGTTTATGCTAACCCTCTTGGTGGGATATGCGTGATTTTTACGTATGTATGTAAAATAGGTTTCACTAATTCAATTAGAAACTTAAATTTCTCGGACAATGCCGCCAGACTTTAGGATTTATTTTTTAAAGTTAGTTTTACATTTTCTTCCGTAAAGTAATAAAGGTATCCTACCCCATGCACCATATTTAGAAACCACTTCTCTTGTATTTCTAATTTCAATCTAAATTCAATCTAAGTTCCATCTGCTATCTCCAGTTTGCGGAAACGCAGTGGTAGTTTCACCGCCTGTAGACAGAGTGTGTTTCAGACGAGAGTTCTCAGCATTTGCATAGAGAAAAATCCAGAGCGCTGTTGTGGCTAAACAGGGAGACACGACTAGATCGAGAAATCTCTCTACAGTAGAAGATTGGACCTCCAGGTCTTGCCATTTGCAGAAGACGTGGATTCAGAGTACGGGTTTTCTACAATGGTTCCCATGTTTTGTTTTCTCCATTTTTCAAACAATTTATTTTTATATCTTCTTCAACTGACTTCTTAGGGCTGTTCTTTTAAATGTGGGTAAATTTCGCGACTGTGGCGTAGATTAGGCGTTAACAAATATTGTAAATTGTCTTATAGCAGTTATTATTACTAAACAAACCATTAGGTTAGGTTAGGTTACACTTATATCTTCTTCAGGGTCTACAAGAATTCAAAAACAATTGAGTACATTTTTAACATCATTTTTGCCGTCAGCTGTTTTTTGTCGTTCTTTAAAGATTCAACGCCTAAACGAAGTTAATTGTACCAACGTTTTTCGGTAGCTAATGAGCCTGGCAGATTCAATACAATCACTTATTTCATTTCATGACTTTTCACTGACATGTTGCCTTCCAATAACTGTTTATTTGAAATTAAGTACACACGAATCGTTATTAAAAGTTCATAAATCGGCACTAAAGTAATCCATTAAACGACGATTTTATACAAATGCAGTGTTGCTATGATAATTATTGTACATGTAAGATTATTTGGGCAGGTATACAATATACAATAGTAAATTTGTATGTACAATGACAAATAATATGTGCAAGGAAAACGATTATTTTTTGACACATCTTACAACCAATGAAATGTTCCATTTTGTGTCACGTGTCTGTGTTTTAACCAATCCTGCCATTATTATACTGAGAATAATGCCCTAGACATTATTCCCGGGAATAATCTCTGTAGCTTTTATTTTTGTTGACGTAGGTCAGATAGTAATCAACAAATAAGTAAAATGAGCGAAAAAGACCAACTTTGTGCCATTTCTGATCATGAAATAAACCAAAAAATTATAGGTACCACTTCTAGAAATACCATAATTAGTAATTATATCTTTTGATTATTTATTTTGCACTGTCAAAGTAAATCCTAGTTGTCAAAACAGACTTCCCAACTGAGCTGTGTAAATGAATGAAGCTAGATAATTACGACAACTTCTTGTCATTTGGCAATAGCCACTCAAGCCTTACGAGCTTTCGTGACTATTGCCTGGCAACAAATTTTCGAAAAATCTATCAAATTATTTTCAATTTATTCTCACTCTCTTGTTATATTATTACTGAAAATAATTCCAATGAAGAAGTTTAAGATAAAATACTATTTTAAGTGTTCTTTACAATAATTTCATAATGTCCGAGATTAGCAACATTGAGTGCAGGACAGACAGATATGAAAACATAACTTACATAAAAATAAATATTTCTTTCTTTTTTGTAAATTTCCGATTTCAAAGGGCCCCGGCAAATAAATTCCACATTCGTGATAAAATGTACAACATCAATATGCCTTGATACATAAATAACTATAATTGTGTAAAAGCCACGATATTTTTGCGATTAAGTTAGAATGTTAAAATATCACGGACTAAGAGATAGATTCAACACTAAGAAAACAGCCCTCGATCTAAATTAACCTCAATATCATATATTTAAATAATTTCGTTCTAAAATTTGACATATTTATCTGTTTGTCCCTCATAAATTGTGCAAATTAAAGTTTGCTTTATCTTTAATGTGACAAGTTATTTTATATCAAACTGTAAAATTTCAAGGTAAAAAATGCATACAAAGGAGTGTTCGACAACAAAGAACAAAAATTTAGAACATTGTTATTTTTGGAAGGACATAAAAACATAAAATATATATGTAGTACAACGTAGTTGACAGTTATGGTGATACTACAATATTTCCTCTATGTTTACACTCCGTGAACAATTGTAAATTTATTATAATTATTTTCCATATGATGTAATACGAATTTGCATAACAATTCGATTATTTTGTTTACACTTTTACTTATTCAAACTTGCGAATAATTTTCGCAAAGATTATACTTGACATAGATAGAAAGAAAGTTAATAGGCTAATTTCTTTTTTATTGCATACAATGTATACTAAAAATTTATAATTGTGATATAATAATTGTAAATAAAATAAATTCACTCACATACATACAAGTAGAGATATGAATTATTTAAGAGGATCGTCTGCTCTTTTCAAAATGAACGAAAAGAGGCTATTTTTTTTACCAATTATGCAAAATCAGTTAGGTATTTATTACCTACTTCGTAACTTTTTTCACTTATCAAATTAATTAGTAATGAATGAATGAACAAAAATATTTAAAATAAATATTATTTCAATCTATTTCACGAAACATTTTGAAAATGTTGTTAGGATGGCGCTACTGTCGCTAGAGTGCTGCGTGCTGCATTTGCATTCAAATAGAAACAACAAAAAGCAGTTTTCGTGACGCTTCATTTACATGAATTAAGCATTTTTATTACAGTAAAGTAAGTAATATTTCAATATAATTTACTCTTACTTTAAAGTATGCTACCTTATAATAATTGAAGTTTTCTATTTCTTTAGTAGAATACCCCATTCTAGCGTGACCCTCAGACTAAAATCACCAAATGATACTATAATCAACAATGTTGTCAATAAAAGCTTACAAAATGTTCTTTGTATGTTTACATGATTGCACAGTGACATTTTTAAGTGATCTTCACACTATCCCTAATGATAACTTTTTTCGCTATGTAGGAAACGTCGCAGTCGTTATCATCGTTTTGCGCATTTCAAGCGGAAATGTAAAAACCATAGATTGTTTATCGCGTTTCTCTTTGTCTTCATAACCTTTTTCCTCGCTAATTCTTGAACAAACATCTAGCAATTATGTTGCACTTTGCGTTTTTCACCAAGTGATGAATTTCTTCCCTGCAGATATTCATGATATATGCCTTAGCATTTCTCTTTAGAACATTATGCCTTTTAACAAGAGATTATCATCATCAAAACGAACTATACAAAGAAATGTTGATAAAAAAATAATGATAGGTAAACGATGATGTATTGACATTAAGAATGAATTAGGAATTGCATGTTTTTGTTTTGAGTGTTTAAATATTTAGTTATCTATGAATGTGTCTAAATCAGATTGGAGACAGTTACCATCCATTATATATGACATTTATGGCTATCTATCTATAAAAACGTTTAATATAATAGTTCGTGCTAATATTCAAAACATGTTCACTGATATCACAAATAGTTTTATATGGTTGTTATGATTTGAATACGAAATACTTTGTTCATGAATATGTCCCAAATTCTCTAAAAATAACTTATCAATCCAATTTTTTTTCTCTGCCAGAGCCTGATTTATTGTAGCTTAGAGACACATTCCATAAAATAAATAGGGTCATCCAGCAAAACAGAAAATTGAGTAAAATGTTAGTTATATTCAAAGTAGACAAGACAAAATCAGGATTGAGACGAAAAAAGTTATAAAAACAATGTTAGTTTTTGAAATATTTCAGATTTTGAGCATCTTTATATCTACGTCAGAACTATTGCTTTTTTCTCGCGCAGCCTACTATTGGGATTTTTAAGTATCAAGAGATGGCGCTGATCGCATTAAACAATGGATGATACACTTCTTGTTGACATTTTAAGCGTACCATTGCTGTCAATTGTGTTTCTTTAGTTTTCGTATTATTTTCTCATTTATTAGTATTTTTTATTTATAATTTAAGTACGTATAATAGAGTATTTATAGTCATATAGTTATAGTTTCATATAAATGTCAAATGTGTACCACTGTTTGTAGTTCTAATATACGCCGCTAGTTAGCGTTTTCTTATTTGAAAATCCCAATAGAAACTGTTGCGGGAAAGATAGCTATAGGTTTCGTTAAAACTCAAATGCAGTTAATCTAAAAGCAATTATGACTTTTTAATATTATGAATTGCTTCAGAATTAAACCAACTTTCATTTAAAATATTAAAAAATATGAGTGGAGGAACTCATTGTTGATATAGTCAGAAAATTGGCTCTGTCGAGTCCAACAATAAAATTATAAATATTGTAATATGACAAGCCGGTATAATTGTCACTGCTTGCTTTTACAATGAAAGTCAACGTGTCATTATTTGTGCCGCTTTTTTTAAATGAACATGCATTGAATGGATTTCCTGCCTTCTCTGTATAGTAAAATACCCTACTGTTCCTTTAACATAAATGTTATTTTTGTTTGAAATAATTTCTAATAGAATGAAAACTGCAGTTCCAAAAATTATTATACCGGGTGGCGCTCTACATCCGTCACACTCTGTTATATGGGCCTTTAACATGGGAAAGCATTTTTTTCTTGCGAGTTACTTCCCAAATTATTTTATAAAAGATATTTCAAATATATGTTATAGATCATAAAATTCTGTATTTAAATCAATAAACATAATTAATTTCACATGCTTTGTAACAGCAGAAATTAGATATGAAAATGTCAAAAATAACGATAGCCATGGAATTAAAACAAAAGATTAAATGTGTGATTTCTTTATCTATTCTAAAATTTAACTTATTTTTTAATAAATTTATTTTAACGTAAAATTCTTAAACAGAATAACAATTAGATTTTTTGCAGTTCAAATACTCATTTTTCTTAACAAAAAGTTAGAATATTTAACAGTTAAAACATCACACATTTGTTTGTCTTTTTGTTTTAATTTCATAGCTAGCACTATTAAACTGAAATATTCAAAATTTTTAAATTTAATTTCTGGTTTTGCTAAACATAAAATACGAAATTTGTGTAATTATTTATATGCATAATTTTATGTTCTGTAGTATATATTCAAAATATTTTTTCTAAAGAAAGAATCGAATTGGAGAGAGAGGTATTGTGCTGGACACAACAGATTTTTGTAGAGTAACCTATAATATTAAAATAATTATAGTAAACTTTATTACAATTCACCCATCATGGTATTATCTGTTTTCACTTAAGCTTGAAGTCTATATTTTTCTTTTGTTATTGAGAAGGCCATTGGCTAATTCATTTTCCTTCGTTTTTTCTTCTCTTTTTCTATCATATTTCCTGTCTCTTTCTACACCAGGTGTTAGCTAAATGCACCTGGTATAAGCACAGCGTTGCATGCAAGATTCAAGACTAAGTATAACATCCGTTATGACAATTCGTACTGCGCTTCATGCTTCCTAAAGTAGGTACAGTATACTGACACCACAGTATGATAGTATTAAGATTTACTTTTAATGTTGGGAGAAGCCATGACCTGAACAATAATACTTCTTTAATTGTTCATTGTTAATTGGGAAATGTAAATAGTAAAAGAGATTTTAAGATCTGTATTTATAGTAAATTTATATGTTCATTTATTACTTATTTGGAAAATAGGGCAATATAAAATGAGTGTATTGTCGGAGAAGAAATACTTGAATCAGCATAAAGAAAATTGATTTTTCCAACATAAAAGCTTACTTGATCTACTTTTCTTCTAAAACCTTATATTGATTTGATTCAAGGTGTATAAGAACCATTTTAAAAGAAAATAATTTAGGTTAATTCTGATAATCTGTCAAAAAAGATAATATTTTTAAATAAAGCGTTGTAAATTATGAAATTCGTATAAGATTAATACTGAATAATTGAATGTACTTTATAGTTTTCTAATATTTAAAAGATAATTAAAAACGAAATTCTAACCTCGAAACAAATGTTGCCACATGCTACCGGCCTAGGCCATAAAGAGGTACCTACCGACACTTTGCTACCCAATGGAGTGCCTACTATACCATAATCCAGGGTTTATTCTAACGTGCAGCTGGACACAAAATGTGTAGTGGAAAAATAAAAAGTGCAGTAGATATTTAAATTTGTGCAAGATAAATAATTATATTCAATGAGATTAAGACGGTACATGAAAAAGTAGGAAACAATTATTAAAAAAAATAATTTTTATTCAAATATACAATGGTTCAGGTAAGTAAAGTAAGTACTTACATAGTTATAAAATTTTCTTAATTTTGTCTTTGATTCATGAATGTCTTGCTCTCTTTCGTTAGCTTAATGGAAAATTCCTTTATACCAGGCTTGCTGTTTGGAGTTACTAATTTCCTTTTCCCTATGTTGTCGTTTATTTAGCCATAATATTACAGCAGGTCTGGGATTCCATTCATCTAATGACTATGAGGTTTAGCAACTAATATATGTCTCATAAATTAGTATTGTTTGAAAATACGCTTAAACTACAAAAAACTGGATGAAACTCAATAAGATTCATCTTTATTTATTTTTATGTTGCAGAATTTCTGCATATTCCATTGACAATAGACCTTTTCAATTTAAAGAGATAAAAGATATGCGCAATGGGAATCTGCGCATAGTAAAAACAACTGATCTATGGCGTTTGTTTCTAAAAAATTTAGATGTAAAATGTGAGAATATCTCTTTTGACGTATCGTTTGACAGACCAGCTGGCAGTTGTTCGCGCCATTTTCTTACTATTTGCAGCGATAGAAAGAGATAGCCGTTAAATTGAAAAGGTCCATTCTACCAAATCAACATCATTCTCCAAAATGTGACGAACATCTCTAATATTTGCTACTAGATCTAAGGCCGCAAAAAGAGACAATTTTTGTATAATTTCTGAAATCAATACTAAATCTTTGAATGAGAAATTCCACAAGTGAATTCACCAATTCTACGCATCTGGGAAACATTTTTATGGTACTCTTTAAGTCGACGCTCAGATGTTTGCAATAACTCAATATCTTTCAAAAAATATGGTCCCTTAGAATTCCAATGCGTGAGTCGTCGATGGCGTTGTTCACCAGATGAACTCTTAGCACATATTTAAAAGATATTTGTATTTAAAATTTGTATGGCAAATATAAAATATGGTACAGTGCGAAAAAAAAATTTGGAATCATAGATAAGATGCGAAAATATATGTAAATTTATGAGTATTAGTGAAAGAGATTTGTTTAAATATTAATTAGTTCGTAAACTTCAAGTGATTGAAGTCGATTAATAATTAGAATGATGTCTTTGCAATTTGCGCTTGAGCCCTCCTCCCGTGAATTCATCAATAGACAAATACTAGCGCCATCCGCCGCCATATTTTGTATCACAATATTGTCAAACAAAGGTCACTCTGTTTCAATTTTCTATAATTTATTGGGGAAAAATGCTTATTATTTATGTTATTTATGCTTACAAATAATTTCTTTATGAATATAACGTATGCATAAAAATATTTCGGCTATTCGAACTTAAAATTTTCCGTCTAAAACTAACACTTTGTCGACCAATGGTGAAGACCAACTACCTTACGTCAAAAAATAATAACGTTCATACAAAAAATAATAATTTGAACAGTGAAGTGTTTAAGCTTACTCCTTTTGTTGGGATAGTTGGGGAACTGCAATTTTCAATTTCAACACTTTATTGGGTATTTAAGTATAGAATATAAGAATAGATGAAGATGACAATCGGTTTCCCGACGTCTTTGATATAATTTTAAAAATTATTTTGTCATAATTTTTAACTTGTTCCTAGTAAGTGACTGTTATAATATTGACACTTAGATTTAACAATAATTTGTAATTAATTGTAACTGATGATAGCCAAATACTAGGCCGAAACGTCTTACAATTTATTGTAAAACAAATTACAATCAATGAAACTTACTCCTTTTGCAAAATCCTTGCCATTGCCGCATTGCCCACTCGTTTTGTGTCTGGTGTATCTGAGTATGGTCAGCATATACTACCAGATAATTACCGTAGTTTTATATGGACCTCCAACTTGTCTAGAGCCAAGCTAGACTACACGGTGCAAAAACTATATAAACCTGACCACCCATTCCTTTTTCATACCATATGACTCATTCACACAAGAGATTTAATAAAGTTGTTTCAAATACGCTGTGCGTCAGTAAATAAATAATCGCAATTTTCAGATAAACACTCGCGTTGCTGTTATTTCAGATAATGTGCCAAATAAGGGGATCTCGGGAACTATAAGAGATACAAAGTCGGTTAAATTAGACAAAAGTTGCCACATTAGAAAGCCATTTTAGAATTTTAGTGGTGTATTTTTTATTTTATTCAGAAAAAATGCATAAGTGACTAGATATAGACAAAGATGTAAATTTTGCATTTGTTTTCTTATTATTGCAAATATTTTTGAAGCATGAAGTAGTAAAGGATTTTGGTTTGAATTGCACTTTTTTGTGCTTTTGTGCTCTTTCGAATATTGTTGCTTAATTTTTTATCACTGTTATATTTCGAGTTGTGTCAGTTATAATTTTTATATGTGCATTTTGTTACTTTTCAACGATGTATAATTTGTCCATGTTCATTTATCTCATACGGCAAAAATACTACAATTACGAAGGTAGTTTACAAAGAAATCTACCTAGCCATGAAACAAAAGACGAACGATAACAATTTTTTGTTTTTAGATTTGTGTGACATTTTTAAGTTCATATAGTAAGTTGCATTCAAATTGTATTATTTATTGTAATTTAGCGTAGAATTTTGGGTTAAAAAATGAGTGAAACTAAATTGGAGCATCAGAGTGTGATAAAATTGTTAAGAAAGAAGGCAATGGTCCTAAAATTATTCATTAGCGAATGGTGGCCGTGTATGGGCAAGACGCCCCAAGTTATTTTAAAATAAAATTTTGGTGTAAATAGTTTCGATGGGGAAGGGATTCGATACAAGATGATCCAAAATCTGATCGACCACTTGAAGCACGAACTGCAGAAAATGTTCAACATGTTGAAAAATTAGTGCTTACAAATCGACGGTTGAAGGTTTCTGATATTGCCAAGGAACTGTCTTTATCTGAAACCAGTGTTTGGAAAATTTTGCATGATGATTTGGGCATGAGGAAGGTGTCTTCACGGTGGATAGCCAGACTGGTTCACAAAGCGCGTAGAGTTGCAGATATTATCAGGGGCTGCGGATTTACAGAACTACGCCATCCATCTTATAGCCGCGATTTAGCTCCTAGTGACTTCTTTTTATTTAAAAATATGAAAAATATTCTAAGGGGAAGAAGATTTGAATAAGATGGGGTGTTAATGTATGCTGTTCACAGTTATCTTGCAGATCTAAAAAAAAAAAATACGGAATGGCACAGTTGGAAAAACGTTGGGAAAAGTGTGTAAATGTTAAAGGGAATTAAGTTGAAAAATAAAGTATTGTTCAAGTTCAATGTGACATATTTCATAGCTAGGTAGATTTTTTTATAAATTCCCCTCGTATTATATTTGTGGGGCCAAACATTAGTAGTAGCAATCTAGTTAATATGAGGATGAAGTTGCGTGATTTGTCACTTTTTGTAAGTTAAATAATAAAGTTATACAGTTTGTACGGATTCTTTGTGCACAAGAATAGATAAAAATAGTACTCGTAAATATAGTAACCATTTCATTTCATTACGCAAACAAATGCTTATGTCAAACTACAGTATTCTTTTCTCGGTTAAGTACCCCCATAAAATATTTGACAGCTGTTCTTACTACAATCTAGCATCTCAGCTTCTTTTCATTCAGCGAGGCGAACACTCGTTTCGTCGGATAATGATGTTTGTCTTACTAAAGGGTTGTTGAAGAAGCTACCAAGTTGTTTGGAAGATGGTAGACATATTATAAGACACGTTTGGAGTGTCAGCAGTTCAAGAGACGTTATACGATAGGGGTGTAGAATGTTAGAAAATAAATACTAGATGTTTAAATGGAATGTATACGGTCGTAGAAGAAATTTTAAGTAGCAATTTGTTTTTATGATTATTGGAAAACGGATTTAGAAGAGGAAACAAGTTAGACAAAAGTCATTTGAATTCTTTCACGTTTCCTAACTAAAAGTTACATTTTCGTTTTCCGGATTAAGTATAGTTAGTAATAATAAAAGAATGCGTGTAGTTAAGAGGAAAAGTTGCCCCCGTACTTAAATATGAACCGAAAATTTAAATAAATTGTTTTTGTATTAGAACTATTAACATTTTTAAAAATTCAACGCTCAACACGAATACATCCAACATTAACTTGTATTTTAAAAAAAAATTATTGAAATCTATTAATATTTGACTTTGATTTTAATGGCAAAGTCCATTATTAATAGATTTTAATAATTTTTATTTTAAAATGCAGGTTAATATCGGAAGTATGCTTGCCGTGTGTTGAATTTTTTAAAATGTTAATAGTTCTAGTACAGGAACAATTTATTTGAATTTTCGCATGATATTTTAGTACAGGGGTAACCTTAACCTTTCCTCTTAATAAAAATAAAAACCAGATTAGCACCCCTAGAAATGAATAAGAAGCCATGAATACATATTTTATTTTCGTTGAAGCAAATCAATTAACTGATGATATATTTATTAGCATTCAATATTAAAATTTATTGTCAACAATGTAAATAGCATGATGACAAGCATCTGTAATCACTTATTCATATCGAAACTTGAGTAAGTGAAAGTGAAGTAAATGAATATGCAATGCAATGTTGCTGCCATTGATTTAGACAATTAATTTTACTTTTCACACTTTTGCTTTCAAGATTCAAGACTCAAGATTAAAAGATTTCAACACTGGTTTATTAGCTAAATCTTAGTAGAAATACGAGAAGTTGTAAATTTTTCATGGACTGAGAATCTGCTAGAGTTTCGAAAGATGTTACAAGATTTCCTGTAGAATTTAAAAGTTCTTTTACTCGTAGTACAAATTAAAATTTCTTAATTTGCTTGTCAAAAATTTATTCAATCCAATTAATTTTAATATTTTTCGCGTTAAGTGGCTGTATTCGTTAAGTCACCGGTCGGCAACCTATGGTAATTTTTTGATGGCACGGTATTGTATATGTATAATAAATACTGAGACAATTAGTTAAATTGTTCGGTATTTTCTACTTTTCTTATTTGCAAAATATAATATATGAACATATTAATTTTTACCATATCTGGTAATTTTTCTCTTGGCTAACCGAGGACGTCACTGTTATGATAGTACCGCCCACAACAGTTGTAGCGCCCCTGAATTGTGATTCCCAAGCAGATTATTGCCAGAAAAAAGTCGAATTTGCACTTTTGACTATTTTTGGTACAATATGCTACTGTGAGCAAACATTTTCAATTATAAAATATATTATAAATACGTATAGAAATCGGTTAACTTCGTATTTCCCAAATTGTGTGTCGCGAAAGAAAAGTAATTAACTCTCTCGGATCCAAAAACTACTGGAACGGACGGAGTTAGCGTGTGCGAAAAATTTTTGAAACCTTAAGGGCGGCGCGAAGAAGTGTCACTAAACTGTTAGTGGTTTTCATTTATACATATACATACGGTAATTTTTTATTATGCTTTTATTATAACAATTTATTATAATGTTTATTATTATAATCAAATCAATTTTTCTTAATATAGATGAAGTAGTTTAAGTGGCACGCCGAGTGTCTAATACGTTATAAAAATTATTATGTGGCACTTCAGTGTATAGATTGCAGACGGCTGCGTTAGGTGACCGGTTGTGATTCAGCAAGCTCGGGTTCTATTCCGACTGTTACCGAACGTGAAACTTACTAATTTCAAATAAATACAAAGTAGAAAATAGATCAGACATGGGGTCTCGTTAGAATAAGAGACACTGCACCATTATTTCCTTCTATATCTTAAAAGCTCCCAAACAAACTTCTTGCTTTCAAAATAATCATGAAGTGCAGCATCAATCTCTTCTTCAGACGACAACTATTCCATAATTTCAAATCCTAAAAATGGCCAAAAATCACATACATTTCCAAATCAGGTGAGTATAGCGGCTCCTATGAGAAGAACTTTCTTCTGTCTAATTACTTCTGAAGAATGGTGCATAAGTACAATCTTGGCTCGCTGCTTCTTGGTTATTGTTTCCCAATCTTTATAAATCCATGCACGACTCTTTTGACATATAAGTTCGCCGAAGAAATAAGTTTCGTTACCTTTCAATTTTTGTTAAATAAATTTGGTATTCGCCCCTACTTAATAGTCTTAAAAGTTTCTTAGGAAATTATTACACATACTTCTATTTCGAAATAAAAAATCTGATGTGGCATAAAACAACTGACAACTGCAGGTAATCGCCTATACAGGGTGTTAATGAATACGTGTTACAAATTTATAGGGTATGTAGGGGATGTTAAATAGACTCATTTTTACTAATAAACTCATATCCGGAAACGCACCGTTTTCGAACTACAGGCTCTTAAAAGTGTAATTAGCTACCTTAATTTTATATATCGCGTGCTAAGTTCCGCCTTCTGGAGGTAGGTATAAATGACAATTCCTTGTTTAGAGTTACATGTTATTTATATTTTCTGGAAGTTTCGAGAACTGGCCAGTTCCCATCTTCAGCTTATAATTTTATTACATTGACAAACTTCTATAAAAATAAAATTACAACAATTTTTTACAATGAAACAAAGTGTGAGACGTTAAACTTACCCTTACCACCATACGTGAGTAATATTTAGTAAGTGATATATGTTGAAGACTTAAATTCTGAAGGTCGTCCTCTGAATATAGATTTTTCATAAGGGATCGAGACACATATGACTCTCTCTCTGGATGTCCCCTCCCTGTCGTTATTGTTTCTATTATTAAGATGGTGGAGACGTTTCTTTGTTGTGGAAACGAGGAAGGGTTTTGGGTAACCGTTTTGCCGTACCGCAGAATGTATAAACTTTATGTTTTTGGAATGATATTGTTGATCCGAGCGTCTATGAGTGCGTTTATCAAGTTATATTTTTATTTATTTTGCTTCTAGCGTTGAATTTACTAAATAATTTAAATCATACTTGTAATACATATTATAGATAATAATTGCTCAAAATGACGACCACCATCTTAATGTAAGCATTGCGCCTTCGAAGCATATTTTGATACATTCGTTCAAAAACGCCATGATTTGTTCGAATTTCTTTCTTTTTGAAAAGAGCTGAACGAGAACACCGTGCTAATTTTTGGTGCTGAACAGAATTACTTTTTCGTTCAAATTCTTTAGACCAGCGGTAAATTGTAGTCAAAGATTAGTTTATTAAACCTTTTGTGAAATCATAAAAAATCGTGATTGTATAATTCACAACGATACTTTGGAATTGATTAGGAAACTGAAGTTTTAATGATAGTGCAAATTTTGTTTTCTACGGCTTAACTGATTTCCTTATTCTCAATAATTCTAGAATGACTCTACTTCCGCATTACCGAAATCTGCGATATTGGATACGTTTACTTGGATATTGTGTACTACGTGTTTAATATATTGAATGCAAATCATTTATTTGTTCATGAAAGTAACTATTTCTATTTTATTACAATTTATTTCTATCCTAGTGTAGAACAAGTTTCACTCCTCATCATCGTCACGATAGATCATCACGATCATATTCGCAACGGGGTTAACTATCAGAGATCCCATCTAGTAGGTATAGTTTCTAGCTATGTTATCGACATGTATCTCTTCTTTAAGGCATTGTGATGTTTTCTCTCATATTAATCACCTAGTACGAATGATGAGTTTATAATTATAAATCTACTAATTAAGGTTTAGAAGATATGGAAGATACAGGAAAAGTTAATTTATACCTTCACTAGAAATTCAAAAAGAGTAAAATTGTGTACTCGATATGAACTTTCAATGTTGCCCTTATATGTATGTAGGTTGACTTCTTCGCTTGTTCATGTTTACAACAAGAACTTTATGCTTATTTTTCTAAGGATCAATTGTTCAATGTGTAGAAAATGTATCGAGTTTTATTGTAGTTCAAAACTGTGGTGAGGGTTATTTTTTCTCTAAATTTTGAAAATGAATATATTCAGCTAAATTCATGTCACAAAACAAAAATATATTTGTAGACATGTCAAGCTCAGCTGCGTTACCAAGACCCTTAAAAATGTAAATCGAAATACTCGTATTGCCTAATAATTTATTTGATATTTCATTTCGATGTAATAACTATTGTTAATTTAAAGAACGTTTAAAATTGAAGTTGGTTCAACTAACCACAAGTAAAATATTGAAGGGCATCATGCCCGTATCCATAGTCAGTACTTCGCCTTGACTCAAGCCGGGAATCCAATTCTAACACGCCACGCCATGCTACGCAACGTCGATCGACATGGGTTTACATTTTCGAATGAACGTGCACACTAGTAACACGCTGTAGGCGATTTTTCGCGACGGACCAAAACGATTTGGTTAATGAATTTTTATAAACCATTACGTTCTCGAGACTTATGATGTCAATCATGGACCAGGTTCGTCGATTCATGAACCGAGCTAGCGAGCTGGTTCATCGGTTCTCTCTTTGTAACTCATTCTACCTTAGTTTTGTTGATATTTGACAGTTTGAGATATTGATTTAAATTTTATAATAAATTACAAACATGGAAAAAGTTACATTATCCAATGGAATTGGAAGAGGACAAGGGAACTGCTGAAATGTTAAATGAAGAAAAGTTGGATTACGGTCTTATTTACAAATAATACTAAATTCATTCTTTGCAGATCCTGTAGTTAGATCAATATTTCGAAATGTGCAAAGGGTTTTCTGTAATATAACTCATATACTGCTCCATCGTTTAAAATTAACCGCCGAATGATACAACAGGTTTAACCAAAATGATTTCTCGCGATATCCTATCTTAACAGTGACGTTTTCATGAACCAAACGTATAACCGTGGTTCATGATTGGTCCGTCGCGAAAATTCGCCTTATGTTACGTCTTGGACCGGACGTCAGTATAAAATCGTTTTAAAAATGTGTTCTCAGTTTTGATTGAACGACATGGAGTGTGCTAATAGTTCTTCATCTGATGAGTGGGAATTAGAACTCGAGGACTGTGTTGCCGACATTATAATAAATAAAAAAGAGAGTGCTGGGTACACAACGTTAATCGACAGCGACTGTTTTTTTAAATAATAGAATATAATTGATAACAAAATAAAATTTTAATAACTTCACAAACTACTGGTAGGTACATGAACAGTGGCAGTTTGCATTGAAAATAATGTCTAGTTCGGGGCTAAAATGGGAAAAGGGAGATAACACGCTGTAACACGCGACGAGAGCCTAGCTATCACACCGGCAGAACCCCCGAAGATACACGATTTCTTCCGAGTGGAAACTAGACCCATTTTATTAAAAAAAATAGTAATAAATCCTGAAAAAAACAATACCTAACGCACAAAACTCGAGTCCTTATACTTGTTTTTAAAATTATTTTAAAAACTAATATAACGAGCCGGGTTTTACCGGCGTTTGGAACATACATCATGCTACTTCGGGATTTTGTCGGCATGACGACTAGATTCTTCTTAACACGCGTACCAAAATGTTTAGACGGTTGGATCGAGCAGACGTCCCACGTCGCGTGGATTGTTGTGGGATAGCATGGGACAAGTGTGTACGCATTACACCTTGTTAAATTTATGCATACACTTTCGTCACGTAGCGTAGCGTGGCGTGTTACAAGTGAGTTACCAGCTTTAGTTTTGATTGAACGACATGGAGTGTGCTAGTAGTTCTTCAACTGATGAGTGGGAATTAGAACTAGAAGACTGTGTTGCCGCCCTTATAATAAATTAAGACAAAAGAAAGTGCTGGGTACACGCAGCGTTAATTGACAGCGACTGTTTTTTTAAATAATAGAATATAATTGATAATAAAATAAAATTTTGAAAAATTTCACAAACTGCTGGTACATGAACAATTGCAGTGAAAATATTGTCTCATGCGGGGCTAAGAAGGGAAGGAGGAAGGAGGGGGGGGGGGTAACATGCTGTAACATGCATACTAAAATGTCTGGGCGGTTGGAACGAGCAGACGTTGTCCCATGTCGAGTGGACTGTTGTGGGATAGCATGAGACAAGTGTGTACCTATTGAATTTATACATTACACCTAAATAATAACGATGAAAGAGGGTTGCCCTAAGAAGATATATCCGTGATCTGGCTCATGTATCTGTAACCTGTTTCATATGTGTATGTAGATGTCAAATAAGCGATCTGACAGGAAAATATTAAAATTTACAAATATACCAACATAATTATTATAAGTTCTCTAAATTCCCACCTTGAAAACCGAGAATTCTCGAAGTTTCGATTATGAAACATATAATGTGCTTGAGGTCGAGAACGCTTGGCGAAGTAATAATCAAGTACGAGATTGAGCATCGACTATGGATACAGATAGAGTAAAATTACTTTAAGAATGAGACACTGATGTCATGAACTTCGCGCAGCTGACGTCTCGTCAGTGTATCATTCTTTAAATAATTTTACTGTATTAATGCTATAGGCAGTTAAAGTAACTGAGTTAGTCAATATTAGTAGTGCAGAATGTCAAGTTTCGCAGCTCGGTATTATTAACTCCGAAAGTTTCTTACGGATTTTAAAATCACTCCCAAAATTACGAAATGTCACAAATAATTATACATTAAAATAAAACTGTTAAACAAGCTGAAATTAACAAGTGCAACTAGACATATTTCTTTATTTTAACTATATATGTAAATAATAATAATAATTCAGTGACTTATTAAACAAATAATACATTGGAAAAACGCATGATTTTAATCTCAGCACATATTTATATTATGAGTACAATGCTCCTTTAATAATAATAAAATGAAAACATTTTGTATGCCAAACTTAATATATTAGAAATAATAATATCTTTATTTAGCTATTAAGCTATACACAACAATATATTTAGCAATTACATATAATATCCTTTTTCTACAGTCTACAAAGTAGCCATTTGCGCTCTCTTTTGTAAACGCAAAATGTCATTTCGCCGCTCATGCGCGACAAAGTAGACAAAAAGCTCGCTGTCCAAATTTCTAACTATACAACGTTGAGAAATGTCACTTGTCTACATTCTTAATGGAAACGTTTAGTCATTTGTCAGTAACTAATGGCACTATAGTTACACATTTACCACCTTCATAAGTCAATCTGACATATAACTGCTCTTTCGGTATATTACATAATTAAACTAAATGGTGCACTTCTGTGAAAATGAAATAGGGCATTCATTTACAAAAACGAAAGGAGAAAATGATTAGATTGAAGCAATAGCTCAAGAAGAATGGAAAATAACGATAAATTAAAATTAAATATAAAACAAATTGTGTGAACAGTTGTGCTGCCACTTGCAAAAGTTTGGCGTGAAGGCTCCCAATGGACATCCACTTTTTCACTGCACTAATTTAATGTATTTTTGTTATGGTGGAGGACCCCATTGTGGCGACTGTAGAAAAAATCTTGTGTGTGTTTCGAGCGCAAATGGACATTGTCGATTTCTTAATACACAAATAGCTATTAATTTCTATAATATATTTTTTTACATTCAATACCTTAATTCTATCCGATAACTTGTTATATATTATAAGTAATAAGTGCCTTAGAAAAGCTTTTGTATATTTTTTCCTGTCCATGATAAAATTTCTGCATGTCTTGTTTCGTAATGAAGGATGTACATAATTATTATTATGAATATCCTTCATTTTTTAATGCATTATCAAAATATTTAGGCAATTTTATGAATGAAAATTAGACTTTTCATCTCTAGAAATTGTTCCATGGATAGCCAGTTCAATTCTCGCAAAATAGATTCAATAGTTTGGTATGATAATATATTTCTCATTGCTCTATGAAGAAGCTGCAGTCTTTTTTATCACTCTAGTTGCTTAAAAACATATTATACTACAACAATGAAAGTGAGTATTGTAAATTGTTAAACGTGTCCATTTACTGTCAAAGTACTGACCCTGTATAAAAAACCTATTTTCTTTTAAATTTGTAAATACAATCTACGTGTTTATCAAATTTTAAATCTGACACTAGCATAACTCCTAAATATTTTATTTTTGTTACTATTTCTACAATTTCATTTTGTATTTTGATATAAAATCCATTATTTACCAACTCATTTCTCACTAATTTTTTCCCTACATACTATAAGTTAGGTACTAAACATGTAGGTATGTATTTAAATAAAATAAATAATGGCCGGTTGCACCAACTTCAACTTTAAACGTTCCTTAAATTGACAATATTCAGATGAAATATCAAATTTTATCATTGGTGATGCAACTAGGCATAAGAAAAGAAATATAAGAAAAAGTTGCAGTTTAAAATATGTCATTACTTCCAGCATAAATAACTATTTTCATATAAGAGTTTATGTAATTATTTCCAGTCAATTAAAGAATTCATTGTCATTATACTTAAAGGGATATGAACTTCCTTGACTTTAGGTACATAATTAGAAACACTAATTCATAACGCACTAGACCAAATCATTCATTAATCAAATAATAATTCTACTAGAACTACAATCGCTCATAATATATCATTTTCCACATAAAGGAATATCGTTCATGTTCAAACAAAGTCCATATAATTGAAAGGATAGAAGAATGCACATTCTCCAGTTGACTTCCCATGTCCTTGGTGTTACATAATCCTGTTACAATAACATTTGCGAAATGCACTGCACCAGTGTCCGTTAGCATAAATGCTACACTATCTGCCACGAGATAGCAGCATCGGTAATTTCCGTAAATACGTAATTTTATGTTCTTTCTGTGCTCGATGGCTCAGAGACGGAACATATGTTAGGTTAGGTTACACAGAGGTTATGGTTTGAGTGCAACAGTATATGGTTATGTTATTTTTTGACGAAGAAAAGCCGAGGGTGATTTAAAATGTAATATATTATTTAATTTTTAAATTCGGAACAAAAATAGTTTATGAATGGTACAAATGTTTTCAAGAGAATCGTGAAGACGTGGAAGATAAAAAGAAATTAGAGCGTCCTAGCACATCAACCAGCAATAATTGAAGATTGTCCATAGTTATCACCAAATCACTTTAAGAGACGTTGTTGAGGAATCTTTTATTTCGTATGACTTACACTGAAATATAATAGAGACTATGGAACTCGCATACGCTGAACTGAAGACCCATTGAACGAGAATTGCGGGTCCTGTTAGCGCACGTTCTTGTCGAACCAAACATAGCCGAATAGTCGTATACAGTGTGAACACTGAAAACCGTGATATAGGCGTTTAACATGGGAAAACGGTCTTTTATAAATATCATCTGTCCCGCAAGACTATAGTGGGAGTTTTTGATATGGTTCGATAGAACATTTAATTTTGCATCGAAGAATATTAAAATACTCGTAATTTAATGGCTTATTATTGAAATATTTGCAAAAGTATAATTCAGTTTGATAGTTATTACTTATAATTTATTAAAAACAGTAATCATGGAAACGTATTCCGTAGCTGAATTGGTCTCGGAATTGCTTAGATCGGGGCATCGTAATATTTATTCACGAGTTCAAATCCTGCCCGCCTCATATTTTTATTATTTTTTTATATTATTTTGTAAAAAATATTATTAAAAAATTACAAAATTAAAACATAAATTGTTTAGTAATCAAGTATTTACAGAATTCATTATTTTTTAAATTAATTTTATAGGGTGATTATTATTGTACCACCTAACAATAATTTTTTTATTTTATTTCTCGTAGATTTATTCTATAAAATACTTGATTTACCAAACAATTTAGTTCTTAATTTTATAATTTATTTAATAATACAATACAAAATAATAAAAAAAACAAAAATATAAGGCGGGCAGGATTTGAACTTAATAATAATTATTACGTTGCCCCGATCTAACCAATTCAGCTACGGAATACATTTCCATGATTACTGTTTTTAATAAATTATAAGTAATAACTGTCAAATTGTATCATGCTTTTGCAAATATATCAATAATAAGCCATTAAATTAGGAGTATTTAGATACTCTTCGATGCCAAATTAAATAATATTTCTAACCACATCAAGAACTCCCACTATAGTCTTGCGGGACAGATGATTTTTGAAAAAAAAACTGTTTTCCCATGTTAAACGCCTATGTCACGGTTTTCCCTACTGCTAACATTTAAAACCTGCGCCGTGACCAGTAAATGGAGCGGACTGGACGAAGATATGTTCGTCAACTCAAGAATTGTGCCGATGTTTGCCGATTCCTCCAACAGCCAGCGTTCAACAGGCCTTCACTATCATAATAGGTATGCGCCTTCCAGTATATATATATATATATATATATATATATATATATATATACAGGGTGTTTCCTTTAAAACAACCAGCGCTTTTTTGGGCGAACTAATGCTTTTAGAAAAAAATTATATATACAAGAAATGATCAAGTATAAGGGGCTAATTTATTAATAATAACAAACCTAAAATTTGACCAGTGGTTCTCAAACGGCAGAAGAAAGTTATATTTTTTTAAATGGTATCATGTATAATTTTTTAGCCCATTAGGTAGAGATTTTTTTCCTAATTTCAACGATATAAATATGGTATATGGTTGTATAACAATTATTTCGAGAAAAATGGTATTAAAAATAATGTTATATTACAATAGGCTATGCAATACATAGGTCTGTTGCCTAGTTACGCTAGTAGTAAACCCATTTTTATTACATTATTTCTAGTTTTTAATACCATTTTTCTCGAAATAATTGTTATACAACCCTATGCTAAATTGATATCGTTGAAATCAGAAAATAATATACTATTTAAAGGGCTAAAAAATTATATAGGGTGCCATTTAAAAAAATATAATTTTGTTCTACCGTTTGAGAGCCACTGGTTAAATATTCGGTTTGTTACTATTGATACATTATCCTCTTATTCTTGATTATTTTTGGTATAAAACATTTTTCTCTAAAGTTGTTAGTTCGCCTAAAAAAGCGGTGGTTGTTTTAAAGGAAACACCCTGTATATATATATATATATATATATATATATATATATATATATATATATATATATATATATATTTATTTCAGGGGGCGGATATGACAACCCACCGGCTCATAGTCCACTATTCATTCGTGATTTATTGGCCAGAAACAACTTCGTATTCACCTGAAACGGTCCGTAACTTTTTCCACTCAAACATCTCTAGAGGAGATAATAGCAAAATCGCTGAAGGAACTGAAGGCTTTACTACAAAATGCATTCCACAGGTATTTTGCAATTGGAAACAACGTTAGCATACGAACATTATATCTAATTATTACATTCAAGAAAATGTAATCGCTCGCCTTTTGTTTAATAGCTAAATAGATAACATTCTATCGTACGAGCAAATTAACATTGTTGCTTACCGATTGGGAGGTTGGTAGACCTTATACAAGTACACCTATAATTTTCTATTTTAAGAAAACTGCTTTGGTGGTTATAAAATTCTTGAATAAAATATCAATTATAATACAGTTACTGGATAAACTCCTTATGCTTTCATTTCCATATCGAATATATTAATTTTGCAAAAACATAATGTACGTTCTCACCGGTATCTATTCTGCTATGCTTATCTGTAAAATATTAATTAAAAGCAAACAAACTAACTCTGGAACCCACTCAATAGTAGTTGTAGATTAGTGCGTAGGTATCCCATATATTAATTAGCACTTTTTACCATTAATTAAGCCTGGAACTCTTAATTTAGCAATTACTACAATTTAAAAATGTAAGCGGAAATATAAAACTGGTTAACATGTGTTTAAATAATAATAACACTTTTTAATTGTTGTGACATAGGTTATATCACAGCAAATTAGATCACAAATGGGTTTCACATTTTCATTCAGATTTTACAGATAGAAAGTAATAATACTACCGCTTATTTGTAGGCATTTTGCATTTGAAGAAGGAAATTATGCACCTACCTATAAAGTTGGCTTTATTTTGTTATAAAGACTCTCAAACCTTTTACAAAAATATTATCAAATACGAAAACGTAGACTAATTTGGTTCTTATACAATTACAAACGTTTCAATGCTATTTTTTGTGCTTCACCTGGTTTTTGCTAAATCTTGTTGACGCGACTGAAAATGATGAAACGAACGATGTGGAAGCTATGATTCAGAATCTTTGATAAATGGTCTTCTTCGATTCTTGTGGAAAACGTCTCAATTAGTTACAATTCCTTAAAAAATATTTTGTAAGAATATTTAAGGGGTAGACCCTTTTATTATATAAATCCAAAACCTTTTATGTTTTATTTTAGTACCAATAAACAATGATTTATTTACTTACTTATAGTTATGGAGATATACAGATATTTGAAATGTGTTTTCTTACCTGTAACAAAAAATATATATATTAGCAAGAATGCAAATAATAAATATTTATTGTACAACTGAGTAAAGACCATTAGCAGAGAGTTGATAAATAGTTATACGAGAACAGGAAATTTTTATCCCTCCTCATCAATAAAGTGTCACTTTAAAAGTAGATATTGGAAACAATCGAAAAAATAGTATATTATGCAATAAGTCTTCTTACGTTTTCTTGTTAATAACGAATTGTTTTTGACAAATCAAATGAGCAAAGACATACATGTCTAATCAACAGAATTTCCTTAGATATAAAAAACGAGTCGCATACTATACTTTTTCTACGACTGCAAAATAATAAACATATTTTTACACAATGATAGTTGCTTTTCGCGTTGTATGCACTAGTATCATCTGTGGCTGATGAAACGAAATCTACAAGAAGCTAACTTTAGTTCGTGATTTACTAATAATCTGTTAGTGGTTACTAGCTTCATGCCGTTTCCTATACCTTCATAATCACAGCACCAAGGAAACCAGCACACTACCTTACATTTTAACAACTAAAGTAGAAAAATAGATAAATATTTACTGAGTTTACATGCAGTTTTCAAACCGTTTTAAAAACGTGTTTAGTTTTGAAAACGCCATGTATACAGTGTCAAAACGGTTTTGAGTTATCTCAAACCAAAACTAAAATTCATGGGTTTGACTTGAAAACTAGCTTCAAAACTACTCATGTAAACACTTAAAATTCAGTTTCGATATTGCGCATGCGTATATAGCATAACGTTTCTGTCGCTGTGTGTTACTTCGTGTTACTAACCTACAAATAAACTGACAGTTGTGTAATTTTAGTGCGTAGTGGTACAAAGTAGATAAAATAATTGGAATAATAGCAAAACAAAGAATTTGGAGTGAAGAGAGTTTGTCACTTATATCAGCCAAATGCGCATGCGCCCAAACTGTTATCAAATCAATCTGTAAACCTGTTTTGAAAATTACATGTAAACAGTTTCGCGTAATTTTCACTGAAAACTGAAACCATTTTCAAAACTGCATGTAAACCTAGTAATTATATATCAAATTTAACCGAATTTTGGGTAAAAATGAAATACAACTAGGAAAAACTAAATCATGTCTTCTTAATTTATACTTGTGTATAGTATTTAGCAAAAATACCGAGGTAAAAATGTTTCTCATTATTCTTTTTAATATGTTCTTAATCAAAGTCGATATCGATAGTATAAAAACTCTTTCAATATTCCAATTAATTTAGGAAAAACATCGTTGATTCTTCACATTAACTTTCACCTTGCCTCCGTAGTACTTGACTCGTATTGACATGTTGGATAATTGAGAAATCAAAGCAGAAAAATGGTCGAACACAACGGCGTGTTTATGGATAGCCCTCGCTCGCACGTTGCACGTCCATAGAATTCTTAACAACGCAGCATTGCACGGGATTTTTTATTGCGTATTTTATTACTCTTCACATATACAACACAACACAATACACTTTACGTAATGCTACAATTATTTTGTTACAAGTTTTTGCGGAGGTGTTTTTACCGCAGCTTTACAACAGCATCAAATGAGAGTGTTTGTAAACAGACAGACATAATAAACAATTATATCATCAGGCATGTTTCAGAGTTTTTAGGATTTTACTTCTCGCTACCCTTGATTTACCGGGTGGCTATTAAAAAACGAATCCTGTTTGAACTCCGAAGTATATTGAGATATCGATTTAATTTTTGTTCTAATTTTATAATCAGCTTACAACGAAGTAGACTATTATGGTAACAAATGTAACTGTCAGATGACATTTCGAGTTGGTTCTAACATATAGTCATAAATTTGGTGTAAGTTTTGTCTAATGATCTCAAGCAGGGCTGCTAGCAAAAAGTATGACCAAAATAGTTAAAAAAGTGACCATTTTTTAAGTGACTAAAAAGTGACCAAATCTTAAAAAGTGTCTAAAAAGGAGACCGTATTTAATAATTTTTATTTGAACAAAAAATAATATAATTATAACCATAGTTTTAGAACAAATATAGGTATATCGGGTGTCGCTCGAAGTCTGTTACAAAAGAGTTTAACATAAAAAAGTTTTTTTTTAATATTATCCGTCCTGAAAAAGTTTATGCGGTGCATTGTACATGAAGATTTGAAGACTAAAATTTTAAATTTATGAGTGCCAAAATTTTTAAATTTATGCTTTTGGTGCCAGAGAAAATTTAATTTAAAGACGAGGTGAAAATGGTTTTAGTATGTGATTAATGCAAAAATAAACGTCGAGTAAACTGTCAACTCTGTTTGAAATAACGAAAGAATTTTGACAGATAGATTCTTGTGATTCTATTGGTTGCTATGCGCTGTAGTCAAGCGCGGTTTACTCAAACACAATTCAAATATTTTGTCAATTATGATATCATTCTTTGTAAATACTGTGCGTTATTTGTTGTTTATCAAGTTTTACATGGCTATTTTCCTGTATTTATTCTGTTACCGTTTTGCGTAATTGGCGCTTCTTTTTAAACATCGAACATGTTTCGGTTCTTAGGCTGCATCCCCATGCATCCGTATTCACGTATCCGTGTTACGTGATTTACGTACGTAAAAATTTTGCCCGTCCCCATGAGACCAGTAGATAACGTTGTCCGTATCCATACTGAATTTATAAATCGATGTTAGTAGTGTTTTGTATTATGGAATCGGAAACATTAATATTAACTACCCAGTTTGCCTCGTCTATTGAGCACAACAGCTTTATCACAACAACAATAACAACAATCAGAGTTCCTGAATAACCTTAATAGTATAAACGCAAATTTTGAGTTCGAAGTATTTTTACTGAATAGAAGCGGATTCTTCAGGGTGCTAGTAATAATTTAAACCACAACAAACATCAAAATACATAAACTCACAAACTAACTCCTATGCGCATGCGTCAAGTCATCCGTATCCGTAAAAAGTTGAAATTAACCAACTTACGTCCGTTGCGTTCTTGAATCGGACCGTTGTAACAATACACGGTTTTGATTGGTTACAAATGATCACGAATACGTGAACACGGATGCATGGGGATGCAGCCTACATCCACGCCCCAATTAATTGTCATAATTCTTTCGTTATTTCAAATAGAGTATACTTCAATCCGTTTTTACCACGTCTTTAAATTAAGTTTTGATCACTAAAGTAGTAAATTAAAAAAGCTTAAAACTAAAAAATTCAGTATTGTATTTTCTAAAGTATAAATCACCACCTAAAGTTAGAATAAAATATATAAATATGATTAAGTTTTATAAAAAGTGAGTAAAAGTGACTTAGTGTAAGTAATAGTGACAAATAGTGAGCAAACTCCAAAAAAATGACTTTTAGTTAAAAAAGTGACTCACTGGCAGCCCTGATCTCAAGATTCCTTCTAATCATGGCACCTCATGTAAGTAATCTGACTCAGAGATCATTGAAACTTGTTGTTAAGAAAAAAATTGCAGTGACTAAAAATTACGGAAGAATTTTTAGGGAAGAGATAACCACTTTAGCATAAATCTTGCTATTAGGCGACTGATAAAAACTGAATCCATTTTCAGAAAACCTGGGATAGTTCATGAACTAATTCTGAATTTTTGTCTTTTGTAACGGTTATTGACATCCCATTCCCAGCTCTTCTGAAAATCGATCCAGTTTCTATCAGTCGCCTTTATCCTAGCCAGTGACCATTTCTTTTCTGGACTTTCCACAATTTTTTACCACACCAATTTATTTCTTGATAGCAAGTTGCAATAATCTCTAAGTCTGATTTACTTATTTTAAGTAAGATGCCATTATTAGAAGAAATCTCGAGATAATTTGAATGTACACTATTATTCACGAAAGATGACTATTCAAGGTCATTTGTTCGAAGAAATATTACACATCACTTTATAGCAGTAGCTTAGCAACATTTTGTATTAGAAAGAGAAAGATTATTTGACCTATGTCTATTTAATTTATGTGGTGTGACAGATATACGTAAATAGTGGCATTACTTTCTAACACACTATTAATAATAATGACATATGTCGTAGAATTACAGATACCTAATTATCTACTGCACTGCCCTCTGTGTTAATACTTACCCAGTGGCGTTGACGTTTAAATCAAATTATTATTCCTTGGTTTATAAGTGAAGTCTATGTTTTTGTATTTTGCAAAAATATAAGTGAAGAACATAAATCTTTCAGAAAGGCATTATTTAGAAAGAAACATAATTTTCAAATGAATTATTCTTATTTTTGCAGTTAAAATGTGTCCATAAATATTTCATGTTGCACGCCTATGCAAACGAAATACAATGAAATTATCTGCAAGTAATATTATATCATACGGCTCACAAATGACCTTGAATAGTCATCTTTTGTGAATAATAGTGTAATTATGTATGCTGTTAAATTTTATGTCTAGACTGAAAAATTCGTCTTTTTATAAAATGTCTAGTCATTTTCTAAATAAATATTTGGACATTTTCACTTGGTTTTTCTAAATATCCATTAACTCCAATTCTGGAACAAGCTTAAGTTCTAACTCTTAGCACCATTTCTATAGCAAATAACCAATAATAATTAGCAACTTTCTTACAGAATAGTGGTGAATGTCTTATTTATACGTTAAAAGGATTTTATTTTTACTATATCCACTTAATTTTTGATTTTTCTTTGTAATAATAAAAATCATTACCTTATGCAAAATTGTTAATGCATCGACCCTTAAAATGTGCTGACTATGATTTATTTACTGTTTAAAATAAAAAGAAGTGAACCCAACACAATGGTTGTGCGGTCATTCCATTAGCTTTGTATACGGTGTGGCTTTAAGGTTTAATTACAAAACCGAATATAACCGTCTGACCCGAACCATAAAGCAAAAGTCATCGTATTGCAAATCGTAAAACTTCGTCCGACAAAACGAAATAAACATGACAGCGGTACGTTAGTATATGTGTGTGTCAGGGGCCAAGAAATATGGAACACGTTGATTGCAAAATATTAAGGGAAGAAAAATGTAAATATATCAAGACGTCTCAAAGATTTAAATGAATTTTTGGTCACACTCATTACTTAGTAGTATGTAGTTTAATTTATGAATTTTGTGATAGCAATGAAAGCACTAAAATTCAGAGATTATGATACGTTTGTAAATTTTCTTTAAAATTTATAACGTTTTCAGCTTACAAGTCGATTGCGCACTGGTGCGCACTTTTTTGCACTGTGCGTTTTCAGCTTGTCATTGAATGCAAAATTTAGTCAGCTGCTACGTTTTCAGCTTAAGAAAAACATGCACCGTGCACTGGCTCAATGCGACTTTTGTGCACTGACTCCCTATGCAAGTGCAATAGTGTCAGTGCAAATATGGCGACTAAACAAAATCGTTTTCAACTTAAACTGCACTGCCACCGGATGAGGGCAAAACTCGTTCAGCGTGGTCACGTGATATGTTGCACTCAGTGCGCACTTGTACTGTATAAGCTGAAAACGCTATTATTGAGTCCTCAATCCATCTCGGGCTCACACGTGATCCTTATAGCGTTTTCAACTTACACAGTGCAAGTGCGCACTAAGTGCAACATATCACGTGACCACACTGAACGAGTTCTGCCCTCATCCGGTGGCAGTGCAGTTTAAGCTGAAAACAATTTTGTTTAGCCGCCATATTTGCAATAACATTATTGCACTTGCCTAGGCAGTTAGTGCAGAAAAGTCGCATTGAGCCAGTGCACGGTGCAACTTTGTCTTAAGCTGAAAACGCATCAACTAACTCAATTTTGCACTCAATGACAAGCTGAAAACGCTCAGTGCAAAAAAGTGAGCACCAGTGCGTACTCGACTTGTTAGCTGAAAACGCTATTAGTCTGCGGCCAATCCATGTTTTCAGCTTACACAGTCAGTGCACGGTGCAACTTTTTGTTAACCTGAAAACGTATCAGCTGACTAAATTTTGCACTCAATGACAAGCTGAAAACACTCAGTGTAAAAATGTGCGCACTCAACTTATAAGCTGAAAACGCTATGTGACTTTGCAGGCCAATGAGCTGGCGGCAATTTTAAAGTAGCTTTCAGTTGTTTGTTGACCGCTTAGGCTTTAAACGTGTCATTGTTTTGTGCTTGCCATTGCATCAATGTCAGTGTAATTTAATTTTGTACTCATCATGTCTTCTATATACATATATCAATACTTTAGCAGGTGATGTGAAAGTACGATATGAAGAAAAAATTAAACTGATTGGGCCATATAACTGCGACGAATCTTTTTTTGCCTAAATGTGGATTTATTTTCTGATATTACATTTTGCGATATATCGTATTATTTTATACTTAGGTAATAAGAATGTTTATTTTATACGGCGCAAGAGTATAATCTAGCAAAACACAAATACTATAATACAAAACAAAAAGTTCAAAGTAGCAGTAAAAGTAAAAAGTAAAAGAACATTAAACAAAACACAATAAGTCAAAAACAACCCTGCAAAAAATGCAACGAAACAGAAAACAACAAAACTTCAAGCGAATAGAAAGAAATAACAAAAAATATGTACAAACATTTAAATTGCCGCCAGCGTAAAGTATCAGTCACACCCCAAACATACGAGTAGATTGACCACCGAAAAAGAATCAAGTGTGAGACCAGGATACTTTGTATTATGGTAACTTAAAGGAATAGGATCTATGTTTATCTGACAAATTTTAATCAAAATGAGCTAAGAAATAGCTGTTAAAGTTTGTTACACTCCTTGCAAATCATCCTGTATAATTTATTCATCTATACAGATAAAATATCTAAAATACTGTCAATATGCAGTTAATTTTTGATAAGCTAAGCCAAGCGTTAGTTTATATCAGCTTGAACAGAAAATTAAAAATTAAACAACATGAAATGAATTTATTTTATTTGAAAGTTATCAACTGTATATTTTATTGTATTGTTTGTAGTCCGTTAATTTATTATAAAGGTATATAAACTTTGAAAGAACAGTAAGTGTATTGTTATGCTTTGTTTCCTACTCCGACTTAACAGCACAAGCAATATTAGCGTGAGAAACTAACTATAAAACGACCCGATAGTTATTGATTATTGTTTTAAAATTGTGGCTATGTAGGTACAAACATATGTTGTAATGGAAAACCAAGTTGAAAACGTACTATAGCGATATCAATGTTAATTTTGAAATATTCAAATATTGTCTGTCCTCAGTAAACAACTAGTTTTATTTTATTTATTTTTTTGGAGAGGAAACTTTCTGCATCTAATGATATTCTAAAAATTTATATTTTTTTATTATTCGGAACAAAAAATCGAAGAAATTTAAATGATATTAAACAAATGCGCACACCGACATCTACTTTTTTTTGTTATTAATCAAACAAATTTTAATTATAATTACTAGCAACAAACACAAAATGACAAATAAAAATTAAAATAAATAAAATTTTATTTTGTCAAAAATTAATAATGGTTGATCTATAATTATGCTATAAATATAAAAAAATTACCCATGAGTATTCTTAACAACTAATGCGAATGATTTAGACCGGATTTGAATATTATAAAATTAAAATATGTTAAAACTTTAATGAAAACATAAAATAAAATACAGTTAAACTAATATACCAACTCTACCACCCATGTACATAATATGCTAGGGAAATATAAATCATAATAAACTTAAATTAAATCTACATAATTTAGCTAATAAAAATTCATTTAAATCATCTTTGAGGAAATGGAGAAACCCGGATATGGCTGGAACAGTTAGGCTGCTTGAACCAAGCTTTATTTATCGCTCATTATAGTCCAGGTGACCTATGCTATTTAATTTACTAGCCGATAATTTTAATTCATAGTCGTGTTACAGTTGACATTTATGTATTGCACATTGTTAACTTATCAGGGAACTGTAGGTTTATACTGCATACAAAATAAATACAGACTTACAAATATTAATATTGCATACCTATGAAATAACTACCAACAATTCATAGAGAATTTTTTACCTCAAACAGTAAAGTGACGCTTTTGTATTTATGTACTAGGTTGTTTCGAGAAGTTAACTGCCAAATTAATTTCAGACTAACTTAAACTGTCAAAGCTATCAAACTATAATTAACGATCCGAAAATGCTCTGTGGTTAATTCTTTATTTTCACTCATTTCGATACATTCACAATTGATTAATATAATTCTAACTTATTTTTCGCAATTTAATTTCCAATGACAAATAAATTATACAGCAAATTTTGTTTTTTAATCTCGGTAATTCTAGCGTAACCCATATTTTGTTCTTTAGTGCGGAAATACATGTTGTCATGGTGTAGCAAATCAGAATTTATGGCAATGATAGAGAAAGAATACTGATCTAATATTTCAAAAAAATCTGATGTGGCCAGCACATTACCTTTCGTCAGTTCTATGTATTTTGAACAAATTCCACACAGAAAGTTTCTTGCAAAAGATTCCATATTTCCAGTAGGTACATTACCTTCAGTCAATTCAATGTATTTTGTACAAATTCCATACAGAAAGTTTCTCTAAATTTCCAGTACAATTATAATACAAACATACTAAGTCAATTGCACTTGACACTGGCATCTGTCAATCAGAATTTTCTTAATATAGTAGATGTTTCTATGTGTATAGCACAGCTGGCTGTTTCATGAAAATTAATTTCTTTGTAATTTTTTAACTCTATATCCATTGAATATAAAGTATAAAATGTAATCAAATCGTATATAGAGAATAAAATATTCTTTAATATTTATAATAACATTAAATATGAAAAAATGATATTTAACAGCATTATTTCAAGAAAACTGTTAAAATCTTCAAATTAGGGTACTTCCGGTCGACCAATTATAACCAAAATCTAATCAGCTCTTCATATGGAAGTAAAGAAGAGGAATACGCAAAAATTATAATTTTTGGAATGATGGTATTGAAGTTATGCGATCCGAAACACACATCCATCCATACATACATGCATGCATGCATGCATACAGACATCATCGTAAAAATAATAACATCGTATTCTAAGGACTCTAAAATGTGCTTATTCATTAAAAACTCATCATCGAATTTTTTCACCAAAGATAATACCTTCCTTACATAAAGGTGACGGATGGTAAAAAGTTAATAGGGTCATACCACATTTTCCAATTTATTTATTTTCTGAAAGTACATTTAAAACTACTTACGAAAATATATATTTTATAACACATGCATTTCTAGTTTTACAGTAATAATTTTTTAAAGTTTATATAAAATTTCGAATGACGTAACAGTTTTGCGGCCGTTGTGACATCTACCGAGCAAAAATGGAACTACTTTTGACGTTTATGTCATTGTGTTTTGAAACCACGCTTGAAACCACACGTTGTCTTCAAAACTTCTGCAGTATTTATTGCCTTATACCATCTTTCCCTTATATCTTGAACCATAAGAATACAAACAAAAAATTTATTTTTACTTCTTAACGAGTTATTCTCGTAGGACGACACAGAACAATATTGTACAACCATTGTAACATCTAAATCAAACATAAATTGTATTTATTTATATTTTTATTTAGCATATGTCGTTATTTGTACTTACTTTTTTTAAAAATAACTTGTTGCAAGGATGTTGACGTTGCTTTCAAAATATTGGTTATTTAAGGTTATGTTAGAAAAAAGTAACAATCTGTTCATGTACAGTAAAAGCACGAGTACGGATGTGCCTCACTATCGTGTATTTGTGTACAAAACTGTGACGTCACAAAACCTAACTCAGAATCTTTATAATGAAAATCATGAATGAAAAGTATAATAATATTAAATATTTTTTATGTATATATGCATAATATTAGGTAAATTTTTCATTTATGAAAGAAAAATCAACATTTTTTTCGTTTTGGTATGACCCCATTATTATACTACCTACTCCAATTTTTCTTTCACAAAATTAATTTTGTAAAATATTGCTAAATATCTGTTTGTATTCATTAATGGTTTAAGCTTCCTCAAAATATTAAAGGAAATTCACTTAATATCTCAACAAATTTGAATTTAAGAGCAGTTAAAATCAAATTTCTCATATCTCTTGATTTAATAAGAAGAGATAAGTTTGATGCAAATTTAATTGGTTTTCTCTGAAAATCTGTCCTCAATTTTAGCGCCATTTATTTCATTAAGGACAAGGTTTTTCTTTTTAAAATGCAATGAAATGCAAATATAATTGTGGAAATAATCTTTCTTTCTTGAATGTTAATTGTTGTGTTTTATTGTTATAAATTTAAATGTTAGGCGGCGGTGAAAAATTTATTGCTTTTAAATTAGTCATATTTTTCTCACGAATGAGTCAATATTTTATGCGTTTTTTATGTTATGATAACATTTTGAGAGCGTTAGTAAAGATAATTGTAAACGTATAATTTATTATCGTGCCATAAATGAACACTTACATTTAAGTTGTAATAATTTTGCGAAATACTTCGTCATTTTATACACATTCTTGAGATATGCACTAAAATATACGACATGTAGTCACAATGGGGTATTTCCACATTCTTTTTTTACTTTATCTTTTTGAAAATGTAAGTAAAGTTTAGTGATGCACGACCAGGCGAGAGTACTCACGCATGTCGTCTCGTCGCGTTGCATTATGCGAGATGAGAACGAGAGCGAGATTGCAGTTTAAAATTCGAGACGAGATCGATATAACAATTGCGAGAAACGAGATCTCGCGAGAGTCTCGCAAAAAAAGTACTTGTAGCTTCGATTAATAAATTCAATGAAAAATGCACCGTACAAGGAGTGGAGTCAACGCTAATACGCGCACAGAACACGTTAATGTGAAAATTATATGAATTCCCTATGTTTTTTGAGTCTGTCTAGAGTCGAATGATATCGGTTCCATAGCGAGGAAATACAAAATAAAGACAAAATAAGTTTTGCATATAATAGAACTAGTTTTTCTCCAACATTTCAGCCCCTAATTCATCCCAGTTGAAACCATGGTTAATAAAATTCTTGCCGTCTCTGAAAAGTAAAGGACGTTGTATTAAGCGTCGATGAAAGCCAACACGCAGCGAATTGGGGTGATTGGTTGCCGGCAGATCCCCAGTGTAGCGGTTTTTTATGACTAATGCTGCAATTCTGAATAAATCTGTAAATCTTATAGATCTGTAAATCTGTAAAAAACTAACAAAAACGCATATATTTTTATTGATTAATATAAAATTATACATACGAATTGCAGCTTTCATTACGATTTTGTTCATTATTTACAGATTCACAGATCTGAAGTCTTATAGACTTGTTCAGAACTGCGGTATAAATCTTACTTAAATAGTGCCATATATTTAATGATAGTGTAGGAACTTTTAGTTACAAAAAAGTATGTTTAATTAGTTTTACTGATGACTGAGTGTATTAACAGGTGTTCGTATTTAAATAGTTTAGAGATCACAATTTGGTGATAAATTAGTTATTTTAGAGATAAATTACATTATTTACTAACATCACATTTTCTGGTGACTGGTAAATGAACAATTATTGAGTTTACATGCAGTTTTCAAACCCTTATCAAAACGTTTTTAGTTTTGAAAACGCCATGTAACCAGAATAAAAACGGTTATGAGTTATCTCAAACCAAAACTATAATTCATGGATTTGCCTTGAAAACTTGTTTTAAAACTACTCTTATAAATACTTCAGTTTGATATTGGGCATGCGTCCATAGCATAACGTTTTTTGTCGCTTTGTGTTACTTGGTGTTACTAACATACAAATAAACGGACAGTTATGTAATTTTAGTACGTAGTCGTACGAAATAGAAAAAATAATTGGAATAAAGGCAAAACGAAGAATTTGGAGTGAAAAGGATCTGTCACTTACATCAGCCAAATGCGCATGCGCCGAAACTGTTTAGAAATCAATCGGTAAATCTGTTTAGAAAATTGCATGTAAACAGTTTCGCGTAATTATGATTGAAAACTGAAACCATTTTCAAAACTGCATGTAAACGTAGTAATTATGTTCGTATTGAAATAATCTGGTGATCAGAATTTAGTATTTCGTCTCTTTATAAGGCTCAAAAAAATATGTTAGAACGATATTGCAGATCCGAAAACGAGACGAGATCCCGCGTGCATCACTAGTAAAGTTATTAATGTACGTTCACATTTTACCTTTTAAAAATACATAATATTAAAACTATGAATTTTTGAAATTTTTAATAAAATTTAAATTTTCTCGTGACGTTACTTAACGATGCGGCAGCACTACCCTCCAGTGGTCATAAAAAATATATTTATTTCGAGATTTATTTAAATTAAGTATAATAAATTTATAAGTTTACCTACATGTGAACAATGGTCAAACAATCAGATAAACAAGAAGGAACTTGACTTGACAATTAAATGTTTGATTACATATGACATTTCACAAACATGTGTATAGAGCGACAAGACAAAGTAAAAAAAAGAAAACTAATTCAATACGATATTGTTTATAGTTCACAAAAAAGCAGTAATACACATTAATTCATTAAAAGTTGAACATCTCTATATATTTAAAGAAATAACAAAACATTAGTTTTATTTTTTTCGGAATACCCCATTATACATAAAAGTACATTTATATTTGTGAATTAATAATAAAATTCATACCTCGTCAAAAATTATTTCTACAGTATTTTCCTATTTGTATCTTCACTCCCTTTGTCTATTTCTCTTATTGCTCCCATATCTTCTATAGGTAAGTTGTTGTTATTATCTTGGTGTGATTGTCTTTATCTTCTTCGATCGTTGACAGCGACAGACCGGTAGCGTAGCGGTAATTATAGCGGAAATGAAACGTTTTATCGCTCGAAACAAACGAACAAGTGTTGAGTGTTTAGAGAATGTCATGTCCTCAACTTCATGTCTTCCCTCCAATAACGGCGGTTTTACTTTTATACAGATGAAGCAATTAGAATGTCAGAGATTGTTACATCAAGTATTTATATAGTGCAAAGCTTTGTTATATTTTCATTACTACAAGTACTAGAAGAAACGGTACTTTTACTTTTAATTTTATGACGATTCTAATGACAAAATGAGAACTGTTTACTTAATGTTGAGTCTAACAGCCTAACTAGTAGGCGATGATTATTTGCCATAAATTTTAACTTCATGTTAAACTTAACCAGCCAAGAATGTTTGATGAACCTACTACCTACTGAAGAAGATGTTTGAGTGTAAGTCATGCTTATTAGCTAATATTAACTGTTGGAATAAGTAGTTCGTTTTGACCGTGAATCTTTGAAGAATAAGCTTCATATAAGATGTCCAGGTACCTACTGACAAAAACCCTGGACACTGGCGTGAAAGCCATCATCACCACCATATTGCACAATTATTTGGGTGTATGGAAAGCTATGTGCTCGCTGGATTCCCCATAATTTAGCACCAGCCCAAGAAGCAGATCTTGTTAATTGATTGAAAGCCAACCATATACGCTTTTCTCGTGAATCCTCTCACCTGTTTATAATAGTGCGACAGGCCACGAAAGTGTGACAAGGCGAGGGTAAGAGCAATAATAGATAAATAACTTTTTATAAACTTTTCTAAATTATAGTTGCAATATTCATATTTTAACTCTGTTTATCTATTTAAATCAAAATTCAGTTTAGAAATTCATACCGTATTATGATAGTCACGACATTTATTTGTCTATCGTTAGTCTAGAAATTATTGTGTAAACGTGCGTGACTTTGAATGCCCTAGCCTGTGCACACTGTACCCCTAAGATAATTCTGTCCTGAAGATAGCGTTTTTTTGAGAGTCGAATTTATATACTCGTGGTGTTAACATGTGAGAGTCTAGATGAGTTCGTCGCGTCGGGAAAACGTTAGTTGACGGAATGTAGTGTCTTTTAGTTTTGGGGCGCATGTTAAACGCTTGCCCGCTGGGTTACGGAATGTAACATATTAGGCTATGTTTAATTAATAATAATGTAATCATTTAGTTAAAAATTTAGTTAAAATCCAAGTATTTGTCCATGTCCGTAATGCTCATCCAGTGTAAAGTTAAGTGTATGTGTGTTCTTCCTTCGCACGAATTCTTTTTCACGAAAATCCTTTTCAAGAAGTCCTTCTTACGAAGTTCTTCTCACGAAACCGTGGGTGCCAACCATCCGACGCGTCCACACCAGTCATCATCCTAGAAGACCCCCTCGTGTTACAGAAGTTGGATGTATTTGTATGATTCCAAAAAGCAGTCGGCTGTTTGGGTATTCCAAAATGAGTTTGCATCAACAAATTTGGTCGTAATAAAAGCCGTAACAAGAAGATAGTAGTTACTTTTTTCTATATTATTGGAAATATTGTAACTATAATTGTAAATGATTACAGTTTTTCAAATGATTCGTCAAAATCGACTGCATCATGTTAACGCTCATCAACAAACTATTGCGCATTTAAACGAGCAAAATATTGATTTAATGGGTCACACGCCATATATTCCTGACTTGGCACCTGATGACTTATTTTTCTCTCGTCAGGTCAAAGATAAATTGCAGGGAATGCGTTTTACTTCAGCAAATGAAGCTGCCGACGCTTTCAAAAAATCAAAAGAGACAGTGTAAATGCCATACCTCCAGAAACATAAATAAATTGAAATTGATTCCTTCGAATGCAAAAATGTATTGACCATATTTTTAAAATGAAAGAGGTATGGTCGTTCCACAAAATCAACCGATTTACATCATCAGTAGAAAGTTACTAAAGTTTTTAACTAATTTATATGAGACTGGATCGTTTTAAGTTGTGAATATTGGGTATACTGCGAGTAAATCATGCAAAAGAGAGATTATAATTATTGTCACAGTACATTGTAAAAATTAGGATTTTTTGCTATTATTTTTTTCATAGTGGTAATCTTGGGGGAGAATGGAATGGGCCAAGTGTTCTAGTTATGCCACTGCACCATAATATATACTCGTATACCGGGTGTCTACTTTATTTCCCGAACATAGGAAATACAATGTTAAAATTTTGATTTGGTGATATCTCATTACCTATTAATTGTAGAAAAAATGTGTAATGAAGGAAAATATTCGGAATGAAAACATGCATCGATGAGTACATTAAATTCAAATTTTAACATTGAATTTCCTATGTTCGGGAAATAAAGTATACACCCGGTATGTATACGTCTACGTGCTACAAAAATTTCCTCATTTATACAACATAGCGGTAAAAAAGGACCATTATTATGTTTTTCTGCTTCAAAATATGCTATCAAATTAGCCACTAATTCCTGACAAATTATCCAAATTAACACGAAAATATTATAAAATCTTCCTTTTTTCTTCAAAAACACCGATCAATAAAAAATCAATGTAAACAAAATCAAGTTACTTACCAGCAGGAACATAAAAAAGAAAAATATGTATATTTAAAAGATTCACATCGAATTTCATAACGAACTGCATAATATTCTCCGAAAACATTTCAAACGTTGGGGATTTTTAGTTCTTCATATTTTTCGCAAGTTGATGACGTAAATCGGTTTATATCGTAGAACGACCATACCGTGCTTATCTTATTAGACTCGAAATTAAGAGTACAGCCCCCATTTTGTAATGGTTATTTCTCCTTCCTTTGAAACATTGACCTGGTGAAATATTTCGGGAGATGTTTATCATTCTCTTTCTCTGTTTTCTGCAGTTTTGTTTTGAATATCGCGTCGGTCATTGGCCATACTGGCATTGAACAACTCTTCTCATTTATATTCAAAAAAAGTGGAAAGAAGATTTTATGAACACATCGACATTCAAGGTATATTGAGACATATTTTACAAACTGATGTTATTGCACACTCTATTACTTCCTACATTCAAATATTTAAACAATGAAAGAATATTGTAAAAGGAAGAATTTCACATAGTAAATAAGCATGTGATCTGTACTTATATAAAAGTATTGTACAATATTATTATGTATTGCATTGCATGTTATTTTTTATAGATATATGATGACAGTTATTACGGTATTATATAAAAGTAATTTTGTAATTTTCATAATAATATTAATAATACATATACCTACAATTATATCACATATATTATATGTTTCACATACTTCTGTCGTAATTTCAAATCATTACATTATTTTAAACAATGCTCAAGTTTAAAAAATTAAGATTTTATCTATTTAATTAAGGATACAATAATTATTAAATCGGTCATTTTGAAAAGGGCTGAACATGAGTTTACAAAATATTACAGGAAAAGCAAAAAACAATTTAAGCGCTCTGATTTTCAAACTTATTATTTTTAAATGTAGAATAATTTTTTATTACAAATTTGCTATGTTTTCTATGTATTGACGATTTCTATACATATGTGTAACATGTCTATGAAATAAAAATATTATTATTATTATTATTATTATTAATATTATTATTATTATTTTTAAATGGTTATATTTTTTTGTCAATTAGAAAAAGATAAAATAGTATTGTCATACCTTAAAAGAAATATTTTTCAATATACCTATACATATAGGTTGCCGCAATTTTTCTGGTTAAGCACACGTTAATTTAAAAAACGTAAAACTTCGTACACACTAATGACAGTTCACATATTCTCACAAACAAAATTTGTGCTGCCGCTTCTTTGTTAGAACCCGAACTATCCAATACTCCTGCCTCGTATTTCTTAATTCATTTTTAAATTTTTCTTTCAAAAAATTGAATCACTTTGTTAAAAATGTACAAAAAATAACATATTTAAGTAGTTTTATTTATAACCATACTTCCATGTTTGTCTGTCTATTTTATTGACCCAAAAAAGTGTTATATACTCATATTTGAGAGAAAAAAATTCAATTTTTATATTTTTATTCCTCCAAATGTTGAGTTCAAGTTTTAAAACTACAGGTCGATATCTCATTTAATAGTATCTAGAAATAGAAATATTTGATTTATGAAAATTATGAACTTTTTATCGAAAAATGCCCTATTTCAAAAATGTATCAATTACTCTAATAACAAATCTACAGTATCGTGGAACGCAGAAGATGTAATGATATATTTATTAACTCCTTATAAACATTATTTATCAATTACGTATAACGTTTTCATTTCCTTTAATCGCTTATACGTGAAATTGATCATATATGAAATTGTTGTTCATATGTTGGCGCCGCCTGAATTACTATGGTTGCAGTAGGGCGCCAGACGCCAGCATCACTGATATATCATACTCGAGTATCATTCTTGAGAACTAGGTACTGCTAGGCTAGGTATTCTGTATGTGTCGGAGATACACATAGGCGCCAGCATAGCATATAGTCGCGTCCTTACAATTCCTGCTTTGTAAGAGGTTAAATCGCGAAAGAATTTCTTCAAGAAAATATTTATATTCTGTATTAGAAATTGTTATTGTTATTTCTACAAAACTCGAAAGGTCGGCCCAAAATAATGAAACATCCTTCAATTATAAATACAAACATAAATAAAAAAATCCAAGACCAAAACATTCAGTAAATGAAAATACAAACAGCTACACTACAACACGTTGCAATTTTTTGTTATATACAAGGCGATCGGCGAAAGTTTTGGTGAAAATGGGTACAACATTAAATCTAGCATAGGGAATCGGTATTTATATTATATTACAGGCTATAAACGGAACTAGGAAACGCGATTTTTCTCGGAAGTTATTAGAGATGCAAAAAAATACTATCTACAAAATAAAGTTTTAGACCAAAGGGGACATCCCATTACAGAAGAAAATATTTTTTTAAACTAGAGGTTCTCAAGTTACAACACAAAGTTATATTTTCTTAAATAGGATGGCATATATTTTTTACGTATATTCGACAGAGTATTTTTTTTAATTCAATAATGTAATCATTTTATATCCTTACAAAATAAAAATATTGAGTAAAATTCAATTAAAATTTAAATAAATTTTATTTTTATAATTATTTTTCAAAATTGATTGTCACTATCACATTAAATAACAAAACTAATTTATGTAGATACTTTTCTTTTGTTTTAAAGTAATAAAATTGTTTTTATAGCTTGCTATATTTTATTTTGCATGCAATTTTATTAATACTTATTTTAAAAATTAATGGTCGCGATTTAGAAATGGTTGAAGTAAAACTATGATATTTTAGTATCATTGTGAAGCTAATCCTACGTACATTTTAATATATATATATATATATATATATATATATATATATATATATATATATATATATATATATATATATATATATACAGGGTGATTCATCGGTCTGTCCTTTCTTTATAACTCTTTTATTTTAAGTCAGATAGAAAAACTCTTCAAATATAATTTATATGATATATTATTGTCTATCTACGTACCATATGCATTTATATACAGGTGCTTCGTATAAGCGCAACAATATGTAAGTTTATATTTCTTAATGGAACGCCCGCTATATATTTATTCATTTTGATAGTAAATTAGATTCCCTTTAAAAAAGTATTAAGTAATAAGGGGTCTAAAATTATAAATTAAGAAGTTATTTACCTTTACTCGTTGCATATGTTCATATCATGTTATTATTAACAAAGTAAGCTATGGATAATTTGACCAATTGTTGAAGAAGTTTTAGAACATTTATTATAATTTTGCATTATTTAGTCTGTCATTAAATTTTAATAGCCTCTTTGTAATTAGTGTAATGTTTAAAAGAAGTATTAATAAAAAAGTATCAAAATTTTGTATTAAATTATGGTTTTTTCCACTATGAACCACTATTTTTTATTAACGTAAATAACTTCTTAATTTATAATTATAGACCCCTTATTACTTAATACTTTTTTAAAGGGAATCTAATTTACTATCAAAATGAATAAATATATATAGAGTATTCCATTAAGAAATAAAAAGTTACATATTGTTGCGCTCAAACGGAGCACCCTGTACACAAATGCGTACGGTATGTAGATAGACAATATTATATATTATAAATTATATTTGAAGAGTTTTCCTATCTGACTTAAAATAAAAGAGTTATAAAGAGAGGACAGACCGATGAATCACCTTGTAAATAAAAATACAGAGTCCCTACGCTAGATTCAAAGTTGTGTTCATTTACGATAAAACAAGAAGTGATACAAATTTTATGAGCCCCTTTGTCTAGTTTAACTGTGTCATTATTGTATTATAATTTGAGACTAAACGAAATAAAACAGATTTTTATATTTTAAGACAATATTTATGATATTAATAATTTGTTATGAATTCTTTATGTATCATATAAAATTCTTGCTACCTACACAAAATAATATGCAGTCTGCAGTTCACCTTCAAATAAATGCGATATTTGCAGTAAATATTTCATGTGGATGTGGGTATGAAAGAAAAAACAATCATTGCAAAACCATAAAATCCACCAGATTTTTTCCGCCTGATATGAAATACATTTAATGGAAGATATTATCAAAACGTCAGCATATGAACTTGATATATTTTGCATTAAGGTCAAAATGGATTGTTCCACACACATGCAAGATTCTTGGAAGTCTTGAGAAAAATAAGCGGAATGTTAATGCTAGAAAATGTTTCATACTGCACGTTGCTTTGCAAAGAAAGAAAAAACCACATCACGGGGTGTCTTTCAAGAAAATATCAACGCAGTAGGGTGGAAAACAAGTTTTTAATTAACGTAACCACTTTGTACAATATTTTCTTCAACAGATATCTAACAATTTCGCACTATAAATATTTGTTTAAAGCTACTTTTACACTATGTAATACAGCGAACAAAATTAAATATTATATTATGCGAGGGTCACGCTAAAAACACATGGTTCATATTCAATGCAATAAAAATCATAATCTCAATGTTATTTGGCTTTGAAATATAGCTATACAATACATAGCAATAATAAATTTGTTTTTTAAAACTTCTCAAAAACTACATAATAATGACATTCCTTCTTTTTGCAGTGTGGTCTTCATTTTTTAAAATTGTATGTTAAATATTTTCAAAGTAATTCCCTTCTAAATTTCACCATTCATTCGTTCCATTTCTTAAAATCTCCCAATCAATGTTCTCTTGAATTTTTTTGAAAATAATCATAAATGAGATATGTGACCAAAATGAAATTTCAATATATAGGTTAAAATACAAAAATGAACCCTATAGCTTCTTTTTTATAATAATAAAAATTAAACATTATTTCATAATAATATAAGTAGTTAGCGGTGTATCATTGACCGTTTTTGAGATATGGCCCAAAAACGGAAAATTGAAAAAATCGCAAGGGTTATTTGGTATAAAATGTTTGAAGGGGGATACACATTGGCTCGTACCACGATCAAGGTTTAACTAAAACGCTGTTTTAAGAGATGTCAAATTCAAATTTCAATATTTAATTTCGCCTTTATGTTTAAAGAACGATTTTTAAAAAAATGTTTGTTTGAATATAAACTATGTTCTGCTTTAAAATCATATTTCGATAAATTTGATATTATTAATTATTAAATAATAAAATTTAACATTTCTTAAAACAGCGTTTTAGTTAAAACTGTGATCGTGGTATATAAAATTATTTTAAGAATGAGACACTGACCTCACGACAGCTGAGTGATGTTCATAACGTGTATGGTATGACTAGCGAATGAAAGTTGACATTTAAATTATTTTATGGATGTAGTTTCTTTTGAAACCCTAGAGAGGAATGAAATTGTACGAAATATTCAGGTATGAAATTTATGCATGAACCCATTTAAATACTGGACTAGGAAAGCACAGAAATACATTATGACTGGCTGAAAATAGATTGCCGACTAGGGTAACTGAATAACAAAACAGCGGTACGTTTAAAATATTTTAAACATTTTTCGTTTGTGTTGATTATAACAACATATTTTGATCTTTAAACTATTTAGTTTGACAATTCTATGAAATTGGATTATTTTTAATTTCCTCTAACAGTAATTCCGACTCGAGGGTTGTTTACATCTGAAACGAAAGAACTAGAACTTCCGGTATTAAATATTTTAAGCACATCCCTGAATCCTGTTGCTAAGGTCATTTTAAACGCCTCCTAGTATTAAGTACAATTCTAATCTTCTGTGACGGAATATATAAGGGTCAGTTTCCTTTGAAATCAAATATAGGGAAATGTGTTCAAAAGAAACCACATCTATTAAATAATCTAAACGTCAACTTTCATTCGCTAGTCATAGTATACATGATGTAGGGTCTCAATTTCAACTTATAGGTACGTCCAATGGCATATCAGTTAATTTTTTACACGTACGTGTACCTATAAGTTGAAACTGAGACCGTAACTCATGTATACATCATGAACTTTGCGCAGATGTCGTGACGTCATTCTTAAAGCAATTTTACTTTACATGCCTTGGCTTGTACATTTTCATAACGTATAAATGTTACCCATGTCCATGAAGTTGGCACGCTTATACAAATTCCTACTTCGAGCGCTCACTAATTTAAAAAGTGCACTTGTGCATTTTAAATTGTATAAATGTGTGAACTTCATGGACAACATTTGTACGTTAGGAAAAAGACAAGTAATGTACAGGGCGATCTAAGTTATGAACATTATGACATTCACCCCTACTCTGTAAGAAATTTGGTAAGTCTATTACTAAAAACATTATCCAATTACAGAAACGAAAGTAAAGCCTGTCATTTTCATATTATCTTCAGTGTTTGAAACTATTATCGGTTGTTTGCTATAGCAATTATGCTAAGACTTAGCAACTTTGTTACAAAACTGGGGTGATTGTATTGTTTTCGAGAAGGGATATGTTGACGTCATTTGGTCCTGCTTTTATATTTCTGCCGCTATCAGTCGCTATGGAATATTGTTCTTTGTCTACATATACCCTATCTCTTCTCCAAATTTTTAATAATTTATTTCTCGTGAACTATAAATAATTAATGGATTTAAAAAATACGGGTATTTTATTTTTTGTCTAGTGTCATATGTAAATTCTTTTGGAATGTTTTCGAAATAATCATAAAATACTCTCTGATTAATTCCATATTTTTACTCACACTGATACTTTACAAAAATTGATTAACTAAGTTCTAACTAACTTTTGCAATTTAATTTCAATAACAGATACATAACTGTTTAAAATAATCCCACGATCTACCCGTTCTCAATATTATCAATAGGTCTATCGTGACCCTCGTCCGGATATAAGGGTTTCCATTGTTTACTAATTTTAATATAATTGTTTTCGTTCATAATATTGATTTCATTACAAATACGAATTCCTAATAATTGATTTCTCATACTAAATAAATTTGTAGTGTCACATAGGACGTAAGAGAAATAAATTAAAATGTATGTAGGTATCAACAAATGTGACAAGTGCTTTGTAAGTGTTACGCATGTCTTAAGTTGCATAAATGTAAAGGTGAACTCTTATAAAGCAATAGAATTTCATTATAAAATTCCGTTATCGCAATTATTTACATATGTATATAAATAACAATTGCCATGAGAGTATACATACGTCAAAAGACTGTCACATCCTGTTAAAAAGTATACATATTCATCAGCTATTATCCAATAACGCGAAATATGGGACACAGATCAAGATAATTTAAGAAAAGAATAGAATAATTATACAATCACGCCTTCTGTGCATACATGGACATGTTTTACATCATACTTTTCTGGCTAAAATCTAGTTCTAATAATGAAACTAAAAACTTGTTTCAATATTTATTTTTTCACGCCAATTCCGACATTATTTTTCGTACTACACCTGCATGCCATGCACAAAATACAGTAATGCCAACATAGGTATAAATATCAAAATATTTTGTTTGCAAATACATCATGCTTGTAAAGTGATTTATACACAATGTTCCAAAATTATACAAACTTAAAATTTAAATAAAGAACCTAAAACAAGAGCATAAATTCATGTAAACAAACATTTCCAAATGCTTCGTTTCAGAAATATTTGCATGAGAAACATAACAATAAAATTTTAAAATGAAATCATATTTTATTGTTGATCACGCAAAAATAACTGAGAATAAGAAAATTAGATATATCGCAGAAAACAAAATTTGCACTACCAGTTTAAACAGTTGTCACTGGAAATTAAGTACAAAGTTAAGCTAGTTAGAACTTAGTTAATCAATGATTTAAAGCATCGTTGGAATTTAAAAATATGGAATTAATAGAAATCATTCTCTTCAGTTTTTGGCTAATAAGTAAGTAATAACACCCGCCACTCTGATCTGATTTGGCAATGTGTGACTTTTAGCTATGTTTGTATGTCGTATTATTGTTGAACGGGATACTTTAAACATATTTAAAATAAATTTCTAAAATACAGTAACCATTTCACTATTCTCAATAATTATAGGTAGACCAATAAGTACACAAAACGATATGTTTATAAACCAACAAAATCATACTTCTAAATGTCAAATATATATAAAGGTCAAACTTCTAAATATCTTCCAATCAGCATTTTACGCAAGTTCACCAAGGTTGATTCTCAAAATTGCGTACATGTCCACTTCAACATTGAGTTTTATTTGCATTATCAAGCAGTTATTTGTTAATATTTACTTGTAGTGTAAAATTTACATACAACAAGAATAATATCTTTCATACATTCCTTAACGCTAGGGAGCTTAATTACTGTGATCCCAACAGTCTACTCGTACCATTCATGTCTGATTCATTGGCGAGAAATTTTATTGCACAACAAAGAAAAAACATAGTTGTTTTTATATTTGGTCACGAAGAATTGTTTATTAAAATTTCATTAGCTGTTTATAGCGCGAAAATATCTAAAAAGAATCGCGCGAGGAGACCTTGATAAGAAATGCTCTGGTGTTTGTTCTACACTGTAGAGTACAATTATAGAACAACAAATTACATAAAAAAAATTACTAGAGTGTGTTCACAAAAAATGCTAACTTCAATTCAAAAGTCAAGTAGTCAAAATTAATCTTGAAATGTAATTTAAAGAGAAAATGTAATAATGAAAAATACAGTATATTGCTACTCGCCGTTTTCTAATTCATTTCCACATCTAAAATATGATTCAAGAAGAAAAGCTTTGATTTCTTTAGATAACATTTTCGACAATTTCTTGTGTCAAATTGATATTTAATTAAATTCGTTTAAATTAAGACATATGTTTCTTTATAGCCTACTCCAAGTTAGGATTTTTTTAAACATACTATATAAATAATTGCTCAATATCTTATTTTGGGTTTATAAGAAAATTTATGAAAAGTTATCAAAAACTACAGCAAAATTTAAGAAAAAAAATAAGTACACTAAAATTATTGAAAGATGTCCGATCAAGGTCTTCTATATCATGTACTAATTAACAAATTGGCATATATTTATCTCTCTCACAAGAAGTGTGTGTGAAAAGGATGGACATAACAGGCTTGTCTTTCAAAAATTTATATTGTTTCGGCCAAGTTAGGACATTCCATTTTAAAACGATACTCGTTGTTGACAATACTTTCGCTGTAACGAAGTTTATTTATTAATTCAGATATATTTCATAGCCGTACGAATAACATTATTTTCTGTCAGTGTCACTGACACTGTCATTATTTTATTGTTCACATAATTGGTTTTACATTTATAAATAAACTTACCAGTTGACTTGATTTTGAATGCTTAATATTTTAACATATATTTTTATAATAATAAAATAACAGTAGTATCTTATGTACCCTCATAAGAACTAAGTGAACGACAATACTGAATTTGACAGAACAAAATCTTAATTGATACAATTCGTAGATGATCTTAATCGGACATCTTTCAATAATTTTACTGTAAATTGCTGAACCTTTATTAAAAATTCTAATATTATTAAATATTTTAATTCCGATTTATTCGTTTTTAAAATACAATTGACGCCATATCATTCGAATCCGGGTGAGTTAAATTGTGAGGAACAAGATTTTATCAAAAACCAGGCAAAGCATGAAACATATATGATTGTAATTTAACAAAAACTTAAATTAATTGCTTTTCACGAAAACAAATTTTGCAATGAACAACATACAAAGTTTTTTTTATAATAGGTTTGTTCGTTCCCCTGCTGACTAAAAATTATTTTTTAGGCGGCTATTACATAAATAGTTGTTTTACGTATCGTTTGACAACCGTAAAGTGTCACTTTTTTTTGACATCTGTCAAAAACAACTTTACGGCCGCATTTACTTTACGGCCGCTTTTACTTTACGGCCGCATTTACTTTACGGCCGCTACAATCACTCGTTTGTTTAAATAGTAAATTCAATACTCCCTAATAGACAAATACATATATTTAGAAATAATTACAATTTATCTTACAATTACAACGAATAGAAACTATTTAAATGAACAAAAACACAAAACTAACTTAAAATATAGACAAGATATTAAACTTAAAATTAGAACATGAATTGAAACCATTTAAATGAACAGACAACAAAACTAACTTAAAATATAGCCAAGATATTAAATTTACAATTATAACATGAATAGAAAATATTTAAATGATACTAATTAATTTATATTTTACTTATTATTAATACTAATATGAAATGTGCAATTAGTGCATTTAGAAAAGTTCATTCCACTTGCAGAGGTAGTGGACAATGCTTGACTGCCAGTTGTTACAGATTTGCAATTGTTCACATCAACTACCAAATTTTCAGTCTCAATTACATTGTTAGTGGTAACAAAGGAAGTTGAAGCTCCATCTCTACCTGTAAGAATTCTGCTTGAAATTTCTTTTTTGCTGTTTATGCAATCTTCCACATAACCCTCCGCGAATTTTTCCAAATGTATGCACTCCTATAACTTGAGTGCTGCACTTTCCTTGGCGATAGTTAACAAAAAACGTTTTTTGGCTTGTATGGGGAGGACGTAGGACTAAATATTGCCTGTATAACTCTAAAGCACTTAATTCTTCGACTATTTCATCGGTTATGGTGAAAATTCTTTTATTTCCTGTTTTTGTCTCTGGGATTGTAATTATCAGCATATCACCTTTATCTTGAATGTCATCCATCGCTATTTTTCGTAACTCCTCTCTCCTGCATGCTCCAGCTAATCCAATTATCAAGCAAACCTTCATGAAAAAGTAAACCATTTAAACTATGTGCATATGTATAAAAAAAAATGAATACCTACCTTCCACATGAGATAATTTTCATTCGGCGCTTCTCGCAAGAATTTTATTATTTCACTTCTTGTAAATATCGCCGATTTTTTTGCTTTGTAGCCCACGTTTTGTTTCTTTAAAAACGCAATGAGTTTTGAAAATTTACTGATATCGATATCCTTTTTTACCATCACGGTTAATTTTATCATAGAATAGCAAGACCACAACGTCGAAGCTTTTAATGATTTAGCTTTCTCCGAAAAAAACGCAAGAAACACATTTTCCGTTAAATTTTTAATTTTATGTAGCTTGCATCATTCTTCAAAAATATCAAATTGTTTAAGATAAATTTTCTGGGACTTTTCGGGCAATAAATTTAACGTCGCCCTACCCGCAGCTTCATGTATTTCTGGCGGAGTATTAGAGATATCTTCGCTATCTGAACTGCTCATTTTCTTGCTTCTCAGTTAATAACTGTAGATATTTTATCACGAGATACACACGTTTTCACCACGATTTAAAATATTTTGACAGTAAACAACACAACAGTACAAAACAGATTGTTTTGTGAGTTATCCAGGTGATAGAGCAAAGCACTCTGCAAGTGACATGAATAACCAAATATATGTAATTGTCAGATAACTGTCACTGTCAAAATTGTGAAATTGATTTTTAAAATAAAGTTTATATCTTTTTGTGATAGTCGCCTAAAAAATGTTGTGTGCACCTCGGTTAAAAGTTCTTTTTTAGCCTCATCTGATTTGCTGGCCTCGGCGGTCGCCTCGGCTGCAATCTACAGATTCGGCCAAAAAAGATCACTTTTACAACCTTGATACACAAATAACTATTTTTCTTCAAGCGTATTATAAAATTCATATTATGCTACTGTACACACACTATAGAAGATATTCATTGTCTTACTAGTACAAAAATGTTGTTATTGTTGTACTAGTAAAAAAATGTTAGTGTCTTAGTTCACCGCTGGCGGCGGCAGTCGTCACAGCAACACAGATTATATTGAAAATTGTTATTTGACAGTTGTATCGTTTTTGTTTTGTAGTGTACACAGCCAGCTTTGGCTGAAATTGCAAACACTACAACTAAAAAATTTCAAAAAAATGTCAAAAAAATATTTGAAACGCTTGAAGAAAAAATAGTATATGTCATTCGGAGTAGAACGCCCTTTTTGTGTTTTACCCAGTTTGCCTAGCCTCGGCTAGCGCCTCGGCCGCAATAGCTGGGTTCAACACAAAAAGACCGCTTTCTACTCCTAATAACATAATATACTATTTTCTACTCCAACTTGAAAAACTTATCATATCTTCACAATCTGCAGAATGGATATGTAGGCAATACTAGTTAACTGAACGGATATAATTTCGTATCCATTCTAGGATGGATATGAAATCCACGAATCACAAATCTCGAAGTCGTAACCTAGGGAACAGTCAATTCATTTATTACAAGATTAAGAAGAAGAACGATACAAATGTCACGTTTGACATTTCAATGTTATCATTTACATAGAAATATTTACGGTATAAAAAGAGATTTGAATAATTTAATAACAATTTACTGAATTATATTATGAATTAGTTGTAAGTATTTGAGAATAACGTATAAAAAATAAGAATCAGAACGGTATGAAATGTCACATTGCCAAGTCAAGCTTATACTTTAGATTTGGCAATAAAAAATCGTAAGTAGTACGTAAAAGTATTGTAAACTTATAAAATAAAATATTATTTCAATAACAAATGTCATTAAGAAAACCTAAGAAGACAAGTACATAAAATGACAAAAATTAATAATGTTCAATAAAATTTCAAATTTCTGTAGTTCGTATTTTCCTTCTTTTTGTTAGTCGTAGAAAAAGTATGCTGTACAACTAGAGTGGAATGTCCATATCGCCTTAGGATGATTGAACACTCCGCCTACGGCGTCGTGCTCAAACTTCATCCTCATGCGATATTGTCATCATATCCACTCTTGTTGTAGAAACTACTATTCTGTTCGATTCGTTTGCATTAAATTATTTTTGAAGATACTTCAGACTATTATAATTATAAAGAATAGGTACTTAGTAAAAATATGTTATTCCATTTTCCATTATTTTAATTATTTACTATTGTTATCATTTAAATTTACCTTATTACAAATCATAATTCATATGACACTGACATTTATATATTTTACAAATGTATTTCAATTTCTATAACTAAAACATTTCATAGCATACTTATTGAAAAAATAACAATTTTTTCCTCATATTTATATGTCAAACATTGTCATACTGGCACTTCATATGTAGACGCGAACATTACCGCCGATTATTTTTATACCACCGACTCATGAGTCACTGTAAAAATTATCACCGCCAGCTGCCGCGGCGTTTTACCGCAAGTTACTAGAAAAACGGAACGAACAGAATCTAGAGACTTTACAGTGAACCGCGAATCGAAAAGAATAGCAAATTTCACCGCCGCGGTTTGCGGTAGATACAGGGTAGCGGAACGAACAAACCTATTCATTTAGATTCAACATTTACAAAAAATAATTGTCATATTATGGGTTAGTGACAAGTTGACGCTGATTGGCTGATATGTCACTTTTCACACTAATGCGTAATAGTGTTAGATAAACGCATTAGTGTAAAAAAAAAACATTCAAAAAAAGATGACAAAACAGAATTAGGAAAACATAATTTCCTTCATTTTCATAATTTTCGTTCGGTACATTCTAATTTATGTCCTACAAAAAACAAACCAGTAAGTATTTTTTTAAAAATAAATGTTGGTACTATGATAGAATTTTTTGAATTTTTCGACGTGTTCAGTTTTTGAAAATATATCTCATTTATTTATTTACTTACTTATGGTTATGGAGAAACACGAATAGATGGATTATGGATTCTTACCTAAAAAAGAAAATATAAATTAGTGACAATGCAAATAATTTATAGCACAAATAAGTAAAAATATTTTATCCACAAAACTACAAGAGGAAAGTTTATTATGGATTGGCATACAATTTTTAATTCTTTTTTAGAGACTTTTTGTTTAAAATTAAAAATGCAACATGAGACGACTGTAAACTTCATTTTAAATTATTTTTTAAATATATTAATATCTAATTATTTTCATTAATTCTAAGTAATGATTTTTTATTTCAATATGCGAATATCCTATTATTTAGGAGCATTAACAAATAAAAAGCCTTAAGATATATTTATAACTTTCATTGACATTGGTCTCTTCTCTTATTTGTATTATTTATATCTCTGTACAAATTCTGTTGTACCGAAGAATGTTTTCTTCTCTCTATTTTTATCCTGGTTGGTTTACGATCATCCTCATGTTTCCAAACAATACGTTCAAACAAAAACAAAACAGCCACGTACGGCTGAAAAACAGAAATTTAATCACGAAGAAGCATCAGTATGCTGTACACAGACGCTTTCATAACAGTGCTGGCTTGTGAATAGGCGATGTAAAATGTATCAAGACTAGCAACAAGAGAAATTACCCACCAGGATGAATTCCTGATTAAGTTACCACATACAGGATACGTAGACTAACTGTAGATTAGAAATAGTATTACGGTTAAAGACTGCTAAATGATCTAGTTTATCAGTTAGTAAAAGCAAGAATGTGCAAGCATATGTTTCCATCGTTACAAAATATAAAGAATTTCATCAGCAATAAGTAATTATAATACGAGATGAATTAATGTTATATATGTCGCAGAGATATGAGTAAATTAGTTTTTTGTTCGACTCCCTATAGTTTTCACCAATTTTTATTAGGTACTATTTGTAGTTTCTGTTCAAGTGAATTATTATCTATTAAAATAAATATAAAATATCTTAATTTTGTGATTGTCTACATAACTTTATGTGCAACAACAGGCTCAAATAAAAAAAAAACATTTCTTACAATCTCCATGCAGTTACATAATTAATGAGTCCCATACATAAACATTTACATGTTAAATTACACAAGAAATTAACATTACAATAAATGAGCACAATTAATCTACTAGTCTGCTGCAAATATCAGGATATGCCATAACACTTCTCCATGTTCATACCTGTTAGGCATCAGGAAATTCACAGGATATAAGGCGATATCGTTATTTTATCGAAGGAAATACTTTCATACACGTTGTTGCTTGCGTAAGAGTGAAAATGAAATTGTATTGCGAAGAAGAATAAAAAGAATAAGTACATTGTAGGAATAATCAAATGTATTGTGCGTTGCAAGTTGGTACGCTTACCGTTATTTTGCACGTGTTCTGGTTCTTAATATGCTTTCTATTTTAAAAGTTTTCGTTTTTTAAAGAACATGTGGTTTAACAGGGATATTTTTGGCATAAGATAAGGGCCGACAGAAAAAAATGAACTTAATGTTTGATATTTGTAAGGGCTTTAACCTTTGCCCCATGAAATTGCTGTCATTTATAAAAGGATCTTGTTAAGTTATTTATATAATAAGGGAGGTGATGTCTGTTATTTTTATCTTAAATGTGAAGCCTGTTTTATACAATCATAAATTTATTACTGTGGGGTCGCATGGCTGAGTGGGTTATGTGACTGGATACGTCAATCATTATTTCTATTTTTAAACTAAAAAGTTTGGAAATATTCTATCAAAATAAGCAATTTAGATAAATTTCACTTTCCTTGTTATTGTAATTAGGACATAAGGCTGGAGGCTGGTAGTGAAATAGTGGCTACCGGCAGTAAGTTGTATGTATTGAACAAGAACCATTTTAAAAGCAAATAATTTGGGATATGGAAAAGCTTTAATATCGGTTACATTTTTACCTCCCGCTTCCCTTGGTAAGGAAAGTATAGGGATCGTGCTAAAAATCGCATATCGAGATTTTAGGATGATGTCTGTGTGTATGTGTGAATGTATATATACATACGTATGTGTGGATATTTCACTCTAACTCAAATACTATCATTCAGAAAATTTTTAAATCTTGCATTTCGAACTTTTTCTATTACGTACAGACCCCATTAAATTTTAGTGTAAATCGAATAACCGGAAATGGCACTTTACTTGAAGCTCAAAATAGTTTTTCTTCGAAAAATACCTTTAAATGTTATTTTTTCAAGATTAATGTTATAAAAATTAAAGATTATTAAATTGTCTACAGATTTGCATTAATACTTTTTCTACATATTTTATGGATAAATTTATAAAATTAACTATAATTTAAATCTCGGAGCCTACGCTACAAACAAAACTCCTTGGTTATGCAGTTATACCTACAAATGTATGTAACTGACAGATAAATGTCACTGTCAAAGAACTTATCATTTCAAATTAATAATAGTAACGTTTTAAAAAGAAAAAAGTAAATATAACAATAGGAAAGGAAATCAATACAGTTTCCAGCATAAGTAAATAAGAAGGTATGTATATAGATTAATAAAAATTAATGATTCGCAAAAAAGTTTAAGCTAATCCTCATTTTTGGATTAGTGAATTCTATTCTATTCCGGTATTTATCTTCATTTTATTATTAAAAAAGGTAGTTACTTGGATTATATCAGAGGATATATTTTAAGAAATAAACTGCCAAAATTAGAGTATAATTCGCTCATCCAAAAATAAGGATTAGTTTAATCTTTTTTGTGACTCGGGCAGTAAATGGCGGGAGGTATTATGTTGACCACACCAGATTTTTAAATAAAGCTTTATAAATGCTAAAATGTACATTTATATGTTTGAGTTAAATAAATAAATGTATTCTATAATTTAAAATATAATTAAAATCTAAATTTAAACTTCAAAACAAATGTTAAATTCACCTGCCTGGGCCGTAAAGATATATGCCGGACGCATTGCTAAACTAGTACCTAGATAGTTGCTACCCAAAAAATGAGTGATTTAATTTACAGTGTTCATAATAGGCCTTTTCGTATAGTCGATCGGAACAAAAACGTCGAATAAGACAATCGTGGAATACACATTTAATGATTCAAAATAAAAGACAATCTTAAATACAGTAAACTGACAATTTGAATGACATGTGACAAATGCCAATATGGTATTTTACTTCAATTATATTTTATCACTGCGCTATAGAAACATATTCTAGGGCCGCCTCGAGGGCCGCATACGTACTACCGATGCTTTATAGAAAAAATAAAAAAATACGTATCTCTTATTTTTTCATGTAAATTAATATATAAAAGTTTCAAAAATTATTATACTCCTCTATTGTAAACATTTGTGTTTCAGAAAATTTATTATTTAAATGTTCCATTGTGCAGCCGCCTTAAAAATTTAAGAATAAACAGAAAATGCTGAAAACATCTCGTAAATTAAAATATTTCAGACATGTATATTTCTTTTGGTTAAAGCAGTTTGTTAGTTTTAAAACATTCAAACATAACTCGACGTATTAATGTTCCTATGAAAGATAAATTTATGTCTGAGAATTCTTGAGCACCCGACAAAATATCGCAGTAAATAGACAATAAATTAGTCTGTTAGTAGACCGTTAGAGACGTATTTATTAAGCCTCACAAGACAAATTTCCTAGTCATAACTCTACAACAAGTAAAGCGAAAAATAACTATACTACTAGAGAGTATATTCTCCAGTCATAATTGCGCTAAATAAGGAGTGACATGATATATTTATTTTTTAATATTTATTGCCTGTTTAAGAAGATATTAATCTCATAATTTAGGTCACATCCTAATTTCGTAATAAAATCTGCAAGATGCAGTGAGCTTGCAACAAGTATTAAATAAATCATCTTAAGAAGCCAGTAAGCAAGATTAACTACGAGATCTTATACAAGAAGTTCGTAAGTTTTGTTTGAGTGTAAAAGCTAAAAATGTCACAAATACCTAAAGATATATGGAGGAATTCCAATAAGACTACATACTTACATAACAAAAATACTTTAAAAATGTCCATTACTGGGAAATGACTCACATGTTTTACTTTCTTTCTACTAAATGTGAATCATAAAAAATTTACTCGTATCATCGCGTATTTACCCATATTTTTGAACGTGACAGCTTTGTTCGGATGTCAAATATAATTATATATCTGTGGCTTAGTGGACATGAAGAACAAACAATATCAATTTTTGGCCACATGAAAATGATTTGTATAACGATTAAAAATTAGTATATTTTACAAGAACAAACAAAGACTAACTGTAAAGACATAATACACACTATAATTATTGAGAATATGTCATCATCATTACCGACATCTGCGTACATAGCAGATTGGCACACACAGCAATGGGTAATATGCCGTGATATATATTATTTATTTAGGGCCGGTATTTCCACCTTCGGATAAAGTGCTGGATAACTTATCTGTCGGATAAATGAACAATATCGCATCAAAAAATAACATTCAATATAATTTACATCATTTATGCTTTTATTTCGATGCGATATTTCATCATTTATCTGATGGATAGTTATCCTGAACTTTATCCGGAGATGGAAATACCGGCCCTTATTCATTTTATTTATTATTGAGAATAAGAAAATGAAAATTAGGTAAACCGTGGAAAACAAAATTTTTAACAGTTATTTATAGTTAAGAAATTTGACTCAGCAATATAACTATATATGAAAAAGCGGCATAGAAAATAGCATTTATGTTCAAGGAATAGTAAGATTATTTTAATATACAGGAAATTCACTGCAGGTGATGATACCTTAAGATTTTAAGCAATGCATGTCTTCATTTCAACAGAGCGGCGCAAGTAATACCCCGTTGGTATATCCAATTTTATAGTACAAGCAGCAAGCGGCGATTTGCCGCTTTGTCATGATTATTTCTCAAGAACGTCAATGTTCACATTTTTTTATTACTAAAAGCGATAGTCAGTTTTTCCTACTATATCTGTCATTTAAAATAAAGTTACGCAAACGTTAAGTTAGTTAGAACTTATACGACCGTTTTCATAATCAGACACACTTTAAGATTTAATTTACCTTAAACTTAAATTGACAATATCGAAATGAAATGTCCAATGAATTACATATAATATATTGCTGTCAAAACTGCTATATGCACTTTTTTGTTTAAACCTAGCTTAAAATTTAAGCCTTGTTGAAGCAACTGGCCATAAAGTGTTTATGAGTGCAAAGAAATTTTACCAATCGCCTTTTTTGACTACAATTTACCGCTGGTATAAATAATTTGAACGAAATAGAAATTCTATTCAGCATCAAAAAGGAGTAAGCTGTCCGCTTACAACTGTTACGGAAAAGAACATAGCTGCTGTTAAGAAAATAATCGAAGAAGACAATAGAGCCACTTACGTGGTAAAGCATCAGATGAACATCTATTAATAGAAGCATAGACGATCAGACAACAACCTGCATTTAAAAAAAATCAGTCTTTTTGTACGTTGTACCACATCTGTTCTGATTTCCAAAAATTGAAACGTGTAAGAATTTACCAAGAATCTTCAACACCATTAAATAGCGGCGAATACCAAAATTTTTCATAAATGGTGATTAGTGACGAAACTTATATTCCTTTTTTCGACGCACATGCCAGGAGAATCCTGTATAGATTCATAAACATGGGGAAACACAAACAATCACCAAGAAGAAACAAGCCATGAAAAAAATACAGTATGCAATATTCTTTGAAAGTACTGGATTAGTAAATGTAATTAAGTTGGATGGACAGACGACAGTTACAGCTAAATCATAATAGGTATACTGAAAAATGTTTACCTAAATTTTCCAGTAGAGTTCCAGGGACAGAAATTATGTTACGTCATAATAATATCTACGTCTTCCCAAAGGAACAGCTTCAATATTTCAATTATTGAAAAAAAAAGAACATCCACAAAGCTTATCTAATTAGGAAATATACGTTAGGCAATGTGCTGTCAATTCAGAATTTGTAATTATACTTAAGCTGTAGGAAGAACAATTTTGCTGACGTTAACATTAAAAAAAATACCGATCGATAATTTCGGAAACTATCAAAGTCCCTTTGTCGTTCTAAACAATGACTGATTTATAAACAATGTAGATAATTCATATTCCAATAATGCCAAAGGCAAAATGAATCATCAATGTTCCCAGCCAAGAATGCCTTTGGGATTCGATTCAGACTCAGGTTGAATTCCTTGTGCTTCAGGTTATCAAAGACCGTTGACACGCCGAATTTCGTATTCGTCGCAGACACTATTCACCAAGATGTATACGAAAACGTTTAGCGAAAAGGTAGAATACTAATAAGAACGATGAAAAATTCGTCAAATTAATCATACTTTTCATATTATTCATCTTTGCTACATTGATTTACTTCGCAAGGTACAATTTAAATTCCTGGAGTTAATTTTCAATGTATACACATTTTTTTCTATTTCTCAAGAACATCATTGTTCACATTTTTCCATGATTTCCAAGAATGTCTAAACGATGTAATGAAGAAATGCATTTATATGCAATAACGGATAAATATTTGAAAGAACCTTGAACTTTGAGCAATTGTCATATAAGAATAACAGATTCTTAGAAATAGAATCAAAGGCAATCTTGACGTCTAGTGCGAAAAATACCATAATTTTGCAACTAAACATATAAATAGCTATTTTGACATTATGATATTTCAGCAGTGCCACCAACCTTAATAAATAAATTGTACTAGTAGACTATTGCAATACTCGAATGACCTATTAGCGAATTCTTTCGAGTGCTGTAATAGTTTTGATATGCAAAATTGAAAAACAAATTTTAGCCCCTAGCTAAAAAACAAAAGACGGTGGTTATTAAGTTTGCCTCAGAAAATGGACTGTACAAAGTACAAACGGCTTTGCTCTATTATCGATAATATTGATCAAGATACTTAAAAAAACCATTGAAAATATATCCCAATATAGACTTATTGAGAATAAGAAAATGAGGCAGGCAGTAGAAAACAAAATTTGCTAACACTTTTCTACATTCATGTATTTATTATTAAAATTATCTTTGTGAGCGAAAAAATAAAATTAACGAGAGAGCATTTTTATCAGTATTTGGCAAAACAAAAATATAAAATTAATAGAACACCCGCCATACTCAGCTGTTACGGCAATGAGCATCTTTTGGCTATTTTTGCACGTATTTAAAATTTACGGGGTAGAAGATTCTGGTCTGAAGAAGAAATCGATGCTCCTATTCAGGATTATTTTGAAAGAATTCCAAAAGAAGATTGGTTGGAAGTTTTTAAGAAGTGGAAGGAAATAATGATTGTAGAAGTTAAATTACTTTAAACATATGTAAAATAAAATTCTATTATTTTCAATAATTCCAGCGGGACTCTCGTACATGCTCGATGTAAAAATTGTAGGAATTGTTTTATTGTAAAATAATTGAAATTCTTTTATTGTTTATTATTGCATTTTCTTATATTTCTTCCGCATTATTCATATTCAAAACATTCGAAACAGTTAGAATTTCTCTTATTTATGGATTTTTTTTAAATAAAATCATGTGCGTGATATAGGAACACATTTCATTCGACTCAATGCTGAGAACTCAGAATTACCCTTTTTGTTTGGAAATTCTGAAGTTTTTCTTTTAATGACGTTTTTACGGATTTTCTCTTATTCAAACAAGTTCACTCATATAAATTGACACGATATAATAATTCCGACTTTGAATAGTAACAAATTAGAAAAATGATTATATATGATAGGGATTATCAAAATTTAAAAAAATTATTAGTATTGACTTTTGAAAATATTCGAGTTTTTAATGCCATTAACATCTGAATCACATTTCTACTCTATTCCATTATTACTATCGAGCCTTCTGCTATCGCCTTTTTGATTTCCGGAATGAAGAAAATAACCGAAAAAACATTTTTTAGAGTTTATAATGAAATGTCAGACAGAAACAACGTGCGCTTGTACGAGTAGGAAACTGAAAGATGTATTGTATGGTGAATACCAATGAAAACTTAGACTATAATATATGCCGGATAAGAAACTATTCCTCTATCGACTATAGCAGAAGAATGCTGGGTATACGTCATTTTTTATTATTTATATGTATTATTAAATTACTTATTATCCATATGCATATTTCCAATTATTGACCACTAAAGTTATTTTAAATAAATTTATATAGTTTTATAAGTGTTGAAATAGATCAATTTATGTGACTCCAAATCATTAGCAAACTTCACTGTTTGAAAACAACATGAGATTCATATTTACGTCACAAAATATTTAAAAAATTATTACGACTCAACTAATAACAAATAAGACTTTACTAGAACTACAAATCGCTTTCAATTTAGATGGAGATTCATAAACATTAAAAAAATACTGCAGATCCCTATTGCTCATCAAAATAATGCATTATTTATGTAGATAAGACATGAATTTCCCTCTAGATATTCTGATGTAATCTTTACAGTCGTTTGAATCTTGCCAAAATTTTAATTCTGTATGTGTTTTTATCTGCTTTATCCATGTTGGGTATACCATACGGAATCCTCTCTGTGGCGTGTGTGTTGTGTGAATCACCCGACCTTCTCACGAAACGTCGCCCACTAGATGCTGACGGTCGCGATCACGAAATGTTGCTTGACCATTGAAGAGACATGTCTCGACCTGTGTTTGGTGACAACCCTGACGGTATCAATGAAAACGGAGAATATCGGGCCGTTTTCACTAACCACGGTTAAATGGTTTATTCTATAAATTAAATTTAATCGAAGAATATGTTCCACATAACTAAGTAACCCTACTAATTTTCAAGAAATACGTATGTATTCTTCTGATTTAGTTTAGGTATTCAAACCCAATTACATTACATATTATGAAATAATTAATGATTAAAAACAAAGAAAATTTGCATTTGTTTTGATTCAAAAGTATAAAACACTTGTGGAATACACTTTCTGGTTTAGCATTTAGTTCCTTCAGAGATTTTCCCTTTATCTCATGGTTGCAAAACGTTGTCCTTTCAATATCCTTTTCATCTTCGGAAGAAAGTCACAACGGGGCATGCCTGGTGAATACTGTGGTTGCCCACCTCTTCCAATTACATTTCAGAAATGATCAACTTTATTTCAGATAGCGTCACTTGTAATTCAGAATAATCAATTTAATATCAGAAATATTCAAGAGTAATTCAGAATAGTCAATTTAATTTCAGAAAACATAAATAGTTATTTAAGTATTACGGGCAGTAATTGCAGTTTACCGCTAGAGCAGGTTAATGTTAGGATACCTAGACGTAGTCGAAGATAATTATCCGAAATAGGTATAAATGCACTTAATACCCGTGAAGCTTATTAAATTTTTAACATCCGACAGGTATGTTATTATTATTATTATTATTATTATTATTATTATTATCATAACAACCCTGCTTTCAGGGTTGTTATATAACAAATAACACCTAGGGGCGTGTTATGAATTGTTGTTATGGTAATATTGTCAAGAAATTGATATTGATACTAAAACACAAGCAGAAGAATTCATAGCCTACCTACTCTGTAAATTTTATTTAAACTTACTGATCCATAATCCGTAGAATATTAAAAAATTATAGCCGGGCATTAAACGTTGAAGGCACCAAGGGAGTTAAACGGGCAATAATGCCTTCGGACAACGTACACACCTCGGAAGGTACACTGTTAACCTCAGGCGTTATTGTTCTTATTACACCCTTGATACCTTAATTACTATTGTACAATTGGACATTTTGTATCATTTTTATACAAATGATCGAATAAAATATAAAAATATTGTCAAGATTGACACTATAAATAGTTTTATGAGAAACTCTGATTTGTATATTCTAATGCTCTTACTAAGGAGTTGTACAAATTATTTATTCAATTAACGTCCGTGGGGATTTTGTACGTTTCACTGCATTTTTTATTATAGCAACCAAATCTTGATTGGCAAATAAAACGTACTGCCTTGGAAACCCTATCGGTAAACATTTTAAAAAACCCGATCGTGCAAAATTTGTAATGAAGCCATATCAGCCCAAGGTATGAAAAATACTTGAAATATTACAAAAAAAAATAATGTACATTATTTCAAGTAAAGGTAGAAAGAAAATAAATATAATAAAAAAATGTTTAATTAACCGTTTTTCAAAAATTGATGGTGCATAAACGCACCGGAAGGAATAAGGAAAATAGATAAAACTATTTTTTCTATATTTTTAAATAAAAACAAAACAATTGCACTTAAATACAATTTATTGTCATTTTGTAAACATATAAATAATACATAGTAACAAAAGTAACATAGATTCTCTGTCTACAGTACTCGTATTAGATAATGTGGACCTCCAGCACTTTTTTCCTAAAATTTTACATCTGTAATTTGCAACGTTGTTATCATATAAGTCTACACCTCTCAAGCCATGTATTTATTGTACTGAGATATGACCAATTTAGCATTAGTCAAATAACTACAAATTGTAATAATTGAATTATCATTCCAACGAACTATTGTTACTTTCGATTTATTATTAATAGCTGAACCATAGCTCCCCTGTCTTTTTTCTGGAAGACTGTTGCATTCTCTAATGGTCATTTTTGGTCACATGGCTTTCATAGGCAAATAACTTGGCGAAAAAATTATAAAATATACTTGATCAGACATGGATTTTTTTACTAATGACAGTAAATCCATAACTACTAGAGTAGAGAACCTAAGCCAAGCTCTGAGTTTTCATGCTTTTGGCCAGCTCCTCCGTAAGTCATTGAATAAAAAAGGTAACGATCAAATGTGCAAAAACACCATATTCTGAATCCAAATCGTACTGGCCTTTCTTTTATAAACATTTTACACGAATGTCTGTCAAAATATGGTGCTATGTGTTCATCAAAAGATAAGTTATGAGCAAATATACCAAAACTTTCATTTATTAAATTTACCAATAATACGCTGACTAGATACTTGATCATACCAATGGTGCACAAACGCACCAGATAAATTCAAAAGTAATTTTAATACTATAAAACTATTTTTTTGTTAAATTTCATACTATTACAACAAAATATAGTATATTTAGCATAAAGTCGTTATATTGTTTACAAAATGATATGAAAAATATATATTTTTAAATTTTGAAATAAATGTCGTCTGCATCTACGAAAACACCAATATTCCGGATAAAATTTGGAGCATTAAATAAAACCTTTTATTGATTTTTTTGTAATACTAGTCACAATTAAGTCTATATTACAATAAAAAATAAAAACTAAATTAAAATTTCTTTCCAATATCAATTAAAAACATTGAATGTAGAGGTTCGAAAACGCACCGCTCGGAAGATATGAGTTAAGAACAGTCAATTATTTAATTTAATTTATTTTCTACAATTGACTATTCTGTACTACATTTGACGAGTTGGTGAAAACGGCTACTAACCTACAGAATATTTGCGATTTCATTTTTCGGGGTATTCTCAATTTTATATCATTCCCAGCTGTTGTCTGCAGAACCCGTATAAATCCAATTTGACAAAAATAGTCTTGGTTGACCATGACTCCATGACTGTTCTCGTATGTCTCACGGGTCGTTGATTGAGCGGATGTTTATGCTGTGTATAATCCCATATGCCGCGTCTCTCCAACCATAACATATAGAATGACGGTATTTTTAACCCCCAACTTACGGCGAGGAATTCCAACGACGCATAGTCTCTTTGTAAGACGGAGAATGCGTAGCTTCCTATACTCCAAATAGGACTAATGACAGAGTTTCGATAGATATGACGTAGATTTTATTCTAATTAATAATTAAATGCCGTATAACCCATTCATACAAAAGGAATTTCAATGACAGCTCAACTCATTCAATAATAGAATAATATATAGCTGATGTTCTGCGAAATGTATGAATATTAATTATGTTTTTATTAGAATTACACTGGTGCAGATTTCTAGAAATATTGCGGAAAACTTCTTCGAATAAATCTCTCTAACTAGAATCTGAAGAAGAGACAATTTGTTTTGTAATTATAGAGCTATTTTTTATCACATTCCTACAACGGCGCTCGGCAACTTTTATTTTTATTTAAAACACAATCTTTATTCAACTTTGTATTTAAAATTGTTTGCAATAAAGTAGTGCAAATGTTAAAGAAGGCTTTTGGGCGAGGAAGCTATGTCTAATTCAAAGTACAAACGTTTTCAAGATGGCTATGCAGACGTGGAAGATGTCAAAGAGTCGGGCGACCTCGCACATCAACCACCCATATAAATATGACAAAAAATTGAAGATACAGTTCTTGGTAATCACTCAATCGCTTTAACGCCCGATATTTTCATCGCCGGTTAAACAGTCTGTTAACTTAACTGTCAGTGAAAAGAAAAACGTAGCATCGATATTTTGTCATAAGTTGTAAAAATTACACAAATGTCAAATTTTCGATGCCAAATTATTCTTATAACCGACAGTTGAGTTAATAGACTGTTTAACAGGTGATGAAAATATCGGGCGTCAGGGACGTTGCTAAAGAAGTTATTATTTAAAACGGCTCATGCAAAAAGAATTGTGAGTAAATAAATCCTGGATTTTGCTCAAAAACTATCAAATTGTTAAGACCTCTGGCAATTTCTGAAAAAAGAATTGTTCACATTCTTGCTTCTAATATTGATACGGTTTCGCGCAAAATTTACTACTGAAGATGAGAACATTGTTCTCGAAATACGTATACGCCCAGTTGCATAAATCATTGTTAACTTTAATCACGTTGTTAACTTTGACAAGTCTTCTTTCCCAATGTATTTTTACTGAGTACAAGGGGTAATTTCTAATTTTATTATCTAATTAGTTGAGGGCTGTTATCCCAAAACTGTAGTGGAGATAACACCACAAACCAATCATGATTACTTTTGTGCTAAAAATTGAAAATAATTACAATTGTATTTAGCTTCTCTTATTCATTCAACAATAATTCTCTTATCGACCAAAGCTGCGCAAAAACATTGTAAACAAGCACCAACTACTTGTAAAAACACTTCATCTTTTCATCTTCTTAACAGGCCGTCAAGGTCCTGACATCCGAAGACATCCTCGACACTTGAATCGATGCCGAGTGTCGAGTGGAGGAATTGGGTCATCAAGATGATTTTTTCCTGTAATAGACTTTGCGGTGTTTGAGACTTCAGCCTTTAGATGACCTATTTGTGGCCAGTGTGTAATTACATACTTTTGACCACAACGACATACTGGCGCTGGGGAATGGAATGGTTCGCTGATAATTGCGCTAGAATGCCAGATTAGATGATATGAGAAGCAGATTTTTGATAGTTTTGCAAGAACTTGGAAAATTGCAACTTATAAAATGAGTGTACTCTAACGGTCCGAGTTTCGTGCATAGATTACGTTGTACTACATTGATATTGAAAACGAGTAGTTATTTATATATCAAAGCCGCGAAATTATTCTTCAGCGTTCCGAGAGAAAATTTGTCGCCAAGGCTGCTTGCGACCGAAGCAGGACTATCTTGAGGGCGCTAAAGGATTTCGCGGACAATGTGGACGCTATTTTTTGTGCAACCGTAAAAAATATGTAATTACAAATTTTATTGTATTTAAAGTTTAATTCATTGAAATAGAAAGGCGGCTTTGATGGGATGGACATTTGATAAACAAAACAATTCGTTTTGTAAAAAATAGTTCAAATGAGGAAAAGGATATTTCTAAAATAACTATTTTATAATATTTATTGTATTTATTTTAACCTCAAATAAATGTTGTTAAATGCTACCGATCTAGTCCGTAAAGACGTACCTACCTACCGGGCGCATTGCTAAGATGGTACAGCGGCTATCAATTTAGTACTCAAAAAAATATATTGTCGGTTAATCGAGACTCTACTGTAAATAGAATTAAAAGATTTCACGTCAGATTTTTTCTCTTCCATATTTTTTTGCAATTTGCTATTGAGTGTAATTCCTGTAATTGGTTCACTCCTTTAATTGCCCGTCATTTCCACGTCTAGTATCGAGTCATCATTACCATTGCTTTGGGGCAGTCTACATAATCCTAATGATTATTAGCAACTTACTTCACACATCTGAGTTACGTAGTAGAGTAGCTAGAATGCTATAGGGGACATAGGTCGTTGATAAGCTGCAATCTTACTAATTGTACGTGCACGAAGTTTTACTCCTTAAGGATGATTACATTGCAAGCACAATGAACTATTAATAAAAAAATAGTTTTTTTATACAAGACCATAACATTCAATTTTATAGGCTAGCGAAAATTGTGAATTCCAAAAATAAAATAAACTTAGGTTTTTTTGTTCATAATGTAACTTTAAGTAATTTCAATCATATATCATACAATATTTCTCAAAAATATTAAAATTTTCATTCATAATTTTCTCAATAAATTTATGCGGCAACAATTTGTGGCGTCACTCAACGATGCGTCCTACAATACATCTAAAGGCCTTATCACACTAGAAGCAGTACCTCTGACTTGTCACGCATTATCCATGACGTCGGTTCATATCGCTGACTTAATCCAGTGTGATAGCTACAAGGAAGTCATGGGTACTGTTGTCAGATGAAGTGGAATAGACTTCATTTCCTCTGACAATTTATCGCTGATTTTTCTACTGCGCATGCGCAACTGTCTCTGAAGTACAGGAATGTAACTTTACGGAGTAAAATATATCTGCAGAAACGTCAGAAGTTGACATTTTTTTGTTTGATGCGCATATCATTATTATGCTTGCCCACAATTGCATTTTTCCATCGTTTTCATTAATTTTACTTGAAATAATTTGATATGTCAATCAAATTGGAAATATGTTGTCATTAAAGAAACCATATGATAATCAACTTGAAATATGAAAATCCACTAAAAGTCAGAGAAAACGATTGTTCGAAATTGCAGTGTGATAGATCGAGTTAGTCATATAAAATAAGTCAACGAAACAGAGTCAGAGATATGATTGTAGTGTGATAACGCCTTAAGTTGGATGATATAGCTGATATATCATTTACTTTTCTTTTCCTTTGTTGTTAATATGATTAATAATTATTTAATTTTATAGAGATGTTCATCTATAAATGAAATAATGTAAATAGATTTAAACGCCAAAAATGGAAAATTTCACATAGATGGATAGGTCTCTACGCGGCACATGCTCTCAACATAATATCTAAACGCCAAAGAAAAATTATTTTAGAAAGAAATAAATAAACACTATCTGATAGTTTTCTATGCGTAAGAAACAGTTACCAATACGAAATGCGTTAAACGCCATTTTACATGTTAATATAATGGGCGAAGTCAGTGTGTTGTGGTCCACAAAACTAAGTTAATTTTACTATTTATTAATTTGGTGTATACAACTCTAAAAATATTAAAAAGAAATGTATTAAGCTATATATTGCACGAATTTTTTTTTTTTTAGTATATTGTATATTTTATTAATACGAATGATTTAAATATATTGTCGTATGAGTCACTCTGCACAGACAAATGCAAAATGATTCAAACACCACGTTCCTATACAGTTTACATGAATCTGTCAGAGAATTTGTAATTGAAATTAATGTATTATTTTAAGATATAAATTAATTTTAAAAACGGGTATAGACATATAAGTTTATGTGTATATTTTTGTCTATTACAAAGAGTTGGTTAACTTTGAAATGTACTAATGTAATGAAAATGTAGTTAATAATGCATTTGAATGAACATGTCTTATGATTTTAATTATTTTAACTTTTTAAAATTAAAATGAAATGAAAATGAAATGAACATAAACGTTGCATGAATCTACCTTAATACCTGTACCATTTAAAAACTTTTATAACTATTGGATATGAAAATAACTTTTAATAACCCGATGTTCGATAAGACGCCACAATAACCTATTGTCCTTTATTAAAAAGCATCCCTTGCAGCAATATCAGTTCAGTTCACAAAGCTATTACTTCATGAAAAATCCTATCTGTTTGGAATCCAATTATTGTCGAGTGTGATTTTTGCAGTGTCCGTTCCGCCCTGTAGCTTGAGCTCAGCGAGAGTGTTGCACTTACTGATGAGAGATAGAGTTCGCTGGTTCTGGTTTGCTGCACCGAGCACTCGACCAAAGCATCGGCCTTCTCAAGAATGTGGTATTGTTACGTGTAGCTACATACAAAGATGGAACGATCGTTCCGTTTATATAATACCAACGTGAAAAGTCTATTGTCTCTATAATATTATGTATGTATATCCTGTTATAATTAAATATGGAATATGCAAATTATGGACGTTTAAGTAACGAAGATTGATAGGTCTACCAATGGATACACGATATCTATGATGCAAACTGATTCAAAAGCCGATTAGTAGTAGAAGGTTATAGGGGTAGAATATAAACAAATTTTTAATGTACAGGATGTCTCATTTTCGATGTTTTTTTAAGGTAGCTCGGGTAATATTAATGATAGGGCGAAACTGTTTGCACATTGCAGGGTCAACTTTTCGAGAAAAGTTTAATAGTCACCACAGGAATTTTCGATCTTCTTTTGTTTCTGAGCTACAGGCAAAAACTCGTTTTTCGTTCATTTTAAAAATATGTCATATCTTATTTATTATGATAGTTGAGAAAAAATGTTTTTATAAAACTTTTACCGTTTTTCAAATAGAATAAAATGGCGTAATTAGATTTTTTGAAAACTTAATAATTCTCGAGATATAACACAAACTTATGATTTTTTAAATGGGAACCTATGTTGAAAATAGATTCATCTATTTGCTTATTTTATAAGCTTTTCAATGATATATAACAAGTCTTCATTCTTTAGTTTTAAACATTAATAAAAGACGAATTATTAGATTATTGAGGTGAAAATATTGGAAATTATTAAGAAACAAATGAAAAAATTTATTCCAAATCATCATTTTTTGTATATTTCTAAATAGTATTTGTTTCAGTTTTACTCATTTTTTTCAGTTTATTTACTTCAAAAGCATATTAAACCATTTTGTTCGAATCGTGTCAAAGCCAACTGTAACATCGATAAATAGTTAATTTAACTAACCCGGAAATAATTGTTTAAGAATAATTTTTAGAACAAAATTAATATTGAGTCAAAATTAAGAAATGATGATTTGAAATAAATTTTTTCATTTGTTTCTAAATAATTTCCAATATTTTCACCTCAATAAACTAATAATTCGTTTTTTATTAATGTTTAAAACAAAAGAATGAAGACTTTTTATATATCATTGAAAAGCTTATAAAATAAGCAAAAAGATGAGACTATTTTCAACATAGGTTCCCATTTAAAAAATCATAAGTTTGTGTTATATCTCGAGAATTATTAAGTTTTCAAAAAATCTAATTACGCCATTTTATTCTATTTGAAAACGGTAAAATTTTTATAAAAACATTTTTTCTCTAACTATCATAATAAATACCTAAGATGTGACATATTTTTAAAATGAGCAAAAAACGAGTTTTTGTCTGTAGCTCAGAAATAAAAGAAGATCGAAAATTCCTGTGGTGACTATTAAACATTTCTGGAAAAGTTGACCCTGGAATGTGCAAATGGTTTTGCTCTATCATTAATATTACCCGAGATACCTTAAAAAAACATCGAAAATGAGACACCCTGTACACGATATATGAGATAAATAATTAGTTATGTTAATGGCTATAATAATATGATTTTAACATATTATTTTATTGAAGCAATTATGAAGATTGTTTGTTTTCATTTTCTGGCATACAAAATGTGTTTAGAAAAGTTGTCATACTTCGTTTCAAAATGAGCTGGAGTAATAAATCAATCCATCAAATTGTTTTGTTAATCAAATGTTAATCATATCATTGCCGCCTTTCTATTTCAATAAAATAAATGTTTAAATACAATAAAATTTGTAATTACATATGTTTTATGAGTACAACTTGTCCGCGAAATCCTTTAGCACCCTTAAGATTGTCCTGTCTCGGCCGCAAGTGCTTTCGGCGACAATTTTTCTCTCAGAACGCTAAAGAGAGATTTCGCGGCCTTGATATACAAATATCTATTATTTGAAGATAATATAAATATATAAACAAATGTCTCTGAAAACTTCTATCTAAGCCGTTGTAACTCTCAAACGTTTATTGAAGTCTACCTATTGTTTTGTTACAGGTGTAAAGTGGGCGGCATTCTATGAGCACCCTAGGAAAGACATATATCTATAGTAGTTGTAAATAACTACTATACCTAATGTATGTGTGATGCACTGATCAAAACATACATGCAAAAATAACTAGAACGAATCTATAAATAGACCTTTTCAATTAGATTGGGAGTCATGGATACGCGTTTGTCATGAGATCCATGAAGTTTGTTTCTAAAAAAATTAGACATAAAATGTGAGAAAAGTCTCAGACAACTTTAAAAAACTTCTTGAAATAAATTACAAAAGCTTTTTTTGAAGCTAAAATGTGTAACGATGTTTCGTTTGACAGCCCTATTGGCACTTGTCGGCACATTGTACTTAGTATGTACAGCGATAAAAAGAGATATCCGTTAAATTAAAAAGGTCTATTGTAAAAGTTTTAATAAAATACGTGGAATAATTTTGACGTAATTTTATTTTATTTTACGAAAACCGGCTAATATAACATATTATTATTTTAAACCATAGTAACATTTTTATAATTTTCCTGGTCGGGAGGCCCTGTAGCAGTAGTTTAGATTAAATAATTTAAGATTACTAGCCGAAACTGCTACATATCTAATTTTTTAGTGGGTTTATTTAACACATTCATGACAAAAAAATATATAATTGAAATAAACAAAAAAATTAAATACGAATCACGCGCGAAATTCAAAAATTCTCTTTACTTGTTGATCAAAGATCGTATATGCATTGTTCCACACATGATGTGTGTTTTATATATAGAAAACTTTTAAAGCCTCAGGCACGTTAGGTATATGCATGACTTCTATTCAAAACACTCTCACAAATCAAGCTATAAGTATGAAAATAAAAATAAATTATGCCGTATTTATTCCGCGGTTAAATATAGAGCGTGCGGTAAAGAACAATTAGATTTTATGACTTATGAAACAATAAAGATTATTCTGAAAGTTAAATTACATAGCTACCTACATGCTACATACATTTTCTTCATATTAAAACATTACAGTTTGCAAATGCCACATTTTCAGCAGCAGATAAGCACTTACATCTTATTCAAAGGTGTGAAACCTGCATAATAAGAATACTAATTTATTTTGCAAGTAGGCGTTAGGATTTTATATTTCTCGTAGTTTCACAATTCAAATTCTTGATTCGTATCGCAAACAAATTAGCCTTATCTTGATCGAGAATAACATTCGTATTCGTACTAATTACGGCATTTGCAAAATTTTTATTTATATGCACAAAGAGCAATTATATATTTTTACCGTATATCAGATAATGTTAAGTGTAATTAACAAACAACGCGTAAATTACCTGACAGAAATCTATGGCGATGATATCATACCCATTAACAACTAGCTAGAACTATGACATATGCATATGACTATATGAACCTCTCATATGATATAGTCAATAATAATATATTTGTGGCTTAATGGAAAAACAACCAATTTCAACATGTGTGCGCTTTGAATAAAACGACATCTTCTTTAAAAAGCTAATTATAAATGAAAACTAAAAACTGTACAAAATAAAGGACATGTTTTATCTTCAATAGACACTAGAGTTGAATAAAAATATTATTTTGAAGAATTAAATTACTTAAATATGGTTCGTAAGTTAAACCTTTTGCAAAGAAGCAATGGAAACAATTGATACTATTTAAAAAAATTCTTAACTGTTGTGTTAATAAGGGCAATTAATAATCGAGGCGCTTGTTAAGATTAACATAGGCGTTCGTTGCAATATTGATCACATTAAATTGAAAAAAAATTCTATTTATTCCTTGACAATTTTTACCTTCCGTCACCTTTAGGTAAGAAAGGTATTGTCTTTGGTCAAAAAATTCGATGATGAGCATTTCATCAATAAGCACGTTTTAGGGTCCCTAGAAAAGGTTTTTACTATTTTTACGATGATGTCTGTATGTGCGCGCGCGCGTGCGTGTGTGTGTGTTTTCGTCTGCGATAACTCTAATACCACAATTTCAAAAATTATAATTCTTTCCTATTCTTCTTCTTCTTCTTCTTCTTCTTCTTCTTTACATCCATATGAAGAGTTGATTAAATTTTGGTTACAATTGGTCAACCGGAAGTACCGTCATTTGAATAAACATGTTAAGTATCATTTTTTTCACATTTAATATTATATATTAAAGAATAATTTATTTTCTGTACGATTTGACTGCATTTTATACTTCATATTAAATGTATATAGAGTTAAAAAATTATAAAGAAATTAAATTTTATGAAGTAGCCAGCTATGGAAACAGCTACTATAATAAGAAAATTTTGATTAAAAGATATCTGTGTAAAGTGAAATTGACATAGTATGTTATAATTTTACTGGAAATATAGGATCTAGAAACTTTCTGTATGGAATTTGTATAAAATACATACAACTGCCGGAAGGTAATGTACAAGAAAAAGAATCTTTTGCAAGGAAATGTCTGTATGAAATTTGTACAAAATACATACAATCTATCTGTTTTAACTATAATGGTGGGAAGATAGGTGCAGTTTGATCTTGTTGTTTGATTGGATATTATCGGGATATTATCCAATCAAAATACAAGATCAAACTGCAACTATCTTCCCACGACTCTATAGTTAAAACGGATAGAGTATAGAACTGACGGAAGGTAATGTGCTGGCAACAACAGATTTTTTTTAGGTTGGTAACAATACACAATAGTCAACAAAAAATCTTTTTATTATTTCTATTTAAACACAAAGTGTAAAGTAAATATTCAAATTGTGAAACATTATTTTGCAAATCAATTATTTCCATATCTTACTTCGCTAAACAAATTGAAAATTTTTGAGTAATGTTCTTATATATTCAGTTCAAAATTTTGAATAGTTTTTTTATAATTAATTTTTAAAGTTTACAGAAGAATAACATTGGCATTGGTTTCGAGAGCGGCAAATAACTTTATTAAAAAAAACAACTTTGGTGGAAAGAGAAAAACAAATCTCTCCAATAATGATCAAAAATACCCTATATTGCACATATGCCTAAAAAATAAAAAAGTAAGCAACAGTGAACAAGAATTATTACGATGTAATGCAATACTTAAATGATGTTTATTAATTTTGTTTTTATTATGTCTTTGTGATTTTCTTAGTCTAAGCATAAATAAAAACAATATAATAATAATAATAATAAATAATAATAATATTAACATTTTCCTGTTTTAACATTTATATAGTATCTATAAAGTTGTTTATTTTAGAATATTCCTAACTATGCATATATTTATTTATAAATCTGATTTGTTGTGCATTCTTTCCTCATAAAAATATTATTATCTATAAAATATCTAGTAATAGATTTAAATAGTTGTTATAAGAAAATGTTCTTTTACTAATGGTTCTTATAAGGAAACAGTTGTACTCTTTCGCAATGCAAATTACGGTCAAACGAAAGGAAATAAAACAAATAATTTTTATCTCTTGTAAATAGACCATTATCTCTAAATCTATTTGTTTTGATAGTGTCTCTCTATTTCTGTATAGTAACTGTAATATAGTTTACAAGTGGGCGAACTAAATCACTATAACCATAGGCTATGGCTATGGTAGGGTGCGGTTTCTCAAACCAATCTACCAAGTTACATAAATAAATTTCAATTCATTTCCTAGAAGTATTTGCAAGTTTTTAATTTATATCTTCTGTAATTAGACGTTTGTACAAATGATGCAATTATTAATAGTATGGGCAATAATTCATAATTGATAGAAAGGATGATTATCTAGTAAACTATATTTTATACACACATGTCAATTACTGCTATGATTGTTTATAATTATCGTTGTTGCAAATTGCTTTTAATTAGAGCAATAGGCAATATAAAATAGAGAACAGTCATTTGCTTGCCTAACTTTTGTGTTATAAAATCTCTGTAATAAAATGGGGTAGGTATGTTATGCAACCATTATGGAATTTCCACCAAAATGATCCAGGTCTATAAAATTTTATTTGAAAAATTTTATTTAAAAAATTTTTACATTAATTTCTAGTACACCCTCCTGCATTTTGACACTTGTTCCACCTTTCGTACAACAGTTCAAAACCTCCTATAGTATATAACCATTTTCTGAAAGTGTCCTGAGCTGCCTCGTCGCATTTTCCATAACCTTTGTTGGATTAGCAAAACGTCACTTCATTCTTAGCTGTGGGAGCAGGTAAAAAGCGGCTGGTGCAAAGTTGGGAGAATATTGTAATAAGACGAGGGTAAGAGCAATAACAGATGAGTAACTTTTTATAAACTTTTCTAAATTATAGTTTCAGTAATTATATTTTAACTCTGTTTATCTATTTAAGTCAAAATTCAGTTTAGAAATTCTTGTCATATTATGATAGTCATGACGTTTATTTGTTGATCATTAAGTTTAGAAATTATTATGTATACGTGCGTGACTTTGAATGCCCTAGCCTATGCACCGTGTACCCCTAAGATAATCCTGTCCTGCAAACAGCGTTTTGTTTTAGATAGTCGACATTAGTTAGTCATGAAGTAAACATGCAAGAGTCTAGATTAGTCCGTCGTGTCGAGCAGACGTTTTGTTGTCGGAACATATAGTGTTTTTAGTTTTGGGGCGCGTGCAGAACGCCCGCCCGCTGGATTACGGAATGTAACATGTTAGGCTTAGTTGTATTAGTTTCATTGTAAATAAAACATTAGTTAGTTTAATCTGTAAATATATGTTAGTAATGTCCATGTCCGTAAAATTCTGTGTTCATCAAGTGTAAGTGTAGTGTACGTGTGTTCTTCCTTTTCACGAAATTCCTTCTCTCCAAGTCGTGGACGCCAACCTGGAAAGCGTCCACCAGTAAAAGGCATCGTTGGAGTAAAAAGTATTAGTATTAGCATCAGTCTCTTCCGTGCCCCCCTCGTGTTACAATATAAGGGATGTTCAAAAGTGGTAACATTGTTCTTAGCAAGGTAATTTTTCTCTATCAGGGGACGATATATCGGAACATTGTCATGTAGCAAATCCTAACCGTTCCATGACCAAATTTCAGGTCGTTTTCGTCTGATTGTATCTCGTTGGCATTGAAGAATCTCCACTAAAGTTACGCTTACAGTTTGGCCTTGAGGAATGAATTCGTGGTGACTCACGCCCTGATAATCAAAAAACACCTCCTAACCACTTTCCCCTTGCTTTTGTCCAAGCGAAATTTTTACTTATGCCGCTCATAAATACTCGATTATTTCATCGCCTCATTTCCATTTGCTTTCTTTAGCATCTGAAGATTCCCAGATGGTGATATCTCCAGCAGAACGGAGAATTTGATGTAAGGCGGCATTTCAAAACCCGACGAATGAAAAAAACGCATTGTAAGAAACAACCTGCACCTTTGGCAGACTGTAACTAAAAGGGGTGTAACTATGCCAACCCAAGTAAAAGAAATTTCCATCCAGCGATCACCTGCTTGGCTCTAGGCAACAAATCCAGGTACTTTATTGACGCTATCTCGTAATTAATAAAATGATGGAAAATTTTGTGTGTCTTGCAGCAGCCCAGTAGAGGGCATGTCTGAAATATGGTAGCTGTAAAATAGGGCAATTGCTCATACGATTGGAGCAACAATGTAATCAATGTAACTGAAGACAGATTTTCGAAAAGCGAATAATTTCGCAAAATTCAAATTTCAATTGGCCTGCATATATGTACCTCAGATTTGCCAGTACCAGACTTTTATCTTTGAAAATGCCTAAAGCCCTAAAGGATCGGATGTACACCAATAATCTAGAAGACTTGCGGGACAACATTCGGGACGAAATTCAAATATTTTGATTAACACAAGTTATTGACTTATATTGTTTTGCTTTCAAATAAACTGTTTGAAACATAATAATAACACAAGTGAATGATTTTGTTGAATACAACTAAGCCAAGGTCATTGCCAAATTTGTTTGTGTTCTGAACTATGCCTGGAAACTGGATGACGTCACTATTGTCTGTTACTTGACCGCTGGGCTGATAAATTCATCAACTCTATATTCGGAGAATGACATTTCGTTTACACAAATCAGTTATTGTAAGTGTATTGTATGTGTATAAATAAGAGATTATTTATCTGAACGAAATGATGGGTTTTCGACTTTTACATATTTGACAGGTACTTCCTGTCGCCATTAATTTAAATCACTAAATTCCGCTAGTGTCGCACAATATTCTGCGGGTTCAAAAAAAGTAATGTTAAACAGACAAACATACAAGGTGTTGACGGCCAGGTGCGAACAACTTTTAATTCTGTGCAACTTTGCACTCTATTGTTTTTGCCGTAAAATGAACAATAGAGCAGGAAATTGCAAAAAACTAGAATCCCATGTTAAATCCCTATGTTCGCACCTGAGCATCAACACCCTGTATATCATCTTAAGTGATCTGTTTATGATATGAACTGCCAGTCAGAAATAAAATATGCAATATTTATATTTTGTTATGCATATAATGATTGACACAACAATTGTTTATTTTGCAACGAAAACGAAAGTGACCGCACCTTACCAAATCATCCGAACCAGATGATCTAACGTGCACTTTCGTTGGATGCGTGCACCAAATAACTCATTACCACACGATCTTTATATTTCCTCGATAGTGATCACTGATTACCTCGTGAAAGTGGGAAGACGGAGACGTCAACATACCAACAGTGTAACAGTTACAGTTCGTATATGTCGTTCATGGGACGATCTACTTACAGAATATTCGCGAGAGTAATTGGAAGTATAACCGTTACGATAGTAGTGTGACTACTGTAGAAGTAGATCGCGCATATTACTTCTTTAAAGAATTGTCCAAGATGATATCTAAATATCTTATTTTTTAAACTACGACCACAGAAGAAATAAAGGCAAAATCAATTAATTAATAGTACATTAAAATACAAGCTTTATAAGACATGATTTTAGCGCACGCGTCTTAGGAACGAGCGGCTTGGGGGGGGGTACAAGTGCGCTGAAATGTCTTATGAAACATTATTACCTCCCGTCATACCGTAGGTAAGGGAGTTAGTGTAATCGTGCCAAAAATTCGATGGCGAGTTTTCAGTAAATAAGCACAAATTAGGGTCCCCATAACATGTTTTTACTATTTTTACGATGATAGGCGTTCGTTACAATATTTTTTCTTTGATCACATTAAATGAAAAAAATTCTATTTATTCCTTGACAATTTTTACCTTCCGTCACCTTTAGGTAAGAAATGTATTGTCTTTGGTCAAAAAATTCGATGATGAGTTTTTAATCAATAAGCACGTTTTAGGGTCCCTAGAAAAGGTTTTTACTATTTTTACGATGATGTCTGTATATCTGTATGTGTGCGTGTGTGTGTGACGATTTTTTCGTCCACGATAACTCTTATAACAAACTTCCAAATATATCTATTTTCCGTATTTAAGCTTCCTGCATTCATATAACGAGTTGATTAGATTTTGGATACAATTGGATAAATGGAAGTGATACTTTATTTGAAGCCCATGACAGTTTTTAATGAAAAACGATATTAAAATATAATCAAAAACTTTTCAATTTTAGTATTTAAGACTTTTATATCATGGGAAACAACATATTACATTTTGGCTAAAATTAATCAACCAGAAGTAATACTTTACTTGAGGCTCTGAACAGATTCTCGCGAAAAATATATTATGATATACTCCAAAACTTGTCAAATTTAGTATTTACGACTTTTACAAGAAGGGGAACAACTTATTAGATTTTGTATACAATTGATAAACCGGAAGTGTTACTTTATTTGAAGCTCTGAACAGATTTTCGTGAAATATATAGTGATACAATCGAAAACTTTTCAAATTTGGTATAGACTTTTATTTTAATAAGAATGACATGTTCGATTTTTAGTAAAATTGATAAATCGGAAGTGATACTTAACTTAAAGCTCTGAACAGATTTCTGTGAAAAATATATTATGATATATTCCAAAACTTGTCAAATTTAGTATTTAAGACTTTTATACAACGGGAAGCAACATATTAGATTTTGGCTAAAATTGATAAACCAAAAGTGATACTTTATTTGAAGCTCTGAACAGATTTTCGTGAAAAATAAATTGATACAATACAAAATTTTTCAAATCTAGTGTTTAAGACTTTTATATTAATGAGAACGACATATTAGATGTTTTCTAAAATTGATAAACCGGACGTACTACTTTACAGGAAGCTATAAACAGATTTTCTTAAAAAAATATATTAAAACATGATCCAAAAATTATCAAATTTGGTATTTAAAACACGTGTATAATTTGAAACAACATTAGATTCTGACTATACCTATATGATAAACCGGAAGTGGTACTTAATTTGGAGCTCTTAACATATTTTCGAGGAAAAATATGACAAAATATAATCCTAAATTTGGTATTACAGACTTTTTTATTTATTGGAACAACAAATTAGATTTTGTTTACGAACGATCAACCGGAAGTGATACTTTATTTAAAGTTCATTGCTATTTCAAACATGGAATTGACGGGAGGTCATGTGTTAGCCACATCAGATTTTTTTTTCTATTTTAGTCCTTTAAAAAAATGTTATTTCATTTTTAGGAATTTCGATTTTTGTTGTTTCATAAAGTACATATTAAAGAACCAAAATATAAAAATTATTATTTAAGCAAACTTTTAATGTTCAATAGAGATTTTTCTGGTAACGTTAATTGCACAATTGAAGTTGTTATAAAAACAAAACGTCAAATTTTTGAAGTACTTATTTTTATTTAAAAAATTAATGTACTTTATCTAGTCTTGCTGATATTTCATTTTTGCTCTTGCGGTTAAAGTGCTACTAGATCCACAATTTTGAGTAAACAAAAGCACACTTTCAAATTAGTTACACAAAAAAATCTGATGTGGAAAGTACATGACCTCCCGCCAATTCTATGTTTAAAATAGCAATGAGCTTTAAGTAAAATATCACTTGATCGTTCGTAAACAAAATCTAATTTGTTGTTTCAATAAATATAAAATTATATATATATATATATATATATATATATATATATATATATATATATATATATATATATATATATATATATATCCCTTCATCCCTTCTCCAAAACATTAAATTGCTAATAACAATATTATTACAAAATATTGTTGTTTTTATTATTGTAATGAGAAGCTATAGTGGTTTTGTTTTCATATTTATGACTTGTATATTGAAATTCGAATATGGGCACATACCCCATTAAAGCTCGTATTTCTAATAAAGTCAATGTAACCCATAACCCAATATTAAATGGCAGAATCCTTGAATTACATATTCAGTTTTTGTAAGTTTAACATCTATATTTGAAACTAGTCGAAAGAAATTTGTAGATATTTCTCATCGTTTCCGTAGGTTTTATAATTTGTTTGTAGAAAATGAAAAGCGGCCAAAATATTATGTGTTTGAGCTCGTATATTTTTTCAAAAAAATCTGTTCAGAGCTTCAAGCAAAGTCCCACTTTCGGTTTATCAATTTTAGCAAAAATCTAATGGGTCATTCATAATAATATAAAAATCTTAAATACCAAATTTGGATTATATCATAATATGTATGTTTTCACGAAAATCTGTTCAGAGTTTCAAGTAAAGTATCACTTCCGGTGTATCAATTTTAGCCAAAATCTAGTATGTTGTTCCCATTGATATAAAATTCTTAAATATTAAAATTGAAAAGTTTGGATTATATTTTAATATAGTTTTCATTAAAAACTGTTATGGGCTTCAAGTGAAGTACCAATTTCGGTTGTCCAATTTTTCCCAAATTTAATCAACTCGTTATAGGAATGCAGAAAGCTTAAATACAGAAAATAGAAATTTTTGGAAGTTGTGGAAAAAAATTGTCACACACACAGACAGACATCATTATAAAAATAGTAAAAACATGTTGTGGGGACCCTAATTCGTGCTTATTCACTGAAATCTCACTATCGAATTTCTGGACCGAAAACATCACCCTTACCAGTGGCGGGAGGTAATAAATACTTTATATCATTCAAGAAAAAAATTATAAGCAGCTCTGTTGATATTTACTGGCATTATCTCCATTACTTTCAAATCATTTTATAATCCGTGTCCTACTCCTTGAATATTGGCGATATTGCATTGTTCGTGATTACTATCGTGATTATGAAACATAGTCACATTTCCCCGATAAAAATCAGGCATCGAAAGTATACAAACAATTGACTGCTGCGAAGTAAAGGGCAAACAGCGGGTGTTACCCATAAAGTTTACATGGCAACGTTGCGAAATATCCGAAGACGTGGAAGAGAACATAGCAGCAATATGGCTTCCGCGGTAATTTCAAATAGGAAGAAAAAATGGAATAATACTCTAACAGAAATTGTTAGGAGAAAAATACTGCATGGTTTTCTAATGATTAATGATGTCAATTAACTCTAAGAATTGTTTTTATCAATTGTAATGTTTCTTCCATGTTTAACGGTTTAAGTAGAAAATTATTTATAAATGATAGAAATTTATAGACAAAGATATAAAAAAGTTAATTGTTATAACTTTACCTATCCATCTGTATAAGTTCAATGTAATGTTGAAACAAACCTGTAACAAAAAAAAAAATCAATTAATGTTTATTGTTTATAATGTTCGTACTATACTTCGTTTCACGGAAGAAAATAGTGATGTGGGAAGTTAGGAGCAATTTACTCTTGTCTGATAGGATAATATCCAATCAAAAAACAAGATCAAACTGTTCCTACCTTCCCACCCCTATTTTCTTACGTGAAATGAAATATAGATAATTTATTAAAGTAACAAAATAGATATAATAATAAACAATAAAATTGTAAATAATAGCATATTAAAGAATGAATATTATAATTGATATTTTATTTTGTGAAAACAAAATAATCAACATGTAGGAAATGAGTTCTTTATACTATTTTTACTACTGCGTATTTTATGTCCTTTTAAAAAAAAAGTTTAAAAATTTAGGGAATTTTGTCAGTTCTAATATGACGTTTGAAAATTGATTTAATGTTAAACAACAATACTCTAACTACGATATGTTCTATTTCTTTCTAACTTTACTCTTTTTCTTATCTTCTTATTCTTATTAATAAATTCCAAATTATATAAAAATAAAATTCTTAACAATCGTTTGGGTTCGTTTATTTAGCGAGGTTCGACATTTGATATTTTTTGATATTTATAGCCACCAACGTTAAAGAAATAAATTGCACTAGTCTATTACAGCATTCGAATGAGACATTAACGAACTCTTTTGGGTGCTGTAATAGCTTTGTTACAGACGCAAAATTGAAAAATACTTTTTTGTGCAACCGGACGCGAAATAAGCATTTCGCAGCCGCAATACAGGCCGCGAAATTAAATTTCGTGACCGTTGTTATGGTAACGGCCGCGAAATAAACAATCACTTTGACACTTATGAATTGCATGGTTTTGTTTATCAAATGTTAATTCCATAGCCACCTTGAAAGCTAACTTTCTATTTACAATGAAACTGTTTAAAATTAATAAAATTAGAAATTATACATTTTTTACGGTTGCACAAAAAATATTGTGTACACCTTGTCCGCGAAATCCTTTAGCGCCCTCGAGATTGTCTTGCCTCGGCCGCAAGCGGCCTCGGCGACAATTTTTCTCTCAGTACGCTAAAGAATTATTTCGCGGCCTTGGTATACAAATAACTATTTTGTGCAAGCGGACGCGAAATAAGCATTTCGCAGCCGCAATACAGGCCGCGAAATTAAATTCGTGACCGTTGTCTTGGTAGCGGCCGCGAAATTAGGTAAACAATCACATTGACACCTGAGAATTGCATGCTTTTGTTTATCAAATGTTAATCCGATAGCCACCTTGAAAGCTAACTTTCTATTTACAATGAAACTGTTTAAAATTAACAAAAAAAAATACGGTTGCACAAAAAATATTGTGTACACCTTGTCCGCGAAATCCTTTAGCGCCCTCGAGATTGTCTTGCCTCGGCCGCAAGCGGCCTCGGCGACAATTTTTCTCTCGGTACGCTAAAGAGTGATTTCGCGGCCTTGATATACAAATTTATAGATTACAAAATTGCTATTATATTGTAACAATGATTCGATTCCGACAGACATCAAACTTAAAGCGAGAATTATTTCCAAATTTTAAATAGCAAAATGTGACTTTACTCTGTGAGAGCTTGTGAGGTAACACCTGTTAAACGCATATATATATATATATATATATATATATATATATATATATATATATATATATATATATATATATATATATAGAACTAAAGCAGATTAGCAAACCCAGAAATGGGTAAAAATTTAGAACTTTTAGCTGTAGCGTACTTAAATTTTCTTTACGCACAACTACATTAAAATTGTTGGTTTACATCGTAGTTAACAAGTTGGAAACTGAAAGATTATAAACCGTGTGGGCGGTAAAGTAGCACATGCACATGCGGACGGAAAAGTAGAGAAAAAGCCCGGCGACTAGTAAACAAAACGTCACAAATACAAAAGAGCTGTTGCAAGAATTTTTATATGACTTCTAAGTACTAAATTTTAAAAATTATTGTTCTTAACGGACCTCAAATTTGAAAATATCACGAAATATCCATTAAATATTTTACAATTAATTATTGAAATGTGTATAAAATTTTGAAAAAGTTACGTGATCTGAAACAGAATGTGACGTCAGAGCACATACAGTTTAACATATGACAAACTATCGCCTACATTTATTTATATAAGTAACGTAAACTGTTTTCCTATTGGCTATGAATGATGTACTGTATGTGCTCCGACATAGCAGAAGTGGGGGGTTGTTTTTCATGACTTTCTGGTGCCAATCTTTTTATTTAATTATTCACGAAAATAACAATAAATTATTATTATTTTATCTATTACTATGAAATAGTTTATTAAGTATTAAGAACGGTAAGGACAGTTTACCGATCGAAGACAATGTTGGTCTCAATTTTGTCTGAGATCGGAAATTCCTTAACTTTCGTGATGATTATACTATTTTTTGCACGATCGACGCACAAAATTTAAAAGAAAAATAAGATTTGAAAATTATTTTGACAAATTAAAAAAATTTATTTGTCATTTTTGAAGTAAGCTTTGATTTTTGTTTTTATTTATTTACCGTCTCGTCTCCTGAACGGTAAGTGAAGCGCATCACTTACCGACGTGAGTCACATCACTTACCGTTCAGTAATTTGTAAATAAGACCTACTGTCTTGGAAACACTATCGGTAAATATAAAAAATAACCCGATCGTGCAAAAAAATAATACAAAAACTTTCATTTAATAGTTATTTGTATATCAAGGCCGCGAAATCAATCTTTAGCGTACTGACAGAAAAATTGTCAATCTCGAGGGCGCTAAAGGATTTCGCGGACAAGGTGTACACTATATTTTTTGTGCAACCGTAAAAAAATATGTAATTACAAATTTTATTAATTTTAAACAGTTTCATTGTAAATAGAAAGTTAGCTTTCAAGGTAGAGGTGGGCGCGTGAATAACTTTTTGTTCACGTTCACGCACGCTCACGGTACTAAAAATGTAATCACGACCAATCGCGCACGACTTTTTATGTTTGATTCACGATCACTCACGCTCACGATTTTATTTTGGCACTCACGCCCGATCGCGCCCACGTTCGTGTCACGTAATTGTTTCTATGTACATTTAAGCCTGTTTCACACAGTCATAAGTTATCAAATTTGTTAACAAATTGGTAATAAGTTAGGTAACAGATTGGTTTCATTGGAAACGAATGTTTATGGACAAATAGGTTGTTCTATTCCATCACAAATATCATTATTAATTTGGTAACAAATTTGTTAACAAAATTATGATCGTGTCAAACGGGCTTAAATATTTGTATATCTTTAGTGAAATCGGAGCAACTGTGTATACAATTTTGGGTACAACAATAACACTATTTTTATGTAAAAAAAATACTGTTGATGACATATTTGGACATAATAATAATAACAAGAATGTAAAGTAAAAAATGGAAATTGACATTTTTTAAAATAAAAAATAGAAGAAAACCTCTACTCACGCCCGAATAAATTTCAATCACGCCTGATCACGCACGATATTTGTTTAGTGCCTCAAGCTCACGTCCAATCACGACGCAAAATTTAAATTATATTCACGATCACGCGGGTCACGTCGTGACCCATCGTGACCCGACAAAATCACGGCCCGCGCCCACCTCTATTTCAAGGTGGCTATGGAATTAACATTTGATAAACAAAACCATGCAATTCTCAAGTGTCAAAGTGATTGTTTACCTAATTTAATTTCGCGGCCTGTATTGCGGCTGCGAAATGCTTATTTCGCGTCCGGTTGTACAAAAAATACTTTGTACTTCCTTGTACATAGTAATTTCGATTTTCAGATTTCAACGGAAATATCCATTTTGCCCACCCCTGAATCCATTTTGACTAATTTCGTCGTGACGTCTGTACGTACGTATGTATCTCGCATAACTCAAAAACGTTAGGCCGTAGAAAGTTGAAATTTTGTATTTAGGACTAACATCTTTTGATCGCAGTAGTGAGTAAAATATTGTACATACCTCAGGCAGAAAGAAGTTCACACCCTTGGGCGAATAAAAGACGCTACGCGTCGGGTTAACATTTCGTTCGCAGGCGTAAACCTTATTTCGACACTCAATACGTAAATAACTATTGCGATAGCAAACAACAATAATAAACAAGTTTAATAACATATTTTACAGTCTAAGTTAGCAAACATTTTCAGAAAAATTCTTCCATAAAACTGTATCTTGATACTTTACGATTTTCGTTGTTACAAATAATTTGTATATCTCCTTCCATAACTAAGAAACAATTGCTACATGACAAATATATGAGGTCACATGTTACTAATAAATAAAGCCATAAATAATAAGATAACATTGTTTAGAGTGGGAAACTAGAGTTCGTTTATATATCAAGACTTACAAAATGCACTGCAGATAACATATAGTAATCGGTAATAAATTCTCTACTATATTACAAACAAGAATTAGAATAACTTGCTCCATATATCCCAGACACACGCACATTATCTGGTATTTTTACTAAACAAAGATATACTGAGGGTAAACACTTGAAATTATTATAAACGCAGCCCGTTACAAAGTATACGCATATGAGATACTGTGTATACATTTTGAATATATTCATAAGCTAAACATAGCGAGATATTTTTAAACAAATATAATATGACTCGAGAGATAACGACTATTTTATCTTTGTACTTTGTTTAATTATTTTATTGTTACACATTTTTATTATCTTTGAGCGTTTAAATGCATAGCAAATATCTCTACATATAAAATAAGTCCCCGGTCCAAGTAGGCATATGCATGTACTAATCTCGAATTTTGATGCTGTGTACATTCTACGAGAGTCAATCTAGAATTATTGAGAGAATAAGATAATCAGGTAGGTCGTGAAAAACAAAATTTGCAATATCATTTTAAACAAACAGTTATTTATATGTTATTTGTCAAATTAAGTTGCGAAAGTAAGGTTAGTTAGAAATCAGGCTCGACACTTTCATCTCTGGTTAAACTATGTTCATTTAACTGTCAGTTAATATGAAAAATATAGCACTGATATTATAGCACCAGTTGTAATCATTACACATGTCAATTTTTCGACACGATAATTTCCATTTTAATTGAGTTAAATTAACAGACGTTTAAGCGGAGATGAAAAAACCGGGCCTTAGTTAATCTATTTTTTATAGTACCGTTGTGAGTGAAAATATTGAAATAACCAGAACGCATTTTCGAATCATGATTTATAATTTGACAGCTTTAACACTTTTTAAGTCATTCTGAAACTAAATTGACAATTTTTAAGTCCCCCAGTAACAAGTTTTACAGCGTTGGAATGTTGGAAGTCACCAGAAATTAATTTTACGGCTTTGATAGTTTTTATGTTTCTCAGAAATTAGTTTGAAAGTATTACAAAAGGATTGGTTGGGAGCTTCTAAAAAGTGAAAAGAAAAGCGTATTATTATTGAAGGGTACTTTGAAAATATTTAAAATAAAATTCTAAAAAAAATGAACCATATGCATCTTGTTCGCATTTGTAAATAGGCATTTAAAAATATACTTATTTATCTATGACTACGTTTATCTCGACGTTTGAAGCCGCTTGAATTTAGTAAATCCCTTTTCAATCTTCGAAATAAACGATCGTGATTAATATTTGAAGCCGCTTGAAAATGTTAAGTCAAGCCTATAATATAACAGGCTTGAACTTACGAAGCGGCTTGACTCTTGTCGAAATAAACAGTGATGCTTCAAATAACAAATAATGTAACTACGCATACGCACATCCGCAATATGTAGCAGTGTTACTAAATTCATATCATTTTTTGGTTGTTTGCATTTTACCTCATTTTATATAAAAGTCGCGACATAAAACTTAGTAAAATTGTAGAAAAGCGATATATTTGGAGTGATGAAGAAATAAATGTTTTTTTTAATGTTTTTGAAAGAGAAAACAAATAACAACATGACAATTTTTAGATTTTGGGGTTATATATCCAGGATGAAATTAGATCATATACCTCTCCCTGTCTGTCTGCATAATCGAGTATCTAGCTATCTTTTTTTAGTGGTTACGAATTTAAGATTGAAAATAACTTAATCCTATTTTCAATGTGCTGAGATAAACCAATAGAATTTTTCAAGTTACAATATACTTGAAGTCGCTTGAATTATCGAGATAAACATAGTCTATGTACAAAGAAATATATGCCCACATATGCAATTCCGACATATACACAATTGCCAATCACTTACATATTACATCATTGTTACATATTACAACACTAATGGAAAAATACTCCTCTTCCAGTTGCTTACAAGAAACAATAATAAATATGTGAACATTGAAGAATATATTAAATATACCGTATTATAGGTGTGTAGGCAGATATGACCTTGTCTATAACAAACAATTAGAGCTATTTCTGATACTTCATTCTATTTATTTATTGATTGTTATAAAAACGATATAATTTTATATACAAGTATAATCAAAGTCTAACAATAAAAAAATCTAAAGGAATTACAGTCAATTTACATTTGAACTAAAACGAGTAATTATAATTTCCCTAGTAGAATGACTGAAATTAACTAATTTTATAAATTGATCTATAAAATATACAGGGTGTTAATGAATACGAGTTACAAATTAATAGGGTATGCAGGAGATGCAAAATAGACTAACTTTTACTACTGGACTCAAATTAGGTAACTCAGCGTTTTCGAGCTACAGTCTCTTAAAAGAATAATTATCTACCTTAATTTTTGGCTGTGACCTGTCCCTTTGCTTATTTTAACTTCTAGCAATATTTTTTTTTTATATTATTCATTTTTCTTTCTAATACATATTATAATAATTGCTCAAAATGACGACCACCGACTTCAATGCAAGCATTGCACTGTTGGAGTATATTTTGATAAATTCGTTCAAAAACGCCAGGATTTGTTAGAATTTCTTATACTGCCGTACATTAATATACCATGTTAGGGTAATCGCGGACATATGCTCATTCATAATGCATCTACAATTTAATGATAAAAGTTAAAAGAAGCAAAATAATAGGTCACAGCAAACTAATTTCAGGTAACTAATTACTATTTTAAGAGACTGGAGCTTGAAAACGCTGCGTTTATTAGTAAAAGTTAGTCTATTTTGCATCCTCACAAACCCTATAAATTTATAACACGTGTTCATAAACACCCTGTATAGAGAAAGTATCAATTCAGAGGCCTGCTCCACCAAAAAACTTTCCAACTTTGCACTTTTCATTTTTCATAATGGCACCGTTGATATAATTTCTTTTTTGCAAATGAAAAGTGGATCATATATTGGAATAAATGATTAAGGCCTTGGTGATCCAGAAATAAATTATTATTCACATCGGTGGACGTCTCGGACCTGTGGTCAGGGCTGGACTGGGAATATGTTTAGTACCGGGAAATCCGCATGGGGTCGGGCCAGGCCAGTCATTTGAAGCGATTTTTTTAAATAATTTTAATCATTATAATATTTTATTTACTAATTTACTTTTTACATCCCGTTACTCTTGGTAAGGGAGGTATAGAGGTCGTACTAAAAATCGCATATCGAGATTTTGGTAAATGACCACGTTTTAAGGCCCTTAGAATCCAATTTTAACATTTTCACGATGATGTCTGTGTGTTTGTATCTATGGATCCTCCATTCAACTCAAATTATCATTCAGAAAATTTTGAAACCTTGTATTGCTACCTTATTATCTAACATGAAATAAACCATTAAATTTTGGTGAAAATCAGATAACTGGAAATGGCATTTTATTTGAAGCTCAAAATAGATTTTCTTCGAAAATACCTTTAAATATTATTTTTTCGCAATTTATATTATGAAAATTAAAGTTTATTGAATTTTCTATAGGTTTGCATTAATAATTATTAATTTATGCAACAAGAGTGTAAACAGAAGCTTTATGGTATGAGGTCAAGAAATTCGTGACGAAGCTTGCCGAATCATGAAAATTATTGACCGAATATCATCCATATTTATATTTTTGTTAATTTTTTTATTGATTATATCAATTATTATACGAAAAGATGTATCAGGTATGTTATTATTTTTAATTTGATAAAAGTTATTTGGATCTAAATAAAATACATCCTTATATACATGATCATTTCATGTGTATGATGTCGGTAATACAAAAAATAAGTATGTATTGCGAATTTAACAATTGGTTGTCAAAAAGAAAAATAGCTATAAATATTGGCGCACGTTCAAGAGTAGTAGGGAATTATTCCAAAATCAAGAATTTATGTTATTTTTGTATCGATTTATTTCTTTTTTCAACTTTAAATTTTTATAATTTATTTTTTTAAGTTAGTTAGGCCACGAACCGTCACGGGGAAATTCCCGGTATCCCGCCGGGCCAGTCCAGCCCTGTTAGTGGTCCATTCTTAACATTTTCAAAAGCTTTGTTCGCTGTGTTAATTCCGAATAAGTTCGGACATCAGGTGCGTGCGCAATCTTAAAGTGGCCATTCGCAGTGATCACAGAATTCGTTTTGTATTTAATATTCGATGTTCGCAGAGCGTATCAATTATATTCGGAATTAGTAAGGAACGAATTCGATACATCCTTGGATTAGACTAGGAATTATTTGTCCAACGCATACGTACCACTACAAATAGCAAGTTTTGTGAATTTTGTGTACAAAACAAAACATCAATATAACCTGTATTGCTCCCGCTGTTTGTAGAAATATTTAAATGAAAATACAACATATATTTTCTAGCATTATACAGGATGTTAGTGAATACGGATTACAAATTTATAGGGCATATATTATTGACCAAAATGATAAATTTTTGGTGAAACAAGCCCCTGATCTGTAAAAAATGCGATAAGCTTTAATTTTTACAATACCTTCTCGTATATTACGAAACATGATATTTAAAAGTATTTTTGTAAAAAAAACTACTTAGCAACGTCAAGTAAAGTGCCATTTCCAGTTTATCGATTGACTCAAAAATCTAATGGGTTCGTGACATTTTAGTACGGAGTAGAAATACCAGTTTTCAAAAATTTGGTTTGGTAGAATTTGACTTATAATTCACATTAAAATTACAAAATGTTGTCATTAGTTAGATATTATCTTCAAAATCTATAATATATAGTTCTTGCAGTTTTCTTTTTGAATGGCTGCTTTATCTCTTGTCTAATGCTAATAATTATCTCGTTGAAGTGTAAAAATGAGTGATGATATATTTAGGTTGAGTCTCGCCTATTTCCTCTAGTAGCCGGGAGAAATGAAAGCAGCAACAGCTACAGCTACGCAGATGCGTTATCTCGAACATAGGTACACATTTGATTAGAAACTCTGTAATTTCATAAGGTGACAATCAAAAGAAAATAACGCTTTTCTCATTCTCTTCTATTGTCTTATTTAAATGCTTAAACGTAGCCATAAATCTAGAGCACAAGGTTTTACTTAGAAAACAATATAATACACAAGAAATATTAGTATTTGCGCTCTAGTTTTCTACGATAAAAATAAATGCTTCATCACATCTTCTATGGTGTTTCTGAAAGTTACTGATTTTATACGACGGTTTCGCTAGGAATGATATGGAATTAATCAGAGTGTATTTTCGAATCATGATCATTTGATAGTTTTTAAATCAGCTTGAAAATAATTAGACAATTTTTAAGTCCAAGTAATTAAACTATATCTGGTTTAAGAATGCAGTGTAACATGGTATAGGGACATTTCACGGCTTGTCATTGGTGCAAACGCGAGACAGTTTTAAACTGTCACAATATTATGTAAGTATTGCAACTTTTTTCTGCATATGTTTACAATAAATTAAATATAAATAAAATTAATAATTGTAGGTAACGTAAAAAGTTAGTATATTACAAAAGACACACAACCTGTCAACCTGTCTATGGGGCATATTCCGTATCTCAGTGATTAATTTTTTTTAATCACTGGTTAAATTTTTGAACCATCAAGTATGTTGACATATAACAAAAAAAAAGGATTTTTAGTTGTCAAATCAATATATATTGGATAAAAAATTTAACCAGTTGTTAAAAATTAACCACCCAGTTACAGAATAGGGCCCTAAGATTGTCAAAAATATTTATTATTTATGTAATTATGTGTCTGTATGTTACGATTATTGTAATATTATTATTTTATCGAAATAAGACTTAAATTCATATTGAACCGTAAAATGTTGCTACATACACTGCTCTCGTCAAGCTTCGCCCATCACTACAATTTTAAAACAGATGCAGTATAATTTGACAGCTTGGATCATTTTTTTAGGTTACTAGAAATTAATTTTACAGCATTGACTGTTTTTATGTCTCCCAAAAATTATGTCGAAAGTATTCCAAAAGAAGATTGGTTGGAATCTTTTAAGAAGTGGATGGAAAGAATGGCGAAGAGTGTATTATTTTTGAAAGGAACTGCTTTAACCACATTTAGAAATACAATTCTAAAAAACATGAACAATGTGTCTTATTCTCTTATATTCTAGCTTGACCCTCGTATTAGTCTGACAATCTGACATACATATACCTAGCTCTATATTGTTTAGTTTAATAGAGTTGCCTATAAAATGAAAAGTAAAATATCTGTTACTATGTCGGTCGTATATTATTTTAATCTTTTCTACCTACTTAGCGAATAGCGATGTAGGCAGAAGAACAATATAGTATTTAAATATTCATTTGTTTGGGAATTTTACGATTTGAGTGAAACTACTTAACCTGAAAATTTTAATACATTTTTAATATGACTAAAAATGGCACGTCTGTCCATATACACAACACCCGAAGGCGTGAATTATACACAATATTAAACAGTCAAAACAGAAAATAAATAAAAAAGCGACAACACATTATTAGAAAGTTACATCGAAAATGAGATTTTCACGCTCAGACAAAAAAGAAAAGGAAAACCGCTCAGCGCCTTGTTAGAAAAAGATAATTATAATAGGTATCAAAACAAACGCTGTATTTTATTAAGATAAAACATTCCATTGTTAGCACCGATAATAGTTCTATTAAATTAATAATAATTTTCAAAATTTTCTTATCCAATTTTTGCAATTACTAAACATACAATAGTATACTGAAAGATAAGAATTACAACAGGACTTTGTAATTTTATACGGTCATTGAGATTTTGGTCAGCTCTAAAATATTTTCTGCCGGCAAATATAACCTAACCAATCCTAACCTAACCACATTTTGGGCCAGATATTTATTCACGGCCGACAAAAACACAGTTCTTGCTAACCCAATATTTAAATGGCGAATCATTTAATTAATTCTCATTTAAAATAATGTTCTAAAAATAAAAACCATGTGTTTTATTCCCAATCATTCTAACGTGACCCTCGTATCAATAGGCACTAACTTGTATGCATTGTACTTTTTATAGAAAATATAATACAGTGATCTTCTCTGGTCTAGTTCCTATTGCTAGTAATGAAGCACACTGTTATGGCAACAATGCTAATAGATTGAGCACTTCTATGTTAATTATAACTGCAGAACTATGGTGACCCCTGTTATGTAACAATAACAAGTAGTGTGTCAGTTGGTATGAGTAACCCCGGAAGAAAGTGCATAGTGCGAAGACACTTGGAGCCGGACCAACATGACTCAATTATTGAAATAGTGTGCCAAATACCAACACTTTTCGTTGCACCCTAAACGAAAATAGGAGATTTGTTACTGTCAACAGAATTCAACTGTATCAAGGAATAAACACTTGTGTTAGACAATTGCAAGTGTAAAGAAACGAAAATAATCTATTTAATTTAAATCTAATTGGCTATAGAATATACCGGGTGACGTTCGAAATCCGTTACATATAGTTATTGCCGAGGTCATTGCTTTCCAAATTATGAATTTTATAAAAGAATACTTCAAATAAAAGCTGTCGACCATAAACTTCTGCATATTCGTTTTTCCTAATTCGCGTATACGAAGTTAATTTTGTGGCATTGCTTTAATCAAAAATAGTGTCACAAAAACTTTGTATAACTGTTTTTAGGGATTTTTTACTTGTGAAATTTTACCCAAGGCTGCATCTGCAATAATAACTATAAATTTAAAAAATTAGGTAACTAAGATTTAACAAGTTTAACTTTTGCAACTTAATTTCAAATTACAGATAAATAACTGTCTAAAATTTTGTTTTCCACAGCCTGCCTGATTTTACGGACCCTCGTAATGTAGGTATTATGCAACAATGCAGAATCATATATTTACCACAAAGTTTTAAAACTGTACTAAAAAACAAAAATAAAACACTATCTTTAAATTTACACCACAATTGAAAAACACATTAATATCTGCTAGATTATTGTTACTAGATGTAATTTTTATGACAAACTTTAAATATATTTATTTTTACTCCAACATAAATTTCATAAGACTTTTATGATGTCTTAAACTATTATAAATAAATACATCATAACACCTTGTACCCAATATACGAACCCATTGCTCTATTTGTTTTTAAACACAAGAATAAAAACTTTTAAGAAATAAATTAATTCGTTCCACACCTACACGTGTGTGACAGTGTGACATATTGTCCTTGTATGCATTAATTCGCATTCTGATCTTTAACATTTAGCGTTTAACGGCTAATAGACATCCTGAATCAAACACGAGTGATTGTAATAAGGCAATTAATTGCGTAGAGTCGGGATGTCATTGTTTTCAACTGTCAATCGTCATAAGTAGAATGATGTGTGACACATGAATTGGTATTGTTGGGATGAGTTATACGGAAGACGAATCCAAGAAAAATGTTGCGTAATGCGTAACACTTAATTGGGTAATTAAAATTGTTAAAATTTTACACAATTAACGAAAAGTTAGTAAGCACTAAATAATAATTTCATTCGCAAGAATGTTACGAAATTATCAAAAAAAATAAATAATAAAAACACAACGAGAGTCATGCTAGAATTATTGAGAATAAGACACATACGCTGGTATTCTGAGCTTTCCACTAAGCAGACGACTAGTTAGTCACCCGACTAAAGTATACATACATATACAGGCTGTAAATGAAATAAGTACATTAAATTTAACCAGTAATATAACTCGTCGAGAGCAACAATATTTCTTAATAATTTTATCTTGAAATCGCATATTTTTTAGCATTCTTACAACCCCGCAAATTGACGAGTCGTTCCAAGCATTTTGTAATAATTGAATGCAGTAGCAATAGCTCTGAAAAATTTTGTTTTAGCAATTGACAGTCCAGTCTGTTGTTGCAATTAAATTTTGACATTAGTAATAAACTTGTTTATAAGGTAAAATTCTGTCAAAATGCTTACGTTTACAAATAGCGAGTACACAGATATTGTAATTACTTACTTATGGTTTATATATTTATTCGTATCTTTACTACATTTTAATTTGTGGTTGATATAAAGACAGTATTATAGAGTTGCTAACGCATTTAGACGGAGCATTTCCAAATCATACTGTTCCTAATATTCGCACATTTGTTAATCCTGTACATCTTTATCACAATACGGAGTGTCACGTATGACAATTTTTTAAAAAAGCAACAGTTTTATCCACACCATGTCCAAAAAGTTCAATGTATTAAGCACATAACAGACTTCAATTTTAGGATTTTGAGAATGGCTCATAATGTTCATTAGTGAGACTGAATTTGCTTGGGAAGGTGTATTTATTATGCACAATACACATCTCCACAGACGAAAATGCTGTAAAAATTTTCATTAAAAAATGTTTGGGCGGGAATAATAAATGGGCGACTAATTATTGGTACTCATATACCTCGTTTAAATGGACAAAAGTATGTACTTACATTTTTTGAATAAAGTATTTAAACTATTATAATTTGTCGACGATAAATAATCATCTCATAACCTAATAACTATGATTTTACTCTTCCTCGTTTCGTTATTCTTTATCTTCCTCTATTCACAGGTGATTAAAAGCCTGGTTTAATACACAACTTTAAAATTTTATCCAAAATTTAAATTTCTTTATTTTAAAAATTGTTCTATTACGAATTAATTAATAATAAATGTTATTTCCGTTGATTCGTTTATTAATTACTGTGACTGCAAGTGTAACCGATAACCGACAATTTTTGAGCTGTTTGTATCCCACTTGAATACGGCAGCAGCCATTTGTTCTCCATGAGCGGGTAAAGAAATATGCAGCAAATCTTTAAAGAATTTTAACTCAAAATTTAAAAGACTTAGAAAAAAAGTTAAGAAATATTGTTGCTCTCGTCGAGTTACATTACTGGTTAAATTTAATGCACTTATTTCATTTACACCCTGTATTGTAACTAGGTTTGTTCGTACAGGTAGTTTGGACTGTCATATGTACGTCAGACACATGCGAATTTTAAAAATATCATTCCAACCGGCTGTTGTACAGTTCATCGGACTGTTGATATGTTTGTTCCTATCAGGGATGGCAGCGTATAAAATAATATGTACATATAAAAGAGTATAATACCTACGTACAATACTGTATAATACGTGGGAGTATAAAACTATATGTATTATACATTTTATACAATATACGTAGTGTACATATGTGGCATATATTTTACACAGTTAATGTATTATACGAGGTATTATACATACGTATTAATACTGCATAAATAAAATATACGTGTATGAAATGATATAATAATAATCAACACCAAATAATTTTATACTGTTTAAAAGGTATAATACGTTTTATACAGTATGAAATGTATAATACATATGTATTATACAGGTATAATAAGATACATTTTATAAGAACATATTAAACTTTATATACGTTTTATACAGGACTTTTATATATGTAATGTACAAAAACTTGTATACATGTATTTTGCCATCACTGGATCCTACAGACTTCGGACGCATACATGATCCATCCACTGGTCTGTGCTAAGTACCATTTGTCAGCACGAGCGCGCTGCGAGGAAAATATCGAAGCACATAACCTATGATTGTTTATCTGCTTTCATAAGTGAACAGAATGAGTGATTTGGAATTTGAATTTAATCCAGATTCATTGTTATCTGATTCATCTAATGAAGAAATGGATTTGATATTTGGACAACCTTGAATAAAAAAAAACAGTAATTAATTATGTAATATGATAAATAATTAATATTTGTCGTGTAGGAACAAACCAATTATGATAGTCGCTTGTTTAGTAGGGCGCTCAGAATACCAGCCATGGTTTACATTTTTTACAATTTTATTTTAAATATGTTCCCTTCAACAATAACACATTTCATCATTCCTTCCTTCCACTTCACTCTCGCTCTCAAACAAATCTCTTTTGGAATGCTTTCAAACTAATATCTAAGAAACTTAAAATGTCAAAATTGTCATATTAATTTCTAGTGATAAATTTCAACCACTAGTTTTTACCAATCATGATGTAAAACACTTGAAATTTCAACCAATGGGAACATACTGATAAAACTCCGTTACCCCGATAATTTTCCGCTACCAAGTAAATAAACGGTTGTTATTGTTTATAACTGTCAGCGTGACAGTTAATTAATATTTCAAGTTTAAAAATAAAATAAAATAATAATTAAATTGTTTCATTTTGCGTTGTCTTTGGAATTTATCTCACCAAATGCCACACGATGTCTGATTTTCTCAGATAATTTTTTATTTTGAAGCACTCATTTTTTTGCATGTAAGCAAAATTACTCAAGCAAACTGATATTAGGTAAAACCTCTCCTCCTTCGGAGTCGAGATTTACCATACAGTTTGCAAAAAAATTGGTGCAAAATAAAAATTTATCGACAAAAATCAGGTCTTGTGATACTACTTCTGATTAAAAAACTGGTAAAACTTTCTAATTAATTTCTAAGGAACTTAAAACAATGGCTGGTAATATGAACAACTGATTAAAAGTAATTAGCGAGCAGTTGATAAGCATTATTTGTTTGTCAATGGTTTATCCCTTATAGTATAGAAAAATATGTAGGTACTTCAAACCACGATTATATAGTACAGAAAAGTAAATCGCATGCATCTTTTATTTGAAGTGTTTTTCTTTAAAATATGTACTCTATATACGGTTGACAGAGAAAAAACAATCTTAGTGATCTTCTCACTAATCATCCTTAATAAGTTGTTCATCAAATTAATTTCATTCCTACAAAAACTATCAAAGCTGTCAAATTATAAACCATGATTCGAAAATGTTCTCTGGTTAATTCGTTATTTCCAATAACAACGATAATTGATTAAATAAATTCTAACTAACTATCGCAACTTATTTTCAATAATAGTTGCGTAAAATGATAGTGTAAATATTGTTTTACAATGCCTCTCTAAATTTCTTAATCTCATTATTTTTAAAATCTTTATTAATAAATGTTTTTGCTCTTCATAAATTTGTGAGTTATTTTCAAGTGTGACAATATTGTCGGACAGAGGACAGAGATGGTATTTTTTTATTGAATTAAAATATTGTCTGAAGTACCTGTGGAAAATTTTAGAATGTTAATGTCCCGATTGTAATGAAGTATTGAAACAATGAACGGTCCATTTGCAAGGCGTATATATGTTATGTACAGCACAGGTATGTTGCAATATCCTACACAACACAACACATACATGATATTCGAGCCAAGCAACTTGTGATAGGATAGGATTGACACAAGGTCGATCATGCATTGTAACAGCATACTGTCTTATAAATTACATTTCCTTCTTACAATACATACAACTACTTCAAGTTACTTCCACATACAGTACGAGTACACAACTAACACAAAAAACTTTTAAACAAGATTGTTTAGTTACACAACTTTATAACAAAGGCTTAGATGATGTATTTTTCCAAAAAGCGCCCTCTACAATTGATATTAAAATTTACGGACATACGACGATCATTCTGGAAGTTTATCAGAATAAGAAAATCAGGTAAACCGTGAGAAACAAAATATGTACTATTTATTTAGATACTTATAAATATGACTACAAAATACGAGGACATGGCTTAACCACAGATTCGTGGGCCTAAAATAAGACAATTTAACTAAACTTTCCTATACCTAATGCTGGGTTTATGCAGCATTTTAAATTATAAAATTAAATTAAGCCACAACATTAAAACACTAAATTAAAATAACGTCGTTTATGCAGTAAATTTAAAAAAATATGTTTGACATTTAATATTGCCTAACATTTGTAGTTGAATTTGCAGTAGGTTAAATTTATATGGAATAAAAAATATAGATATACAAATTAATGAATAAGTCCAATTAGTATTTCATCGCTCTTTTCAGCAGAATTTTTTTGTTGTACATTTTCATAGGTTTGGCGTTAGGTTCTAACATTTGTTATATATGCGTGATTGGCGCAGGTATAAAACTAAGAATTTATAAAATTAAAATAAAAGTTGAAATAACCAACCTTAATTTAGTTTCATTGGTTTAGATCTTCAGTTTAGTTGTATAAACGTGTCATAACAATTGTTTCTACATGTTTAGTTTAGTTTTACAATTCAATTTTTTAAATTTAACTGTCAGAATAAACCCAGCATAAAAATGTACTGTTTAGCCAGTATTATGCTTCAAAGTGCTTTAAAAAATATATTTTGCAGAACGTTTTGTTAGATTGGAATAAAACTTGGTATGATAATCCATACGGATAATTCATCTTTTAGGTGTCAAGACCATGATTAGTCAATGACTTTTTAATAACATCAATTATTGTTTTTCAGAATGTTACATTCTATAATATACTTTTCTGTCTCTGCGTAAGTTGTGATATCTGTAACTATTTAAATAGAAAGAAATATAATGACTACACCGTGCAATTTTTAAAATAAATTTATTCTAACAGTCTATCCAAATGTTAAACAACTTATTTTTACCTTCCGTTACCTTTAGGTAAGAAAGGTATTGTCTTTGGTCAAAAAATTCGGTGGTGAATTTTTAGTGAATAAGCCCGATTTAGGGTCCCTGCAACACGATTTCACTATTTTTACGATGATGTGTGTATGGGTGCGTATAATTCTAAGAAACTTTCTGTATGGAATTTGTACAAAGTACAAAGAACTTGAGGGAAGGTAATATAGGGAAGGCAATATAGAATCTTTCGCAAGAAAATGTTTGTATGAAATTTGTATAAAATACATAGAACTGACGGAAGGTCACGTACTGGCCACATCAGATTTTTTAATTTCAATGGGAATTTGGGAACAGTTGAATGTTGAAATTAAATAAATAGACCGGAGGTTCCTTTACGTCAGTCATACTTCACTTTACAACATAGGACGTTTCGGATAATATTTGTCTATCCTTAGCAAGTAAAAAATAAAATGTTTACAATGAAATAAATGATGTTATATGTTATTCGAAAGAACAGCTTTAACAGTTTCCAAGTCTCCCAGAAATTAATTTGAAAGCATTCCAAAAGAAAATTGATTGGGTGCTTTTAAAAAATGGTAGGAAAGAATGGTGAAGAGTATTATTGTTGAGGGGGATTACATACTTTGTACATATTAAAAAGAAAACAAATTAATGTACACCATGTGTTTTATTCTCTATAGTTTTAGCGTGAAAATAAAGAAGTATTCAGCAGGTGGTAATATGATGGTCACGATATGTTTTATGAGTATTGGTGTAATAAGTTTTATCAATTAACATGGAAAATCTAGATGTACCGTTGAAACCATTAACATAAATTAATTAATATCAATATATCATACAATTTTCAATACTCTTTCATTTAATTAATAATTAGCATTCATAATGTTACTCCCATATCCGACATATTGATTTGTGTAACATACTCAGTTCTTTACGGTAGTATATCCATCAAGAAAATAATTTCATTTTCTTATTTTGTTAAAGTTCAGTGGTCACTCTAATAAGAAAGGTCAGTGGATAATTTGCATTGATTATTGACGGTCACTTGATCAGAAAATAAGAAGATAATCTCCAATGATCGAAAGGAAAACTTGTAAAATAGTATGATATTTCCTATATATGGATGTGTGACCTGCATATCAAATATAAAGACAAATATTTCTTTGGTCAAATTAATTTTATTTTTTAACATACTCATTTTAAGTCAGTACACATTTTCCATCAATACTCCATCCAAAAAGTATAACTGAAGTAAATATATATATATATATATATATATATATATATATATATATATATATATATATATATATATATATATATATATATATATATATATATATATATATATATATATATATATATATATACACTCTAAGAAATATCGTCCGTGTAAAGTAACCAAATTGATTGGTGAAGTAATTTAGTGTTAATTTTAACACTTAAATAAGTACATTTTTCGTCCGTGTTAAAAATACGGTTTAGTTAAATTTTGTCCGTGTTATTTTAATAAATTTCAAATATGTTAACCATATATGGAGTAAATGAGATATATTACTCAAAAATAGGGTTACTTTTAATTACCAACAATTTTTTAAGTTACTAATGCTCAACTTAGTGTACATTTGCACAATACGGTGCTGCAACTACACTATATTTCGTTAAAAGTAAAATAACACTCAACGCTATTAATATGACGTGTATTTACCACAAGCAGCGATCAAATCAGTACCAAAGTGTGGACTGTGAAACTGTGATATGTGATATACGTATTCTTGGTTTGATCTGTGAGATATACGAACGTGTTTATTGCTACAAAAGTGTTATTACATACTTCAAAATGAGTATACAATATACCATATGATATAAAAATGAATAGTTCTAGATGAATTTCATGTGGTTTTTTTATACCAACTAACTTCCTCGTGACAGAAATTATTGAGTCTGTGGATACAATATATTTTGTTTAAACTCTATAACCACTAAAATTGCAAAATTAGATGTGTCTAAAATGACTATAATATATTTAAATATTTGTTTGTACAAAGAACCATATATGAAACGCTTTCATGTTCCGAGTTCCGATGGAAATTATATTATAACATATTTTTGTACAACACAGATATTAGCCAAATATAAGATTTATTTACTTATATGTATTTTTTGATATAATAAAATTATATTATTTATATTTCAATGATATCCTTATTTACCTTATTTAACACATATTCTGTAAAAAATTACTCAAATACGAATAAATGAATACACCAAAAGGTGCTACTGAAACGCGTACTTTACACTATTTAGTGTAGAAGGTAATTAACTCGTACATTTAGTTAAAATACGAATTTCAGTGTAAATTTTAACACGCACTAATATTTTTAACTAGAAATTGTATGTTAAATACTAAACCAGTTTCCAGTGTACTTTTTAACCAAACAGATACTTTGTTAAAATTACACCTAATCTGGTGGACCTCCTGGAACCAATTTTAGTGTTAAAATTGGTTAAAAATTTCTTAGAGTGTATATATACATTTATATATATATATATATATATATATATATATATATATATATATATATATATATATATATATATATATATATATATTGATAAAGAACTTTTATTTGCAGATAATATAAATACATAAATAAATCCCTCTGAAAACTTCTCTCTTGACACTCAAACTTATAATAGTTTGACCGGTTTATGTTTTCAACAAATTATAAAATCTACTCAAATGGTTAGAAATGTCTACAAAATTCTTTCGGCTACTTTAAATGTAGACTAAAACTTACAAGAAACTGTGGGCCAAATGACGGCTGATAATAGTTGACCGGTCATCTTCTAGTCTGAACTTAGCTTGCTTCTAATGAGACTCTTTACTTTTGGCATAATGAAAAACAACTTCGTAAAAATCCAGTGCGTACCGGTATACCTTGCAAGATACATATATGGGTCAATAAATCACAGAAAAATTTGCGGGGCTTAGGGATACAATGCCTAATAGAATTAAAGTTGGTATTACCAGTAATACTAATAAAGGCGATGTAATCCAATATTAAATGGCGGAATACTTGAATAACATATTCAGTTTTTGTAAGGTTAAAATCTGTATTTGAAACTAGTCGACAGAAATTTTTAGAAATTTCTAACTATTTACGTAGGTTTTATAATGGGGTCCTGAACTCTATTTTTTTAATTATTTTAAATGAAAGTTCTTTTAATTATGACGTAATTCGCAGTATTAAAAAGTCTTAATTGTTTTAGTTTAATTGCATTTGATTTTTAATGTCAACATGACGTCATTGCGACACCTTAGCTGACTCGTCCGCCATATTGGTGCCAAAATAAACGCAGTAAATTATGAAATAAAAGTGCATTTCTTATAAGTTTATGTAGTAACTATTTTTCATAACTAAATATAACTTCCATATTTGCCATATTATGCTTATTTAAAATAATAAAACAAGAAAAAATACAGTTCGTTAAGATTTTTGAGGTTAGAGAAAAATATATGTATTGCATAAGTACCTGAAAAATTATAACCATTTCTTAAATGATTTGCACAATTTGGAGCAGAACAACCCGTCATTATGGATAATTTCTATGATTAATAATACTGCAACACTGATATTGAATGATTTAAGTGGCTCCAAAATGGTAGACGAGTCAGTTGTAATTTATCTAGTAGTTATAGCGACACCTATTGCCATATGCTAGCAAATTTTGATTTATTACTCCAGCTCATTTCGAAACGAAGTATACAATCGCTTTTCTTTTGTTCCATACGGCTAGGTTAGGAACATTTTTAATTACTTTTATTTTCTGTACATTTTCATTTTCTTTGATTGTTATTTCCCGATTACAATTGCATTTTTCTAAATAAAACTGAATTTTTCAGTCATACTTGAAATTTCTGTTTGGCAAATTATTTATTTTGACAGAAGTATAAGCTATAAGCAAAGCTGAAAAAAATGCTTTCTTCGAAAAGCAATTAATTGAGCAATTCCAAAAATGTTAATTAAGTTCTCGTTCACAATTAACTTTACAACTTTTGAAAATAAGCGATTAATGTTTTAGTATCGCTTATAAACTTTTAATTAACTCTTAAACTCTCATTCTGAAATTAGATCAAAATTTGGGTCTCTCGTGATATTGGTTCTTCTTCTTTCGATCTTTTCCCTTTTGATGACCGATCTACACACCTGATGATGGTTTTTTGTCCGAGATTTTTTACCAAACAGAGAAAGTCGCAAGTGTGAGAACTGTGTAATATATGGACGTCGATTAATATTAATTAAAAACACTTTTACAAAATTTCAAGGTTATGAAGATATTGTCATTTTCAAGATTTTGGGTCAAGAAAAATATAAAACGCACCCACGAGTGCATAGCGTTTTGTTGAAATTTATTCGGAGAATTTACACAATACGGTGAATCATATGTGTAGAACAACAATAATATAGAAATAACTGTATACATTCATATTCGTGGTGGTCTTTTGCTATATTTTTTAAGCCTTCTCGCAAGAGTTTTGTACAATTTTGTTCAATACTACGCTACGGATATGGATGGAATACAATCAGAAATGATTCGTCCCAACCTATCTAACAGTCGATTTTTGTCTCAAGTAATCTTATACCTGAGCCTTTGACTTCCAAGAAGTAGATACTTTATTCACAAAGGGGGATCATAGAAGAATATTTATTTTAAATCTTTTTTTGTCAATATTTGAATATTTTTCGCATGTAACTTTTCTAAACTTACCTTATCATAACCTAACCATCATTAAAGTGTTAATTTTGGAAAGAAAATTGAATAGATAAAATCTCAGTTTAAAAGTAGTTTTTGGAAAAATATATTGTCATCTACTGTACACAAAGTAATACGTCGATAATCCGACCACAATAAAGCATAGAAATATTCATATTAGTAAACCATTCAGATTATATACTACATAAAGCGACTCCTGTTGTTTTTTCTCCTTTGAGAACACGTAGATTATAAAAAAATCGAATTTTCTGACTTAAGAATGTTCGGATTATCTAGGTTCTAACCATTACGAATATAATTCAAGAGTCACGTGACATGTTTTCCGCCAGTCAACATTAAGAATCTCCCAAGTTACATGTCTATCACAGCGATGATAAAAAACAAAAAAATTATCACCTTATTTATATTCGTTACTAAGGGATTTGTTTTCTTTATTTGACATTGACAGTTAATTTTGAGTATAAAAATGTGCGATAATCGTTGGGTTGATATCAACAACGATGAAAATAATAAGACAATTGTCAAATTAACTATGTTGTATTAAAAATTAAGTTAGCAGCACACACAATGTGTCACAAAAATTCATTATATTCTCGTACGTAATATAACAAGATTAACAAGTGATATGATTATCATCGATGATATTCTCGAGTGAAATGTGCTGCTTCGTTTTCACGAACAATATCTTCGATTATCAATCATATCACGAGCTTATATTTAATGAGAGAATATAATGAATTTTTATGACACATTGTGCATGCTGTTAACCTAACTTTTCATATATTGCTTTACAACATGGTTAATTTTATACAATTGCCTTATAATTACCGCACATTTTTATACTCAAAATTAACTGTCAATGTTGTAAACAAAGAAAACAAATCCCCTAGTAACGATTATGAACAAAGTGATATTTTCTTTGTTTTTTATCATCGCTGTGATAGACATGTAACTAGGGAGATTCTGAATGGTGACTGGTAGGAAACATGTCACGTGACTAAAGAATTATATTCTCTCAATAATTATAAGCTCGTGATATGATTAATAATCGGAGATATTGCTCGTGAAACCGAAGCAGCGTCCTTCGGACTCGTGAAATCTGCAACTCGGTTTCACTCAAGAATATCATCGATGATAATCATATCACTTGTTATATTACGTATGATGATAAAATTGGCAATACTATAAATGCAAGCAATACTGGTATCTTTGAATTTTTATTATACACCTGTTGTATACAGGGTGATTCATCGGTCTGTCCTCTCTTTATAACTCTTTTATTTTAAGTCAGATAGAAAAACTCTTCAAATATAATTTATATGATATATTATTGTCTATCTACGTACCATATGCATTTGTATACAGAATGCTCCGTTTAAGCGCAACAATATGTAACTTTATATTTCTTAATGGAGCACGCTATATTTATTTATTTATTTTGATAGTAAATTAGATTTCATTTAAAAAAGTATTAAGTAATAAGGGGTCTAAAATTATAAATTAAGAAGTTATTTACGTTCAAAAAAAATAGTAGTTCAGAGTGGAAAAAACCATAATATAATACAAAATTTTGGTCCGTTTTTATTAGTACTTATTTTAAACATTACACTAATTCCAAAGAAGCTATTAAAATTTAGTGACAGACTAAATAATGCAAAATTATAATAAATGCTCGAAAACTTGTACTTCAACTTCAATAGATTTTTCTATTATAAATATTATATTAATCATCTCATCTTTACTAAAATTTGTATTATTCATTTTCACATCAACATCAACAATGATAAACTAAGAGTATTTGGACAACTTGTTTGTTTAAATTTCAAACAATTGATCAAATTATCCATAGCTTACTTTGTTAATAATAACATGATAGAAATATATCATTCAACGAAAAAAGGTAAATAACTTCTTAATTTATAATTTTAGACCCCTTATTACTTAAAACTTTTTTAAAAGGAATCGAATTTACTATCAAAATAAGTAAATAAATATAGGATGTTCCATTAAGAAATATAAAGTTACATATTGTTGCGCTTAAATGGAGCACCCTGTATACAACTGGATATGGTACGTAGATAGATAATACTATATCATATAAATTATATTTGAAGAGTTTTTCTATCTGACTTAAAATAAAAGAGTTATAAAGAGAGGACAGACCGATGAATCACCCTGTATAGTATAATTGAGAAGTTTCTGGCAAAAACAACGTAAGTCCATTATTTTGAATCAGATATAATGAAAAAAACTTCCTCCCCGTTAGATTTTTGTAATTCAATTTAATTCAAATTTATGATTAATTAAATTAACATTAAATAAAGAATGATACGAGCAATAACTTATTAATTAGTGATTTTTATAGGATATTGTTTTTCTATGAAACTTATAATTTCCAAACAGAAAAATCAGTAAATATTTTCTTTTATTGAAAGTAAAATACAAAATTAGCCTACACGTTCCCTTAAAAAACAACCAATGTACCGGGACTAAGGCTATTTTTGCTGATTCTCTAAAAGACTATGGTTGTTTTTATAGAATCACTGAAACTTTAGAATATAATAACTTGTGACAAGATACTTTTTGCGAGAACAGTTTTACCAAACGGTCAGGTATCGTCAAAAGTAGATACCGCTGTATATAAATCAAATTTATAATATTTGGACTATGGCTGTTCCAGCCAGAGGCTCCTCAATTATATTACAAAGATGATGCTCCTTTTTAGCATAAAATTGTGCTACGCAAACTGAATATAACGTAGCCCATCTTCCTACATATTATTTTTTTTTTTTTTTGTTTACAGCAAACCTATTTTTATTTATAGTTGTAGTTTTAGTAATTAACATTTAAAACATTAGCAATTAACCATGAAACCTAACGTATAAAATGTTAAATTTATTAAGAAATATTTCCATTTTATAATGTCCCAAATAAGGAACATAATCAATGACAGTTTTTAAATACAAAATAATTATATATTCTCGTATCCTTCTTGCAATTTATACTACATATTGTTCTTTTAATTATTCCATATAAGTTCTGTGACATATAGAAAACTGCAATACTCATTAATTTGTTATAATTACAACAAAGAATAATTAAATTTCATATCAACATATGTAAGTACAGCATAAAGCATGTAACTACGATTTATTCCAGTTGTATAATTATGAATTATTGTTATTCGTTTACATGTAATTAACATTGCTAAGGATTTAATTATGTCCTTTTTCTTGTATTTTAAATAAGATCCGTATTAAATTATTTATTGCTTACAAGACAATAACTTTAGTATTTTGATGTAGAATTCCTATTTCTATGTTTGCAGTAACTCTATATATAGTAATACGAGATATAAAGTAATAGTACAAGTTATATTATTTATTTATTATATAAAGTCACATTTGTAAGTACGTAGTAAAATGGCCAAACAAAATGTTAAGGTATGGTTAGAAAAGGTACATGTTGCATGCCAAATTTGTATATAAAAGTTCTTTAACAAAATTTACTGACACAGTCGATCTCCACCGAATTCAGCCTTTTCGACTATCCCGTCGCAAACAATTATTGATACGGCACTGAAATATCTTTGACGGCCAGATTCTTTACTCCAGCTAAATTGGAAACGAAGTATAGTGAGTTTTAAAGTAAATATGTATTAGCCCAAACCCATATTTCGGCCGATTTACAGGTTCTACAAACAAATTATAAAACCTGCACAAATGGTGAGAAATTTCAACAAATTTCTTTCGATTAGTTTAAAAATATAGATTTTAAATTTACAGAAACTGAAAATATTATTCAAGTATTCCGCCAATTAATATTGGGTTACATCGCCTTCATTAGTAATACCAGCTTTAATTATTCTATTCGGCATTGTTTCCCTCAACCCCGCATATTTTTCTATGAGAATTGTCCATATGTGTAGCAAAGTAGGTTTTACTAAACGCACTGGTTTTTACGAAGTTATTTTTCATTGTGCCAGAAGTAATGGGTCTCGGTAGAAGCTATAATGCTGCAATTCTGTGTACATTCGTTACGTTAGTTACGATATCTGTAAGACTCGGAAATCACTACGATCAAAAATGCAATTCTGACATATCGTAACAAACGAGTACTCGCAAAACGTTCCGATTTCTCGTAGATATTTACTGTCAATTATTACTTGTCTGTAAGAATCGTAAAATATTTTAGATTGTATGTATGTCCGTTACATATGAATAATATTGTGACAAGGCGAGGGTAAGCGCAATAACAGATAAATAACTTTTTATAAACTCTTCTAAATTATAGTTTCAATATTCATATTTTAACTCTGTTTATCTGTCTAAGTTATAAATGTCAAAATTCAGTTTAGAAATTCTTATCGTATTATGATAGTCACGACATTTATTTGTTGATAATTAAGTCTAGAAATTATTGTGTATGCGTACGTGACTATGGATGCCCTTGCCTATGCACCCCATACCCCTAAGATAATCCTGTCCTGGAGATAGCGTTTTGTTTTAAGGCAGTCGGCATTAGTTAGCCATGGGATAAACATGGAGCAGTCTGCATTAGTTAGCCATGGGATAAACATGGAAGAGTTTTAGTTTTGGGCGACGCTCGCTCTGGGTTACAGAATGTAACCAGTTTGGTTAGTTATGTTTAATTAGTTAATATTCTAATCATGTAAATAAACATTAGTTTAATTGTAAATAAAGTTTAGTTAGTAAATCAACAAGTTGTGTTCATGTCCGTAGTGTTCATCAGTGTAAAGTGTAAAAAGCCTCAAGTGAAGAGTCTGTGTGTACTTCCTTCTCAAGAATCCATCACACGAAGTCGTGGACGCCAGCCATCCGAGGCGTCCACCAGTCATCATCGTAGTATCACCATCAGTAAATGAAAAGTGTATCATCGTTGGGTAGCATCAAAGTAGTATCATCAGCCTGTTCCACCCCCCCTCGTGTTACAGTGGCGCAGTCAACGGGTAGGATAATGAGAGTAATGATTTACTCTTATTCATCCGAAAAGATCTTACGTTATTAGTTTTAGAATTATTAGTTTGTGACCGAGGAGAGGGTACTTGGTGTACAATATGTACACATTTACGACCACGACACCAGCGATGATACAGCAACCCAGGCCGTATCAGCCGTCACCAGATATGATTGACGTATTGCTTGAAATAAATACGTTCTCTGGTGATGGCAGCGTGGAAGATTATGTCCAAAACATGAGAGCAGCCAGCAGAAGATACGGCTGGGATGAAGTTTTCCTCGGCAGTGCAATAGTGTTTAGGCTCAGTGGTAAGGCAAGGGAATTGTATTTTGCAATTCCATTGTATAAGCGGCCTACCACTGGCACAGATATGGTGCGTTGGTTAGAAATAACGTATGCAGGACGCACCATATTACCACCATCATTTTTTCCGGCTTGTACGCCAAGTTTTTATGGTCCAGCATGGACACACCAGGTCTACGCACCGCAGGCGCCGTTAGATTCGTTGTCTCCAGGGCATTCGTCGGTGGCATACGGCCACGTTTCTTTTGCCATGCAGGGAGTGCACGAGTTGCCAGTAGGGAGGATCAGTTTGGAAGAAATTGAGTCCTTACTGGCAATAGAGGATCGTTTTGCGGTGGTAGACATACCACGACCGGAAAGTCCGACAATAGTCGTCACAGCGAGTGACAAGGGCGTACAAGAAGGGAAAATGATTGAAGAGAATTGCCTGCCGGAGGAAACAGCGAAATGTGAGACTGAGGAAGAACACAGCGAAGTAGCTGATGAACTGGACGTGAACACAGTATATGACGACAACCTGCACGAAATGGATCTGCAAATGGTCAACGAAGAGGACATCGAGAATGGCGACTTGGGCATGAACGTCGGAGAGGACAACTTGGCATGCCCACCTGTGCAAGTTTTGCGCCGCACCCATGGAGGACACGCCACTGGTGATATCGTGTTACATTCCAGGAACGACGTTATCACTTACAGCCGTGTTCCCAAATTTTTTGTAGTGCCATCCCTCAGACCGCTTATGTGTGAACACCCCCCTCCCTCGTTCAGTGCAGTGACCTTTGTGTTGTTTTCATTTATGACTATTATATGACGATTTTTGTTAGTGTTTAGTTTTTTTGGCTAGTTAAGTTGCATGTTAGATTAGTAATTTTTTAGATAGGAAAATAAAATGATACCCTTTTCCTGTTAGCATGAATTTGGAATTTGTTAAAACGTTTTAGGTACGTTTTTATTGAGTTTACATTATGTTTATAATGTTTTATGTTCGTATGCTTTTGCATTTGTAATGTCATAGGTTTTATACCTTTTGTCTGTTTTTAACATGTTATGTTGTGTTTGTACATTTGTACCTGTTTTGCAATTTGTCTTGCGATTTTTGTATTCTATGTTTTATGCTTTTTGTCATAATTGTAATATGTTTGATGCTTTATGTTGTTAAGCTTTTTGCTTTTGTAATGTCGTAAGTTTGATACCTTTTGTGTGTTACGAATTATGTTGTGCTTGTACATTTGTACCTGTTTTGCAATTTTTGTATTCTATGTTTTATGTTTTGTGTCTCATATTTGTAATATGTTGGATGTTTTATTTGTTTTATGTATGTGTTTTATGTTCTGTGGTTGCAGAATTTGGAAACTATCTTCAGTTCAGGATTTAAGAATAAATATATCGATTTTGCGATATATTTATGTCTTAAGGGGAGGATAATGTGACAAGGCGAGGGTAAGCGCAATAACAGATAAATAACTTTTTATAAACTCTTCTAAATTATAGTTTCAATATTCATATTTTAACTCTGTTTATCTGTTTAAGTTATAAATGTCAAAATTCAGTTTAGAAATTCTTATCGTATTATGATAGTCACGACATTTATTTGTTGATAATTAAGTCTAGAAATTATTGTGTATGCGTACGTGACTATGGATGCCCTTGCCTATGCACCCCATACCCCTAAGATAATCCTGTCCTGGAGATAGCGTTTTGTTTTAAGGCAGTCGGCATTAGTTAGCCATGGGATAAACATGGAGCAGTCTGCATTAGTTAGCCATGGGATAAACATGGAAGAGTTTTAGTTTTGGGCGACGCTCGCTCTGGGTTACAGAATGTAACCAGTTTGGTTAGTTATGTTTAATTAGTTAATATTCTAATCATGTAAATAAACATTAGTTTAATTGTAAATAAAGTTTAGTTAGTAAATCAACAAGTTGTGTTCATGTCCGTAGTGTTCATCAGTGTAAAGTGTAAAAAGCCTCAAGTGAAGAGTCTGTGTGTTCTTCCTTCTCAAGAAGTCCTTATCACCAGTAAGAGTCAGCAGTATTATCAGTCAGCTTCTCAGCGACCCCCCCTCGTGTTACAATATTGACAATATTAAACAAATTTTGTATAGAATAAAAGCTCTTTTAGAAGAACATTTAAATAACAAAATTATTTTTTGTGTAATTTGCATAAAATAATATTTTTCGTGTGAAAATATAGAAACTGTGTAAAGGTTATAAAAAATATACAATTAGATAAAATAATAGTTCATAATTTCATAAATGAGTTGGTACCATTTATGATGATTCCAAGTGGTAGTTTACCTCTTTACCTGAATTACAATATTTTAAGCTATTTATTTTAAAAAGTTATAACATTGTTATTTTTATACACATTTTTGCATACAGACTCTAGCTACTTTAAATTTTACTTTTCACGGGTCATTTCAAAATCTCGTAGATTGCAACTGTTGCAAATTACCCACAGAGCGAGATGAATATATATAATTACTGGTAATTTTTCAATATTAGTTTCTATGAAAAATGAGACGCTCGAAGTGTGCTACGGGTAATAGATGGAATGCATGTGGAAATTCTTGATCCACCTGTGATGATGTAAAGAAAATCATCCACCCTTCTTCTATATTAATAGGAAAGGGGATATAAAAATTATGAATTAATAATTAGTGTGAAAAATGTACTTATTATTTATTAAGTTTTATTTTAATGAAAATATACTCATATAATAAAAAATAAAAATAATAAAACTTATAAATACGTATAAAAGACCTCAGTTTTTAATTTAAAAATAATAATAAATATCTCAGCAAAGCCTACTACAAAATATTTGATACTTATTCATTTTGTTTTTCAATCGTAACTAGGAAATTTACAGATTCGAGCTCAGAATTATATTTTTTGTAAATTTGTTACTTGGATCAGTTTCGAGTTAATCGGTAGGTATGACTTTACGTAGATACGAGTTTACAATCGTTGTGTACAGAACTACAGCATAAATCTGGATTATATAACCCTTAAAATACTGGTGGAATAATTATTACCAGTCATTTGGCCCAAAGTTATTTAAGTTTTAAGTCTATATTTAAAGTAGCCGAAAAATTTTTGTAGAAATTTCTAACCATTTGTGTAGATTTTATAATGTGTTCAAAACGTAAACCGGCCGAATTATTATGAGTTGGGCTCGTAGATACATATTAATAGCAAAAAAACCAACAAAATTTGCACCGATAACAACAGAAATAAAAAAAAAAAACTCTTAAATATAATCGTAGTTTATTTACTAATCTATTTTTCTTTATTTACCCAGCAATTATTTTTCCTTTTTGAGAATTCTTCCGTCTTCCAAATAAAGAAAGTGTTCCTTCCGGTATGCGCCTCTGGCGGAATTCTCACACACTGACACAGAGGAAGTGACTTTGTCCCAAATTGAAATTTGTCGATTTCGATTTTTTTATAGCAGTCTTTTAATCGGCTGCTGATTAATTGGTTTTTACTTTTCGTCTGTGGCTGTGCACCAGCGCATAATAAGAAAGTAGGATTTTTGTTATTAAATATGCATATTGGTTTTACTTTTATATTTGATTTAATGTCTAGTTTTGTCTAGAAACCCAGATAGAATTGAATAAATTTAAAGAAAAGGAAATTAATTTTTATTATTTTCGTATAATGTTACGGGCAAAGTCCATAAGATGTGCAGAAGTGACATTACCCAACAAGTTGCCCAAGCAATAATAAATTTTCTTTTTCTATAACTTTTCCATACCATTTGTGATATCCATGTGATATCCCATATTGTTTTCCTAAAGTTAAGGATTAAAAATTTAATGAACTGAATTATATCTACCTAATATATTTTCTAGATATTATGGTAGAAAATACAGCCAATTTAAAATTAGTTAATACTGTTTACAACATTGTTTCTGAGAATGTTATCAATTATTGATAACAATATTTTCAAAGTATTTTGTAGATAAAGATTATTATTAATTGATGTTATTTTTATGGCCGTGTACTTGAGTATATGAGCGGAAAATAAGAAAAATATATTTTTCCCACTCCCAATATCGTAAGTAGGCTATTAGGACATTGTTTGTAGGGATGTGTTTATTTTACTGTCAAGATATCGGTTTCTACTAGCGACGAAAAGTAAAAATTGTCCTTACTTCCCTACAGCTGAACTTACCCCCCACTTTGTGAAATACCAACAGTTACATATTTTAAACTTGTGTTAAATATTTGTTCATTCTTATAATTTTGAATTTAATTTCTATCAAATTGTCATTTCATAAATATTTCCATTTAAAAGTTACCGTTGACGTGACAAATGTAACAGATGACGGCGTATTACTTCTTAAATTTTCCATGGAATATAAAGATTCTTTTATTTTAATGTATCAATATCCACCGGTATTGCCTGACATATCTGGCAGTGAAAATGAACAGGTAAAAAATATAGGTATAGGTAAAAGATGTAAGTACAATTGACCACTCTCGAACTTATTAATGTTACCTACATCCCTTATATAGTTTGTTTCACGATATTTGCAAACGTATCTGCCTCGACTTATGTAGCGAGTGGCTTCTTAAATGGGCATGATGGGTAACATGACAGGGTTGTAACAAAATATTTGAAATCTTGACACGAAATGTTTGTGTGGAATTTAATGTTTTACTTGAATTTTAAAAAGTACAGAACAAAGAATATGACATTACACCAAATTTTCACAAATTGTAAATAAAAGCAGATATATTAATTAACGGGATTTTGAGAAAATACCGCTACATCGTTTTCCAAAATTTTGCTAATCCTCCCCTGACGCAGAGTATCGTAAATACCATGCTGTTTTGCGGTGTACAGGGTCATTACGAAGCCAGTTATATTTGCAAATATCCTGAAACACATCATAATATAAATATCTATTTCCACGACCGAGATATGGTATGACTAGCGAATAAAAGTTGACGTTTAAATTATTTAATAGATGTGGTTTCTTTTGAAAACATTTCCCTATATTTGATTTGAAAGGTAACTGACCCTTATGTATTATGTTACAGAAGATTAGAATTATACTCTATACCAGGAAACATTTAAAATGACCTGAGCAACAGGATTCAGGGATGTATTTAAAAAATTTAATACCGCAAATTTTAGTTCGTCCGTCTCAGGTGTAAACAAGCCTCGAGTCGGAATTACTGTTAGAGGAAATAAAAAATAATCTTATTCCATAGAATTGCCAAATTAATAGTTTAAAGATCAAAATATTTTAAATGCACCCCTGTTTTGATATTCAGTTACCCTAGTCGGCCATCTAATTTCGGCCAGATATAGTAATGTGTTTCTGTGCTTTCCTAGTACACACATCTAAAATAGTTATTTGTGTATCAAGAGCGTAAAGTGAATCTTTATTGCTCGTGCTCGTAAATTGAAGCGCGAGCGCAGCGAGCGCTACAATCGAACTAGAGCAATATACTTTACGCTAGAGATGCACACATAATTTTTTCTACGACTTTACTAACGAAGTAAAAAAATAATAATACCTATTTAGTAAGTTCAATTCAATCTCAACCAATTTCCTGTTTTGTGTTGCTGTAACCATGACGATATGAGTAAATAAATAATTCTGATGCCAACTAATGCCAACAATCATTGTTTTATGAAAAGTTTTCACACATACATCAAAAATGTGCTCAAAAATCTACGAAAATAGTGAAGATAGTGATTTTTCTTGCAGTACTCCAGATATATTCGAAACGGCGCAAATGCTTTCTTGAGTTTATTACCTGCAAAATCAAGAGCATTATACGAAAAGAATTATAACCTCTTCATTGAATGGTGTAAGTTAAAAAAAATCAAGAACTATAGTGAAAATGTTTTACTAGCTTACTTTTTGGAAAAATCTAATGTAATGAAATCGTCTTCTCTTTGTTCCATTTTTTCCATGCTAAAATCAACACTAGCAGTTAAGAACGATATTGATATCAGCAAATTCAATGGGTCCATTTTAATTGTGAAGATTCCAGACTCAAAAACTAATGTGCAGCGAACATTTATTGTTGATGATCATAATCTTTTGTCAATGTACAGAAGATATGTTGCTCTTCGACCCTCTAACATATCATCTCGGTGATTATTCATAAATTATAAGCATGGCAAATGTACCGCACAAGTTGTTGGAATGAACACTATAGGAAAAATTTCATTTAACACTGCACAATATCTGAATTTACCTGATTCGGAATCATTTACAGGCCATTGTTTCCGCAGATCCTCTGCTACATTACTAGCTAATTCCGGAGCTGACAGCTGTTGGAGAAGGTTATGTTGATGAAAGTTTGAAAAATAAAATTGATACAGCGCATAAAATTTTAACAAACAAGGAGAATCAAACTTCTGCCTCTGCCACACTAACTGAATATTCTAGTGAGAATGTCACAGTCACAGAATCTAATTTATCCTAGTCAGCTGTTTCAAGCTCTCGAATAAATATACAAAACTGTCAAAACTACACATTCAATTTTAACATTGTCGGTCAATGATTAAATCCATTAAGTTTGTTAATTATGAAATATATTTATAGTTATAATTAAATGTATATTCACCAACAGAATAAAGTTGTAACTTAATTAAATAAATAAGTTGGTAGCGTAGCTAACTTCGTATTGTTTGTAGCACATTTTTAGTGTAAAACAGAACCTAACGTATATTTTAGATTTCGTAAGTATTGTTTTAATAAATTAAAATTTCAGCAACAATATGTATTTATCTAAGCGAGCAAATTAAGTACTTTACCGCGCGTTGCTATGGGAGACGCGCCGTAAAGTGTTGTTTTGCTCGTTCCTTAGTAATCATTAACTTTACGATGACAAAAGAAAGCATAAATATCAACTTTTCATGGTGGTCGTAGAAAAAAATAATTTAAACGTCAACTTTCATTCGCTAGTCATACCATACCAAAATCGTGACAAGTTTTTTCTCCAGGGGGAATAATGTACTATCACAATATAATTGCTATCGAACTTACATTAAAATTGAATACAAATACTAGCGAAGTATAAATTTAGTACCTACTACAAACAAATTAATGTATATTATTATTTTATTTTAACGTTGGTCGCGAAAGAAAAACAAAAAATAGTATGTATGTTACACTCCATACCCGAATTCGGGCAATGTCTGAAATCCGAAAAATTTGCTCAGGTCTAATTTTGAACTCCTGAAAATGCCCAAACCCGAAATAGCCACAACGTATTGTGGATTTATCTAAATTTATAACGACTAAACTTTATTTGCAATTTTATTAAACATACCATCCGTAACATAATCTAACCCAACCATTACTAGTATTATTCAATTCTGATTAAGTAATATGTTGGTGGAAAAATTCGGGGAATTTTAGGTTTTCAAAACTTGTTCTGGGCAATTATACACTTCTCTCCCTTGGTGTATAACGAGGTGTATAATATACTATTTTGTTATTAATACAAATTAATATTTAAAGTTATAGAAATTAGCAAAAATCGATTTCACAAACCTAGAAATGGAAACAAAACCAAGATAATGTTCTATGTATTTTGAAAAAAATATATTCATTTATTTATTTTTTAGTTATATGTCCGGTGTCCAATAACTATATCATGTGTTCAAGTTATTATACTAAAAATGAACAAGCAGAAGACGCACGTCGGCAATAAATATTACTAGATAATGACACCACTTATTACTACGTTTACATGAGGTACTAATTTAATCTAGAGAATGCAATGCGTGTTGCATAACTTACTGTATACAATACCTGCAGATGAATTATCGTGTAATACTTATTAAACAAACCAATAATACTCAGAGCCTAGTATAGATCGTCTTAGCTCTAACCAAATCAAAGCACCCCAAAAACTACAATAAAATTACAAAATTGTGCGCCCTAAGCTGAAGCCTAGTCAGCCTATCCGGTAATTGGGCACTGCAGTAATTCTGTAGGACAAGACACAACTCACAAATACTTAACTCAGAAGAAACTGGTGTAATTAGTACAATAGGTAGATAAACTAGAACGATATAGCTATTTATACTGATACATATATTTTATTGATAGTTCTATATATTTTTTGATATTTACAATTATTTATATTAATTCACTGACACTCAAGCGAGCACTCAAGTGACAGGGACAGGATCGATATTTGATAAAATTTAAATTTAATGTAAACATGGACATTCTCAGTCGTGCTACCATTATGATACGAAAATCAACTACAATTATTTCAAATAATTTTATATTCCATACAAGGAATAAGGATTGACTTAGTAATAAAGGTAAATGTCATTAATATATACGTTTCTTATTACTAGTATTTTTTAATTCTTCTTTTTTAAAAAATAAATAACACCCAATAATTTCTACAAGTTATATTTCATTTTATAAAGTTTTTTCAGGTTGATGACGTGCGTCTTCTGTTTATTCATTTTTAGTATAGCTACTGTTTTTAAAAATATACACTTTTCTGTTTTCCCAATAAATATATATTCTCAGTTTTCACAAATTTAGAAACTTTTGTTCCTAACGTAATCAGTAGCTAATCTTTGTAAAACATGTCAAGAGTGTTAGAAAGAAACCAGGTCACTCTAAGTTTCGTTATCAGTGTAACAAACATACGACCCATCGCGGTTTCACTTTCTGCCTACTTGCTACACGACTACGGCTATTTTATTTACATTTCTAGTTCTACAAATACAAACAGTACCTTCTATAATCTATATTCTATAGACGAATGCGAGAGTCATGCTAGAATTATTGAGAATCAGAAAATCAGGTGATGGGACGTGGAAAACAAAATCATTTTATACAGTTATGTACCTATACCTTATGTATCTGCCATTTGAAATTCAGTTGCGAAAATTAAGTTGTTACAACTGAGTTACACATGTTTTTAGTATCGTTGTGAGTGAATATATGAATTTAACAAGATAGCATTTTCTTCAGTTTTTGGCGAGAAAAAATTTAGAAGCAATAGTACACCTAGGTACCATACTCCCCTGATTTGACTATGTGAATTTTGTCTATTTTTTGGAGGAGATTAATACTGCAATAGCAATTCATGATTATTTTGAAAACATCATAGAATAAGATTGGTTGTGAGCTTGTAAAATGTGGAAGGAAAGAATGGTGAAGTGTATTACACAATGAACATATTTAAAATAAAATTTAAAATAAAATTCTAAAAAATATTATTCTCAATTATTTCAACGCTCCCTTGACAGTAGGTAATAAATGAAACATTTAAATTCAAAGATACAAATGCCAAAAAAAACATGAAATACTTATTTAAATATTAAGGGCAGTAAGTTTTTCCTACTGGTTGAGGATGATTTTGGAGAACAAGATAAAGTGATCTCCAATACAAAATACAATGCTTATCACGTTTTCTGCACAATCGACGCACAAAATTTAAAACAATAAGATTTGAAAATTATTTTCACATATTAAAAATTTATAGTTGTCATTTTTAAAATAAGCTTTAATCGTTGTTTTTATTTACTTATTGCTTCGCCTCCTGATCGGTAAGTAATAACACTCACTTACCGATCAGTAATTTGTAAATAAAACCTCTACCTTGGAAACCCTAATGGTAAACATTTAAAAAAACCCGATCGTGCAAAAAAGTACTTTAAATCAAGAGCTCAATATCGAATTCTAAAAATTCTACGAGATTGTCATTCTTGCATTATCATTATTAAGTAATGTATAATTTTCCCGATAATTGATTACCTTTTCATAAAAGTCTTGATCAAATTCAAGCATTACTTATCAAGCGATACTTTCTAATTTAGTGCGTAACAGTAACCAAATCTTAAGTTAACCATGAACAAAGTAGGTTTATGGCTTATATAAGCGAAGCTAAATAATTAAACCAAGCGTATAGGATTGACGAAATTACAATTAGCTGAGTTCATCAAATTGCGAGCCCGTTATTAGTCGGTATAAAAACAAATTGCCGAATCACCGATAAACGAATTTGCAACCCAGCGTAATTACTGTTATTAAAGAAAAGATTGTAAATATGTACAGGCCGTGGTTAAAGACGTTATTTATGGACGAAAGGGTGTGATGGGTTCAAATGCAAACCCTGGAAATTTAATTACTTAGTCCCGATATTTTTATCTGGTTAAATTGTCTGATAGTAATTTACATTGCAAGACCGTTACTCAGAACTTTATGGGCGTGCACGGTAACTAACGAGCGAGGGAAGCGAGCTTGTTATCCGTGCGAGCACGTAAATTTCGGGTAACGGTTGAGCATTGTACAATGTTTAATGATATGCTGAATCGCAAATAATTTGAAAAAAAAATATTGGAACCTACAACACAATACATTAAACTATTTGATCGAAATAGTCTTTGGAAATATATGGCGAAGCGAAATAATGAATAAATAAATCTGAATACATGTTGCTATGGTTTTAATCCATAATATCGTTTACGATTCAGTATAACGTAAACTGAGTTAAAACGAAAAATGTCGCATCAAAACGAAAATTGACGAGCGTAATTCTTACACATTTTTTAAAAAGTATTTTAAATGAAAGTTCATGCAAAATTTGTCATAATAATAAAAGAAATAATAATTTGTTGTGATTTTCGTAAATAATTAAATACAAAGACTGACGCCACAAATAGTAATGAAAAACAATCCCCCAGTCCTGTGAAATCAAATTACAGCAATTAATTCATAGCCAATAGGAAAATAGTTTGTTCAACACCTATAGAGCGATATAGGCGATAGATTGTCACAGATTAAGCTGTATAAACTTCGACGTCACATACTGTTTCAGATCACTTGACTTTTTGAAAATATTACACAAATTTCAATAATTAATTGTAAAATATTTGATGGATATTTCGTGATATTTTCAAATTTAAGGCTATTTAAAGAATAACATTGTTTTAAAATTTAATACTTACAAGGCATAATATGTAAATTCTTGCAACAGACCTATTTGAGTGCCTAGCGACATTAATTTTTATAAATTAGAAGGTATACTATATTTATAGACAGTACTGTACGTATTAATTTAAAGGGGGAATATCTTTTTACCTTACTTCTCCAAATAATAAGGAAACTGTAATGCAAATTGCGTTACCTATAACAAAAAAGAAATATATTAACATAACATTTTTGTTTAATAATAAAAACATACGAGTACATTTTTCTGTAGCAGATTTCAAAACGTGCTTTTGTCTATTCAAAGTAGTAGATCCAACTGGACCCAACTTATATTAAATTTTAATATTGTACTTAAATAATAATTTAATTTATAATTGATTATTTTATTTTTTTAAATCTGCTACAATAAAAAATAGAATTTTACGATGATAAAATTTAATTATAGTCTCGCGATTATTCATTAAAAAATCATCGAATTTTTTGATCAAAAACTACATTCCTTATCAGGTCAGGAAGACTAAATTGACAAACTAATTATCCACTTAATAATATTCACATTTTGCTTATTCATTCTGTCAATACAAATTAATATATTTTTTATATATCTACATTATTTTACATATATTTTCCTCTTGTAACATTTTTAGAATCTCGCTTAGAATAGAATATTTGTTCTCTAATTTAGCTTATTAAAATTGAGATTTGCGATAAACAATTTTTGGAAAGCTTACGTGTGACTGAATTTCAATAAAAAAAAATCTGCAAATTAATTCACTTTATCGTCCGATGGATGAATCACAAACCGGTGAAATTCTTGTGAAATGAACTCATCTTTGCGTAGTTTAAATCCTATTAGCCACAAATAACTGTTCAAGAACGCCAATGAAACGTATCATTCCAATTTCCTACACGAGACTGTGTAAATTGATGCTCTTGAATGAAAATGTAGTGTCGTAAACATTATCGTACTGAGTAATTTGATATAGGTGTAAATTATTTATGTTTACAGTAAGAGGATTGAGAAAATAAGAAAATAGTAGATGGCATTATTGGTATTTAGTTTTTCCTGTTTATATCTAGTTCAAGAAAGATCAGAATGTAATATATAGTATTATAACGATATTTCATTTTGCTAAATAAGAATAAATAAATGTACCATAACTGATTATTACCCACAGTTGGGTTTGCCAACTGAAAATATGTATATCCATACAGTAGAAGCCAAAATTATATATTTTTGGTACTTCAATTCCATTAAATTTTAGGAAGCATGTACGACAGGTTGAAACAAAATTTAAATATGTTATTTTTCATGAGTTTTTACACAATTATGCAAAATTCGAAATAAAATCATTTTTGTTCCTGGCAAAAACCAAAGAGTTATAACTCTATGCAACATTTCCTTCTTCATTTTTACAATTTTATTTCATTGAGGAAATGCAAAATTTCACAACGAAATTTGCGAAAAAAAACAGGTTGGCATACGCAGGAATAGGTAATAAGCCGTAATGATAATGACAGTATTTTAACATGATAATTTTCATTTTTCTCCTATGAAAAATATGTAGAAATTTTTCTTTTTCGCAATTTTTTCGTGAAAGTTTCTAGATCAGGTCATTCTGGTGAACTTTAGCCTAGTTTTTCTCGGCTTTCCATAATGGAAAGGTTATTGTGTGAACCGATAGATAACCATTCACTATGATCAACCGTAAATATCGTTGCGTAACCTACAATGCGATACGAACAGAGATACCGGTGACCGCTTTGATGTCTAACTAGAGAGATTTATCTTCCCTGTTTCTGGAATAGAAATAGGGTTTTTTTTACAAAACCTATCATTTATGGGAACGCAGAAGAATAGTAGGATGGGAACAAAAAATGATGACACATGAGATTAAAGAATCGAAAATGTCTAAATTTATTTATCATTCCAAATAGTTGTACAAAGTACAATTAATTTCAAGAAAGATATAATATGGTATTTAGCATTTAGATTGTAAAAATTAAGAGATTTATCAAAAAAATTAGAAAGGTATTTTTAAATTTTGTTAAATATTTCTTTGTTAATTTAAATGAAGTAATCATTACAAACAGTTTTCCTTGAAACCTTCTTTTAATTTCTGTCTAAAAAATAACCAGTTTGACCAAAAATTACCATGACCAATTTAGAATTTAGTGTAAACTACGCATATACCAATTGTAAATTGTAAAAACAAAATGTTTTGAAAACAATAATAATTTGTCCTTACTTAAGTGCAAGCACAAACTTATTGTACTCAATATATGTTCCGTTGGTTTCATTGTATTTTAATTTTCCCATACAGTAAGACCTTGCAAGGCAATGTACAGTATATTATCTCTTACTTTTACTTAGGGTAATTAAAAACAAATTTGGTACGTGTTTCCTTCAGAAAAACGTTACTTTTGATTTTTACGTTGGCGCTAATTCATTTAATCTGTGTTTAATTGCGTAGAAAGAAAGAAAGAAAAATAAGAAAAGTTTCTTGTTATTTGATAGATGATTATATCATTTGAAATAGTCGGTTCACTGAAAAAAAACCGCATTTTTGGGACATTATATTTGCAAATTTAACTTTAACGTAAATATACTTTAATTGTTAGGAGTGTATTAGCGATTAATGCCCGGTTGCCCCACTATCACTTAAAATTTAAACTTTGTTTTATTCAGTTAGTCAATTCAATTTTATACTGCAATTATAGTATATTATTGAATGAGCATGTAATGTACGGTATTACTCATGAGAATGAAGTTTGCATCACGAGCGCATCATTCGAATGAGTATTAACCATTACATGCGAATAGAATACTCTACTTTATCCACAATTGTCAAATAATAACATATCAGTGACATATTTGTATTGACAAATAATTAGAATTTTTTCACTGGCAGATGCAAACATATTTTTGTTTACATAGACAAAACTTATCGTTGTTGTTGTAACAAAATTATGAAATACTTTGACATTTAACAGAAAATCTTAAAACCGACTATTTAGCTATAATTCATGCTTAAGAAGAACATAAAAGTATGAAAAATGACAAAACTCGTGTAATTTTGGCTTCTTTATGTGGAAAGAATTATTTATTAAAAGTAATTTTGCTTGTACTCTTTGGAAGGTAGGATTTGAATTTGACATAACGATTGAATAATATTAGTCCATTGAACTGTCAATATTATTTCATTAGCAACAGTAACGAAGGTCATTAATTGATAAAAATCGGTTAAATTATGGGTATTATATTTGACACTTGTGGATAAAAAATATTATTCAATAGGAATTAATATCATTTTATTTGGCTAATGCCCGGTTGCACCGCTGACACTTAGATTTTAAGTGTTCTTTAAATTGACAATATCGTATCGAAACGAAACATCAAATGAGTAATTAAATATTACTGTCAAAATTTCGATTTGCATTTTTTTGTTTAAGCCTAGCTTAAAATTTAAGAATGAGCGCGCATCTGGGCATGTCTGTATAAAACAAAGTTTAAATTTCTAGTATCGGTGGTGCAATTGGGCATAAGTCTAATATTAATACAGTTATCAAACATGAAACAAATAAAACATTAAAATTACAACATATTTTCCGCTGATATTGCATTATTTCCGCAATTATTATCCGCTTTTTCTTTATTTATCATTCCATTTGTCTATAATTTCCTAGTTGTAATGACTCTATTTCTGAATTTCCTCTTCTTATTTATCAACTCCTTTGCGTCTTATTGTACGCGCCGCTTGGTTGCACTTGTGACAGGAAGTTGGTTCTGAAAATAAAGACTTGCAATTTGTGGAGTTTCCGCTTAGGTTGGTGTTATCCTGCAGCCGTTCCAGTCGCTGCATTCTGTCGGATTATCTGAGGAATGCATGGGAAAAGAAAAGATAGATGCAAGTAGAAGGAAGACATTAACAAAAGGATATTTTGATTAAACCAGTCAGACAAAGTTAGAGATATCATCAAGGCGTTCTACTCAATGCACCAGGACACATTTTACTCGAAAATAATATATTTTTACGAACATTATTAATCTGGACCAAAAAGGGAATCTCTTCTTTGATTTTGCAGACAGTTTTCAATTCAAGGGAAAGGAAAAATGTCAAAAGTGAGTACAACATGGGTATGCTGCTTTTGCTCGACAACGAACCAGTACTCAACAGCAATTTTGCATTAGCTGCTCTTCATGACCTTGGTTTCCAAACTTTAAACCATCCTTAAAGCTGATATTACATTAGTCAACTTTGGTTGAAGGCAACCGACAATTTCGGTTTATCGGCTGCGTTAATCAAAGTTGACTAATATAATTTAGTAGCTGCCAGATGACAGGAAACCGGCACTGTACCAACCACAGTTACCAACGAAAGTTAAACAACAGTCAACTTTAGTTGCAAGTTGCCCTCAACTTGGGGTTACAGTTGCATAGTTGAGAAAGGTAATGAAAGTTCTCGCTTTTTGCAATAGAATTATTCACTTCTTTAGACGGTTTAACTTTTAAAATTAAATATGGCAAAATGTAACGCGAACAATATTAGACAATTTCTGAATATTTATGAAAAATATGATATTCTGTGGATTAAACTAGGCCTTACTACACACATACCAATCTGAAGAATTTTCTTCAGTTATTTCAGGCAGTTCAACAACATAAATATATCGTTCTTGAACTGAACTAATCTGGTTATAGATTGTGCAATTAATTTCTGCACTTCAAGAAACTATCGGCTTTATTTAAGTACATTGAAGAAGAAAAAGCTGTAATTTTGGACGATACTGAATATTTATTTTTGTTTTTGTCCACGGTAGAAATAAACTTTCCTAATTCCGTTTCATAATGACATTCTTTTCGCATAAGTGCGTTCATTTGTCAAATCTGCCAATCCGTAATAGCCTGTCACATTTTTGTACTAATACGATATAATGACAGCTAAGCTTTAATACAATAATTCATTACCTATTTTTTACTTTTTGTAAATATCTACTGAATCGAACAAAATTAGAGTTTTTGAAACCGATTGAAGAAAGCCAGCAAAAACAAGGACGAAAGAAAACATTAAAAAGGTAGAAGATTTAGTTTTCACAGAAGGAAGAAATAAGATTTCAGAGATTGCAAATAAAATGAAGATATTAAAAACAAGATTCTCAAGATAAGTAATAAGTGAAGGTATGCATGACTTATCCTGTGATTCATATTATGACCATATCTGTGGTTTTCCAAAACTTCAAAAAATACATCAATGAATTCATCTATTATTTCATCAAAGATAAATATAGGTATTACCTGTTTTGTTTACTTGACAAAACATGAAATCTTGTTTTGATATAGATACGTAATAGTAATAGTATATTACATCAGAGGAGTGATATATTTCATTACAGCCGAGGGCTTATTTTTTATTATTTATTCAGAGTCATACTCTTTATAAATCAATAATTTTAAAAATAAATCAGTGAGTTATAACCTTTAATTTTATTAATATTTTTGACAGCTCTATTAAAATTTGTTAAGCCTACTTTATTTAGGGATCTATGATACTGTTGGTAAGCAACTCCTACACCTACATAAACATTTCCAACCCGTAGGGTGGAAATGAAATCTGTTATTTCGCACTCAAGAGATTGTCATTACAGTTAGGAATCACGTTTTCCCAACCTTTAAAAGGTTAGGAATCGACATATTACTATAATGATTGTGAATAAACTATTATTTCATTTGTATTTCTAAATTTCATTACAAAATAAGATGTCATTTCATCACAGATTCGTTGAACCCAAACAAACAGTTATTATTGTAATAGTGTGGGAATATTTTTAGCAAAGCGTTAGAGCGTTAGGTTGTAAAATCGATCTATTTTCGCTCCATTCACTACTTCGGATCAAGTTGGCAGCAAGCCAGTCATTTTACTACAGGTATATCTTCATTTGCGTAAATGCTACGCTTTCATTCATGAATATGTGATGGTTTCAAACATTATTACAAATAGATGATTCAGAAATGATTACAGACAATTTATGTAACAGCAAAGAAACACGGAACTGATTAATTAGATTATGTATACAATACATGAAAAATGATTTCAAATCTTGGACAATGTTGAGGAAAATGTACGAGTATTGTCAAAGTTCTCTATTGTTCGAGAATTTTAATTAAATTCATATTTCTAGGAAATACAAATGTTTTACAATATTCGTACTACTGAATACGAGTATTTTTCCAATCAAGGTATAAACATCAAAATATTTTGATACGATATACAGCGTATTCATTTCAAATAGGCCACCATTGCTATCTCGAGAAATATAAGAGCTACAAAGAATGTTAAATTGGCAACAATTTCCATTTTACAAGATTAATGTGAAGTTTTTTTAAAAAAAATTAGCCCATTGGTCTTAAAATACAGGACCAAACTTTTTTTTATTTTAAATGGATATATATTACATGAAGATTTTTTTTTGGGAAAACCGTAAACCTATATACAAATTTTATATTTAATTATGACTGACAAGAATGGAATAATTGAATACATGTTAATTCTTTATACATAAAATTAAATTGCCATGTAAGAAATAAGGAGTCATTTTTGAACTACGCGATGTAAAAATTCACAATAGTGAGCAAGATATGAATTTTCGAATGTCTCAAATTATCTTGTGTCATCACGCACTATGTTTCTTAAACAGTTAATTCTAGGGGTAACTGCATTGTCTGTATTAGGTAGGTATAGATTTTCATTTATTTTTATTAAAATGTTTTTCACTGATCAAATTAATTAGTATTGAATAAGAAATATAGAAAAATGTTTAAAATAAATAACATACTTATTTAAAATAAATATTATTTCGATCTATAGCATGTAACATTTTGAGAACGTTATTGGGATGGCGCTAGGGTTGATACGCGTGCTACATTTTAATTCACACAAAAATAACGAATCACAGGTCTAGTTTGTCCGAATTCATACAAAATTTGACGACGATAATCGATTCGGGCTAATGACACCAAGTACGTTTACAATAATAATTCTTAATTTAAAGTATGCTACCTTATAAATACTATTATTTCCAATACCCTATTTAATACCACTTTAAAATTTAAAAATTCACTATAATTTAATTGAAAAGATTTGCGCGCGATGCAATGTTACGATTTTAGATAAATAATTATTACTATCTTATATGCTATCAGAAATGTCTTCCGTCATCTATAAATTCTTAAAGAATGAATGAACCACCTCTACACATATGCATATATTCATTCATACACATTGCGTAAGATGCGTGACCGCGTGTAAATAGGGCACAAGTGGGTCGAGCGGAGCCCTAGGGCTTCGCAACGGAACGTGTCGCCAACAGCGGTGCATCTGACCCACACTCCGAGAAGAAGATATAAAATAAAAGATGTAATTTATATGGAAATGATAATACAGCGTTTGTTGTATAGCCGAAAACGAAGAGATAAAATATATTAATAGATAGATCTTGAGAGATAACATAATCTGAAAGCTTGTTTTATATTATACGACATTTACAGATAATTCTAATGTGTGATGTTTATTTGAATAAATTATTGCACGTTAAATGACTACATCGTCAATTGTCTAAAAACTGAAAAAAGGTATTCGATGTATGGACGACATTAAAATAAAAGATGCAGTTTTATTATTTTGCAGACAAAAGTTCAAAGTATTTTTTTCAAGAATATAGAAATTTTTGTTAAGATCACCTCCAAAATTGGTTAGGCCGGAACCTATCTCGTAACTCTAAATTTAAGTAAAAAGTTCAAAAATTTCTAATGTAGATACTTCTCAACGCGCTTTTCCAAATTTTTAAACCGCAGAAATGAGGCAGGATGTCAAGATACAGGCTTGTCGGTACCACCATTCTATTCTACGGCCAAAATAACGTAAGCGCCAATTTTCATAATTTTTGAACAAACGATTCAATTTTTAGATAAAAATATCTGAAAATGGCAAAAAAAGATTTTGGCTATTTTCAGGGGTTCTCGCATTTTTGTTTATACAAATGGAAGCAGTTAAGCAAATATTATAAAAATTGGTATATTTATGTAATTTTATCCGTAGAATCGAATGCTGATATCGCACTGAACTGAATATAAAACGGGAAAGCTAATGTCCTATATCAAAATATTGGCATTTCCGGCGCTCGATAGGAGACCGCCAAACTACTCTACTTCTAGTGTATTTCATTATTTCAGGTTTGCACTGCAATACTTTAAAGGTGTGTCAGTTGTAAACTGTTGTTCTGCCATATTTATCATTGTTTTGATTTTTAAATAACCTATTTCCTTGAGTGAAGGAATGAGGTATTTATTACCTTTTCTTAATAATTTATTGTGAATCGCATAGTTTTGTAAAATTTCTGAAATTTTTAATGAAAAATTTGTTTCATGATAATGATCAGCTAGGTATTCATAACAGCTGTTAGTGAAGATGGCAATGAAAAACAATTAATTGAATTACTTGCAAGATCATATTGTAAAATTCGCTTTTACAATTTAGCAAAGAAGCAGACAGAATTTTTGGGAGGAGCAATTATAAGAACATCTCTTAATACATTATTTTATTAATGCACCAATGATAAATTATGATTAAATATTGACCTATTGTTTTAATTTTTCCTTTACACTAATATTTTTTTATTATATTTTTGTTTTTCTTACTGTCCTTCAATTCATTTTATTTTTATTTTGTAATCTATTACTCGTATAAACAAAACAAAAATTTAAAATTCGCGCTTTTAAAAAGCGGAGGTATAGCAGTATAGCGCGCAAATTAATGGGTCGATTCTGTTCATATCTGTAAATCTTCAGGTCGGTAAATTTGTAAATAATGAACAAAATCGCAACGAAAACTGCACTCTTATGTATAATTTTATATTAATCAACAAAAATAGATGCGTTTTTGTCAGGTTTTTACAGATTTACAGATCTCTAAGACTTACAAATGTGAACAGAATCGACCCATAAACCTTAAAGCGAGTTCCCGTTTTGTATTTAGTTCAGTGTGATATCGCGAAAGTTGTATATTGGCCCATTTTCGGGTTGTTCAAAAATGGGTATTTTTGGGCAAAACTTTAAATGTAAATATCTCCAAAACGAAGAGAAATCGAACTAAGGTTTGAAAATTTGGAAACAGAAGTTTCTAAATCCATAAAAAGCAGAATCTTGAAATTTTTGAACAAAAATAGAAATATTACAAAAATCGGTACAAATACAAGCTTAGAGATATACCACAGGATTTTTCAGACAAAATTACGTAAGTATATCAGTTTTTATAACATTTGAACAGCCTTTTCCATTTTTAGATTTTTTCAATGTCTTCGCTTGTTCATAAATTTAAATTGCTTTAAAAAGAGTTCATTATTGATCAGTTATAGTTCGTTATTACCGAAATCTGCAAGTAGAAGCAAACCGACACATCCAAAAATGATTAAGACGCAGTGTTGATATTTTATTTACATCATCTTTACAAAAATTCATTTCTTCGTCGTAAACATATCAAAATGATAAAAATACATGCATTACGATTTCAAAATCTTATTCGCGAACCTACACTTCTACCTCGTTGCCATTTAAAAGGCAATGCAACTTATATTTTTCGCCACGAATTCAAACTTCGCGGTTTCAGAACAAGTGAATTAGCGAGTGTGGGTTGTTTTCCTTATCCAACAACTTGTTTTAGACTTTAGACATGTTAAAATCAACCAAAAATAACAGTCTGGCTTCTCGGATAATGATTTACACGACTTAAAGTTTATCAGGTGTAAAAAACTCGTAACCATATTAAGATTGTTGAAGTGGTTTCACTGTTTTTAGAATTGGCATTGGTGTTTTTCTTTGTTAGAATAGTTTAAATTGAGTTTAAATTATATGTTGGCAACAATACAGATCAATCAATGTATTGGAACTAATGGATCGATTTATCTTATAGTTTTTTGTTTCTTAAAAAATTTTACTCATATTTTTTACTGCAGAAGTTACAAAACACTGTAATCGCGCAAAATTCGATTTTCAGATTTCAACTGAAATATCCATTTTGACCATCCCTGAATCCATTTTAACTAATTTCGTTTTAAATTATAATACAAAACTTTTCAGATTTGGTATATAAGACTGTTAATGGGAATAACATAGTACATTTTGGTTAAAATAGGCTAACCGGAAGTGATATATTACTTGAAGTTGTTAACAGTTTTTCTTGAATAAAATGGTTTTATTTTGATTTTAGAAATAAATAATACTTTTAGAGAATTAAATTCTGCGTCTAGCGCATCCAATATTATTATATTTACCCTTTGTAAGCAAGATATGTAAATTTAAAAATTATATACTTTTTGGTTTTTGTAATAAAGCTTGCTATGGATTAGGACAAAAAAATAAAAAAAAAATAAAAATGTTAATGTCAGATTACGACAAATACATTCAATTTTATAATTGGGTCTATATTTCATGTTAGTCTTGCGTACAAGGAAGTCGTGTGGTGTCCACATCAGATTTTTTTACATCCATTATACATACTTACCCCGGCAATTTTTACTACTCAAAATATATGAATTTGGCAGACTGCACTAGCAAGAACTGACTATCATGATAAGTGCAAAAAAGTGCGTACTCAGTAAGGTTCAGAAAAGTATAAATGTTAAATGAAACACTTTAAACACAGCTAGTGCACAATGATTGTATAAATGGAAAATGAGTTATGCACTCAGTACGCAATAAATATATAAATGGAAAACGCTATTAGTTTAACCAGAGAACATTTTCAAACCGATTTACAATTGTACATCTTTGACAGTTTTTAAATTTGCCTGAAATTAATTTGACAGTTTTCTCAGCAATTAGTTTAACAGTTTTGAGTATTTTTAAGTCACTAGAAATTTGACAATGTTAAAAGTCTTAAAAATAAGTTTGAAAGCATTTCAAAAAATCATTGGTTGGACGCTATTAACCTCTGAACGCTAAATATATTTCTACTACCACTTAAGACTAGCATAGTGAATTTTACGATTTTTTTTTATTATTTCATGAGTTTTCTTTTTCTTACATATTGTAAACTTCTAAGAAACACATTTATTAAAGATATAGACAGTAATATATTATCATTAAGTACAAGTTTTAGAAATATCGCTAGGTATTCATTACAAAAAAATGGTATATTGCATTTTGAGCAAATGTGAGTCTTTTATGTACAACTCGCACAAGTGGTCCTCTTGGCTTATTAGGTACTGTTTTCTCTTCCAGAACTATCTGTCCGTTTCCTGGTACTACCTTTTCTAGGAGTTGACTACTATTTTCAAGGAGTGAGCGCTAAAAAGTATAAGTATTTTAATTCGTTTTATAGCCATAGCATCACCAAAAACTTCTATCATCCTCTGAAGATAAAATTTTCTGCAATTTTCTCAAGTTCGGCTTGAGTTAGAAGCTTGTTTGCTTTCCAATTTTTAGACATATTCCTTAGTAATAACTTGCAAGTACTACAACTAATCACCAACACTGCTTAAGAGAATAGCGAGACGGTATCTAAAGAATCCGTACGATTACAGCCGAAAATAAAAATCGTAGACATAAAATTTACGAAGCTTAGCGTTCTAGGGTTAAGAAGCAGAAAAATGTATTATTGTTGAAGGAAATTACTTTAACATATTTAAAATAAATTTATAAAAAATAGGAACCATGTATCTTATTCTCTATAATTCTAGCGTGACATTCGAATTTATAAACACCCTAAACGTAATTTGTATTGTTTAAAAAACTCTCCAATACGTTTTTCTTCTTCGGAATTCGGGCATAAAAGAGTAATTTTCTTTTCTTTTCTTGTTGTTTGTAGAGAACCAGATTTGGTCCGGTTTTTCAGCAGTGACAAGTCAACGGTAAATTGTTGAATTTAAATCTTCCGTTTTTCTTTGATCCGATGAATGGATGCACTGGTTTCATTCTTTACTTTGTCTCAAACCCGTTCAGCTTTTTATGCGTAATTCTCTTGGTATTTTCTAAGGATTAGTCATACAGATAAAATTATGTTTGTTCTAAGAGGCTGATAGTGTTTATATGAGTATCCTATGATACGAATTATTGTATTTTTAAACAATGCTACCAGTATATTGATAGAATACACTAATATAAAGATCTGATAGCTTATTATTTTTATTATTTGTAAAACGATAATGTTATCTTTAAAAACATGACCAAATGAATTTTTCATTATTCGATAAGATATAGGTACTCAAATAATAGACTTCGAACTATATTTTTACGTCTGTATCACAGTAGATATTTTTGAAGAAATATTTTGTTGTTAATTTTGGCGCGAAATGCCTACGAAATGCATGCAACCACTCAGATTTCGTTACTTATGTTCAGTGTTGCGAACCTCCGGGCATTAAAGTTATCGTAATGAATACTCAAAAATAGGTATTTGTGTTATCTTAAACTTCATCGGAATTATTTAATTCGTTCTCCTTTCACATATTTATTTGTTACTTTACGTACAATTTACTATTGTACATCGTACACCTACCCAAATTATCTTATATGTACCTACATAAATTATCATAAGGTTGGCAACCCTGCATTTGTGTGAAATCGTCGTAGACTGGATTAATTTATTGGCGATTTCTGAACTTTTAATGACGATTTTTGTGCACTTTAGTGACGATCTCAAATAAATTACACGGTGTGTTATGAAAACAACTTGGAGTTGGCTATGAACAGAAAAAAGTATGTCTTAATTTCAAAGTATTAAATTAAATGTCAATTTGACACGAGATATTGTCAAAAATGTTATGTAAATATATCAAAGGTTTTCTTCTTGAATTTTATTTTAGAAGTGGAAATAAATTAGAAAACTGCGAATGGCAATATTCTTTTGCTGAATCAAACATACGTTTCTCGGTTCATAGCCTACTCCCAGCTTCTTTTTTAACACTATAAATACCTGATTCCGCGCTCTAATTTTGCGATTCTTTGTTATTTTAACTAAAAGAAGATATTGCAATAAAAAATTGGAATTTCAAGGGTAGTAGTGGTAGGTATTCTAGAATCCAGCCCCAATAAGTTCCGAACTATTTTACAATATTATTTAACATAGTATTCCTCACTTCTTCCCCATCGGTATCTACTTGTTTCTTCTGTCGTTTAGCGAGCATTGCGTTTACAGTTAACCGATGTGTAGAGTATGTTGTCTCGGCATGGCATGGGAGAATGACTGCTCTGCTGCAGTAGACGTTGAGTGTGTGTAGAAGCCGCCAAGCCGCGGATCCCAGATCGGTCAGACGGTCAAACCCTCAGGCTGTGAGTCAACCAAGTGCCCTGCCTCTCTCAACGAGAACAACGCGGTTACCACAACGTCTTGTTATAACTTATAATACTACTCTAAAACGATAGATAATAATAATGCTATATCTGACACTGATAAATTTTAAATACGGTTCCTCAATTTTAATTACCTCAAAAAAAGTAATGATTTCGATCCATTTGGTTATTTTTAAAACTCGAAAAGTGAGACAAAACACATCTCTGCATGTTCGGATCTTGATTTGTATTTAATTTGTCAGTTTTGGCAGTTTGAAATCAGCCTGAAATTAGTGATAATTTTTTAAGTTCTCCAGACTCCGGTAACTATGTAGTTCGATATCTTTGGCAGTTTTTAAGCCACCAGAAATTATCTTGAAAGTATTCCAAAAAATTTGGTTGGTAATGTTTAAGAAGTGGAAAGAAAGGTGAAGTGTATTTCAGCGACACTAAAGTAAGATCTGAATAATAAATCAAAATTTGAGAGAATAGTATTAGATTTTTGTCAGCAATACAACAAATAAAGCCACTAGAAAATTTAGATATATAAACTTTACTAGGGTGCTCATAGAATGCCGCCTGCTTTGTACCTGGAACAAAATATACTTCGCTAGCAATAGCTAACAATAAAAATCCCTTTTGCAGACTCCCATGGCCGTAGATAAAAGTTTTCAGAAGAAGTGTAATGTGCTGATCTCTAAAATTATAGTAACGGAATTCCTCGACTGGATAAATAAATTAGAAGGAAACTTGGAGAATAACAGTCTGATATTTGGACAATAATTTTAATACATAACCGACGTTTCGGCAGCCAATCTGCCTTCCTCAAGGGAAATTAAATCTTAATTAAATGAATTTTGAAAAATACAAGTTACATTTGTATTAAGTCCTTTAATAAAATACAACAATTTTCTTAAAATGTGTATGTCTACCACACAGGTCATCTTCAGAGCACTTGTATTTTATTATAAGACAAATGTAACTTGTATTTTTCAAAATTCATTTAATTAAGAATTACATTTCCCCTGAGGAAAGCAGATTGGCTGCCGAAACGTCGGTTATGTATTAAAATTATTGTCCAAATATCATCAGACTGTTATTCTTCAAGTTTCCTTCTAATCTAAAATTATAGTTTGTGTCAAGATAAATGCACATTGACTTCGACTTCTTAAGCTCGGTTAACCCATCACTCCAGGGTATTTTCTTACCGGTGCTGCCAGGGGCGGATTACCAAATTTACAGTACAAACCGGGAAATATACAGTTAAAATCTTTTAATGTATTTTGACTACATAAATTTCGCTAAACGTTGTATCACATTATACTTGTTTCATTTGTAAAGAACAGAAGTAAAATGTAGCACCCATGGAGTGATTTTCCGGACGAAAAAAATAATCTAATATTGAAGAACATATTTTTAAGATTTGTATAATGTAAAAAAATATATAAATAAATTATTGAATAATGGACTGTAGTAATTTTATTTTTTAATATCTGATTTGCGGTTACTGTTTTAAATTTGGTAATTTGGAAAAATTGTGGATACCTCTCTGTGTGCTTACCCTTGCAAATCTTTTAAGCAAATACATGATGTGATGGGTGTAAAAGTCAATGTGCATTTATCTTGACACAAACTATAATTGAGAACTGAAATCTTAGATCTCTTTCGAATTCAAATTTTTCGACTATCCCTTAGCAAACAATTATTGACGCGCCAATGGAATATATTTGACCGCAGAATTAAACTTGATATATTATGATCAAATCGTATGTAATCGCATTACAGGAAAACTCTTAATTTTTTCCGCATTGAACATATTAACAAACAATGTCGTTGTCAAACAAAGTGAAGTAACTGTGTCGAATAATGTGCGTCTTATTAGTGAGTCACCTAAACCTAACCTACGTTTGTTTTTAAATTAGTCGTTTATTTCCTAGTTTCAACATCTACACGTAAATTCAATTTCTATAAATCCTCTTCTTGACCTTAGAATACATAAAGCATTTTCGAACACCCACGCATACTAAAGTATTTGTACTTTGAACATGTGCGTCTTAAAGATATGCAGATCCTAGGCAGGAAATACCTACAAGGAAGTTTTCTAACGAGGTATCTTTAATAAGAACAAAGACGTAAACATATTTTGTAAGAAATTTAATGCGGCCAGTACATATCGCCATTTTAATTTTATGCTTTTAAATTAATACATATTTAATAATACATAATTCCTTCTACAATAGAGAACAGCTTATAACTTATCTGAAATCCTCGCAAAAATCTAATTCTAAGGAACTTAAGGAGCTTCTATCATGACTGTCTCATACAACAGTTTTGCCAAGTAAAAGAATTCATAAAAATAGACAATCTAAATTTTTAATAGATTAGGGTTATTAAGAAAATAAAAATTGTTGTTATAAATATATTATAAAAATAAAAAACTTAAGTATATTTAAGAAAAATATATCTGTTTTAATAAATGCAAAAATTCCATTGAAAATCACATATTTTTCGTCTTTCGAAGACAATAACTATAAAAGTACAGCTCAACCAGTCTTGGGTGACAGTCCTCGCTGTTGTAAGGCCTTTTACCCAGTGGTCGGATAGATGCAACTATACGACGACTTTGCAACCATTTTTACACTGAACACTGAACCACCGACCTCATTTTGAATATTTACTATGGCGTCTACCGACGAGCAACTGTTGGCCCTGTTATTAAATAGAAAAATTAAAAGAAAAAGAAAATTTATGAAATATATATTTGGATGCATCCCTTGTTAGGCGAGAGGCAACAAAAGATACTTTATTATACATAATATGAAGATTTAAGGAAAGATAAAACAAAATTTTTCCGATACTTCCGAATATCGACGGTACTGTACTGAGAATAAAATGATCTGTAAATGACACTATGGTTAATAGTTGTGTCTCGTGGATACATGTCTATACAAACCTATGCAGCGCAAAAGCAAAACACAGTGTTTGTATATAGGTGGCTGTGTTTCGGATCACTGTCGAACGGTGGCACAACGGAACACTCATACCCTCGATTATATATACTATCGTACTATCGTTTGTATGTTTGATCTATGCTCACACGACACTGTGGCGCGTTCGACCACCGACACGCTGACGTTTGTATTTCGTGGGTATCACTTGCACCAACTTGCACACTAAATACAACCACTCGTGGTCGCCACCGGTGGCAACCACAATGTGTCTCGTGGGTAAAAGGCCTAACTAGCATTATTTTTTATGAACCTGAACCAGAACCTAAACCACTATTAATTTGGTTGACATGAACCTGAACTGAATCCACTATTTTCGGGTTCAAAAAACCTGGTTCATTGGATCAACATTTGCCAATTTCTGTGCAACATAGTTGCATATAGGATTAGTTTCGTACTGTATAATTACCTTTAAAACAAAACCTACATTTTATTTCATTATTTGAAGATGTGGAATATTTATTAGAAAGGTAGTGAAAGACAATGACAAGCCCAAGCAGAAATATTAAAATTAAAATAAACCTTATTTACAAGTAGTTTTTAAAAATTATAAAGTCTTCCAAAGATTTACAAAAACTGCTAAACACAAACCGAACCCATTTTTCTGTGGTTCGCTTGTGAGACAGTATTCCTATATTGCCAATGTATTTTTGCTTTATTTTGGTTTCAAAAATATCAACTCATGAGTGGTACACCTTTTTAAAAATTTGCACACATATGTAAAAAGTCATGAAAAACAACATCCTTAAATTTAATTTGCTTATAATGATACCACCTTAAAACGTGCTTATTTAGTTCCATATGCGATCCCCTTTATTTATACTAAGAAAATTTTCATTTCGAATCTCTTTCTTATTTCTGTTCCTAACAAAGAGCTAAACTATGTGTTGTACGCGCGGTAAGCTAGCTAACTCAACTGACCTAACCTAGCCTAACCTTTCTTCTGCTCGACTGTAAATCACTGGAGGAATCAGTTATCGGATTCCTTTTTGCGACCGCCGACAGCTGACCGCATTCTGTACTCACCGATGACCCCAACTGACGTACGACACTGGACTGAATCTGCCCTAGGCTGGTTCACACGATAAGGAGTGGTTTCTTAGGTTTGGAAAGAATATTATAATGCAGTGAATGGCAGTTTCAAAAAAGGAAGAGAGAATATTTGATAAAAATTTGAGAGAAATGCATTGCTATTAAATAAAGTTTCCCACAAGAATTGAACAATTCTGGATAATGGTTTATCAAAACATTCGTTTCCAATAAAATAATTTATGACTCTGTCAAACCGGTTTTATATCATATTTTTTGGAACTCAGTTTCATTTTTGAAGATGTCTGATCAAAGTTATCTTTGAATTATATGAGTCAAGATTTTAGTTCCATACATTCTGTCAAAATCAGTAGTGTCGTTTGCTTAGTTTTTATGGGGTACATAAAGATACTATACTTGCCGTCGCGTCAAATAAGTATGAACTGGAAATTTCTACACTGTTGCCAATTCATATGGGCATTGTAGAAAATGCTAAGTTATGAAGAAGCGGCAACACCGCATAGGGCAAGGGACAGAGAGGGTAAAGGAGAATATGAGAGATAAATGTATGCCAAACTTACTTCGTTTACGATAAAAATGACCTTGATCAAACATCTTTAAAATATGAATCTGTAGAACCCTTTGAATTTACATTTTTCAATTAATTTAATAAACTTATAATTTACATCAAATTTAGATTTTTTCCGCGAATATGGAACAAATCCTATTGCTAGTGATTAATTTTACGAAACAAGATAAAATTCCGTTCGGATGGAATTCTTTGCGTTGACCTTTCTTTGTGTGGCTGTGGCGTTCTCTTTATAGACATAGATCCATACATAAATCGTTAACACTAGAACAGAGATCGCGATAATGGCTTTATGTTCCGCACGAAATTGTGCCCGATCCAACGATCACCAGGTCACACCAATGAGAGAATGGTCTTTATTGGATTCGAGATATTCGATTCCGACTAACGAGAAAGATACAAGGAAAGAAAACAAGGTGTAAAGTGGAGCAAATCGACCATTAGAAAGAAATGTCAGAAAGAAATATTAAATCCAGTAAATGTTATATGCCACAATAATTTAACAATATACGAAGGTCATTTACAAAGTTTGCGAGCTAATAATGAAAACATACCGCGAGTTGAGCTGAGCTTACATTTATTTTCAATGTCTCCGTGAACTTCAATGCTCCATTGCTTTTATGCCATCCAAAAAAAATCCGTATTCTGGAACACCACAAAACAACTGTTTACTGTAGAGTAACATTATATTAAGAACGAGACTCTGACGTCCCGACAGCTGCGCGAAGTCCATGGCATGTACATGACGTAGGGGCTCAATTTCAACTTATAGGTACGTCTAGTGACGTATCCGTTAATTTTTTACACGTACTTGTATATAAGATGAAATTGAGACCCTACATTATGTTGTGACGTCTGTATCTCATTCTTATAGTAATTAACGTATCAAGGGTGTTATAAGGACAATAACGCCTGAGGTCAACAGTGTACTTTTCGAGGGCCTCTGGCCCGAGATGTGTACGTTGACCGAAGGCATTATTGTCCGTTTAACTTCCGTGGTGCAGAAAGTTTGAATAAAATTTACGGAGTAGGTAGGCTATGATTGCTTTTGCTTGTTTTTTAGGCTTTATCCCAGTATCAATATCAATTTATTGACAACATTACCATAGCAACAACTCATAACACGCTCTAGGGTGTTATTTGGTATATAACATACCAATCGGACGTTAAAGTAATTTTACTCTACCTTTCAATTCGTCATTCGAAGAAAATTGTCGACCACAATAATATTTTACATTTTCGGTAACAGGTCCGAAGAAGTAAAATCTAGCTAAACAATTCGTACTTTCTAGTCAGTCAGTTTTGTCATTGGAAACATGATTACCTTTTTTGACAATCCTACTCATTTTGCAAGTTATTTCTTGGTCCAATTTTTTTAAAAAGTTAATATAATATTCGGCAATAATTGTTTTTCCTCTCTACTATCCGGACTATCCCTAAAAATTGATGCCATAACTTGTAAAACACATAAAAGTGATTTTGCTTTTTTTGGTGGCGGAGAATCACTGTGTTTATATTGTTTAGACTGTTGTTTTAATTCTAGAGTATAATATTGATTTCAGGTCTCATTTGTAGTTACAAACCGATTGATAAAATACATCATATTTTTTTTTTTAAACGCGTCAACTAATTTTTTTGATCCACAGTCTACAAACGCGGCACCCATCTTGGCGAAAAAATTTTCATATCTATTTCTTCCGTTAGTCACGTTCATTATATTGGCTCATAGATGTAAATTTCTTTAGAATTTTCTGACACCTTTAATCGTCGATCCTGTACAATAATACCGTGGACTTTATTGATTGTTCCTTTTGTCGTTGCACTTTTGAACGTCCATTATGGAGATCATTTTCCAAGCTGACGGCCATGTTCAAATTCTAACTAGTTGCCGCACTTAATACGTATTAATTTTATTTATTGTAATTGCGAAATAAATAATTATATTATTTGTAAAACATAAACTACAATTTGTCTGAAGGTAAAATAACCAATTATTAATAATTATTATATGAAATTTTTGATAACATTAGAAAAACGCTAATTCCTTTAATATTTCCGCAATCATTTATTTTATTTATAACTTTTCGAAAATGGAAATTTCATAATTACAAAATTTCCCATTATAACAATTTCAGTTTTAATTAATCAAATGACATTTCACATACAGATAAAAATTTCATATTAATTAACACAATATTATAATAATAAGAATACCTTATTATAAATATTATTTTTGTCGCAGATAATATTTCCTATAATTTTATTACTTTACAATGGATTACAAATAAATAAAATATATAAAAACAACTTTTATTTCCTTTATTATTATAATCATGTGTCATATCCTTTTCAAATGTAAAATATTTTTCACAATATGTAATAATGTAATCATATCCGTTTATAATAATAACAACCATAAGCATTTATGTAAAAAGTAGTTCTATATTCTCAACAGAATAAATTAAAATGATTGATTAAGTACGATAGTACTAAGCTGTAAGGTCGCTTGTATAATAAGAATAATAATATCTCATGTTAATATAATGTTATAAATGGTTTAAAATTTAGTATTTTGCAATTTCGCGGAAAACGTAAATCGAAAAATGTTAATTTATATAAAACGCTTTTTACAATAAAGATATACCTAGCTAATACAGAATTTGTATGGAATCAAATTTTTCTTAGAATGGCATTCCAATGTGATCACGTTATTACAGAGCATGAAGAGAGACACATGTGTTTTTAGCAATGTGTTTGTCTTGATTTTTTAATTTTTACGCAGCATTTGTTTTCGTATGTCGTAACTTGAGCTACTCGTATATGAATAATTTATATGTTTACATATGTGTGACAACCAAAAATGGAGCGGTAAAAAAATATTGAAACGGTGTGCAGAAGTTATTTTGAATGCTTCTGTATACTTTGCGGAAAAGAAATATATAAATAATGGTCTCCTGAATGGTCCCCTAATTCCATTCTATTCTGTATTCTATTTTATAAGTTTAGTAAAATTCTTGCCCGAAAGTCAATAATTTTGACGATAGATGTCAGCTCCGTCGATTAGATCAATCGGCTTCACTACACCTGACTCATATAAATTAATTAAATGACATCACATTGATATGCCGTTCTAAGTAAAAATTGATTGTGCTTACAATTTATTAATAAAGTTTTTCTCTTTCAAATAAAAATTTATTATTTGCTCCAATTAATTCAATTTTTTATTTGAATCAAGTTCAACTGTTTATTATTAGGTATTTATTTTCGCTGTCAATTTCTTAACCTAAATACTTTAATTTTACTACTGAAATTTAATTGCTAACCTATAATAAATCAATCAGAAAACTATAAACATTATTTCCTACAACATATTTTTGAAACAAGAATAGACAACCGTATAAAAACTTTCCTGGTACTGGTATGTTGTAGTAAAGATGATTATGATCTTACGAATTTTGGCACACACCCATGGTCAAGTTTACTATACGGGGGCGTACTCGCAAATTTTATGCAGTTATCGGGCATTGAACTGCCAGAAAAAAATTGGCGACAATATTGTAAAACAGAACCGTATTTCATTATTTTATGAGTTATTACTTCTACTTCTATTCTACAGTATTTTTTATTTTATTTTTTCTGATAATATATAAAAATAGTATTAGTGAAAACACTATATTAAAATTCGATATAGTAAGCGACATAAATGCACTTTCAAAAATATATAAATATGTTTAAAATAACTTTAATGATCAATAATGGAAATACTGAGTGATCGAAAATGGCTGAAGGTCACGTGACCACTTTTGTGCCAAAATAATGTCAAAATTATATTTTAATTTTCTGTAATTCATCAAAACTATATTCCATATATGACAGATGGTGAGAACAGAAAAGCTTTGTATGAGATACATTCGTGAAAATTTTTAATTTCATTTCATTATGGCTTTTAATGAAAAGAGTGACAAATTTCATCATAAAGCGTTCGGGTGAACGTAAAAATGACGGTTCTTGAGATTACTCTTACGACAGCTGCAAAATTCGACAGGTACGCCCATGGAAATAGTAATTCTGTTATACCACGTAAGCGGCAAATATCAAATTCGTATGGAGCGGCAACACTTCCGTCATTTTTGATCACATTGTATAAAAAACTACATAAGTAGTCTAAGTTTTAACTGCCACTGGCAATCTATGTTATTCAACATTCAACATAAAGCTTCATACAAACGCAAGTAGTTTCTATAGAAACAGGTATACCTGATGTGGCATCATAAAATTATACAAGCATTATTTGGTTTACTTTCGTGGCTTCGTTATTTTCTGCATTCGTTTACTTGAAAATGGAAGCCGAATTTCAAACCGGCGATAACAAAAGGTAATAAGAATTTGAAATAGAGAATAGAGTAGGTACATATTTATATTTAATGTGCAGCGGTGGACAGAAAAAATAGGAGAAGTCGAAAAATCAAGTAAACTATCTTCTATAAGATTTAGTTGCTTGAATTTGGCTTTACAATTATGACATGTCACTTTGACTTGTCAAAAATTGAATTGTCGAATCGAAGTAAAAAAAAGCCTCGAATTAGCGATATTGTGAAGTGTTCGATAATTGTTAAAGCGGAAGAAGGAATGCCGATCAGACAAATTGCCCAGTGCTATCTATTAATGAAAAATATGTCATTAACATTTTAAATAAGAGGAGACATGAAGGCATAATAGGAAGAAATCTAGGACCAGGGCGACACAGAGTATCAACTGAAGAAGAAGAATAAGATAGAAGATTAACTGAGATACTAAGAGAAAATCCATTCTGGGGTTGTCAAGGATCAGTTCACACTAGAAAAAAATATTGTTCTATTTTTTTCTGTGCTTCATTGTACATGTAAAGGCGAGGTTAAAGACATTAAAAACTCGAATATTTTTTTATACGAGTACTTTGATACTGTTATACAGTTTTAAGGTCTGATATTAATATAAATGACCAATTTTATAATAACAGTTACTTTACTGGAAGATCCCATATTTTAAAGATATATTTTAGTTTAAATTTAAACCCCACTCCCCCCTATAATAAGACTTACTGTAATTTTTTTATGATGATGCGAAAAAAATCCATACCGGATATGACATAAATCAAGAATACCATGACTTCAAATTCGTAGGAGGTTAAGTCGCGATGATTAAATAATCGTTTGTTTTTCAAAGCAAACTACGATTAAATTTTAAGAGCGATTTAGCAATTGATTTCAGAATGATTCGTATGACTAGGTATGCAAATTTTTCTGATGAAATTAAATTTATGATCTAAACATGTTACAAAGTGTATTTTTATGTTGGATTTCTAATTATTTTTTGGTTAGAGAGAAAACAAAATTTCGTAAAAACCAAAAACAAGAATTTTTGAATATAGCATAAATTTTTAAAAAACTATAAATGAAACAAGAAACAACTATGTAATTACTTTAATGTATTCCATCAAGCCCAAATTACACTGTAAAATTAGTTCCAACCCTATTTAGACAGCCATGATCACAGAAGTACATTCCAAGCAACAAGTTTACTGTAATTTAACACCCGACTGTCTGTAGAGAAAGTAGGCTATGTAATAAGAACAAAACACATACGCGAGATGAGAAATTCACATTCGAAATTGATGAATTGCAATGTAAACAAAATTTGGATCTTGTGACTTGAAAATGTAAACAAAATATGTATAACAAAAGGAGTAAATTTTCAACTTTTTAGGAATTTACATAGGTATATTCATTTTTAATAATATTTATTTAGTTCGAGTAATATTTGGGTTTCTTTTTAAACGTAATTGAAAGGGATTTTATCATATATCCTTTGAATTTAAAAATAGCTATTTTTGTTACATGTGCAGGAAATTTGTGATTTTGAAACGAATGCTCGAAGTTTAAAAATTATGTTTTCCGCATATGGTGCAAACAATAGGTTTATTCAAACATATCAATCAGATCAGCCCGGGACTGTCGGACGCATGCGCAGTACCGTACTGATTTGATTGTATGTTGGAACAAACCTAATATTTTTTTCGCAATAGTTATTTACGTATTACGGACATAATTAAAAGATTGTATCACGGGGGATTGTTTAATTTTCCCGAGTACTATAATCTTATTATGTCCGTGGTACATGCAACGATTTATTTTATTTTGGTTCTCGAAATTCAACGATTTAATAGGTGTATTTGTATATTCGTCATCGTTATGCGGACGTTGTGAATTGTAAGTATGCTGTGATTTCTACGTAATTTGTTAGAGTTTCTATGTTGTTTATTATAAACAATTATAATTTAGTGTCAATCAAGGTGTCAATTGAAAATGACAGATATAGGTTATTCCAAAGAAATACTGAATGTATTTGAAGCTTCACAAGGCAAGAGTTGGTTCTACAGAAGTCAAAATACGTATTCGAGAAAGAATACGAAAGATTTGCGAGTGGTGGTGTTCAAAAGAAGTGATTTATCGAATTTGTTGTGTTTGAAATTTATTATATGATGGCAAGAAAATCCAGCTTTGATACTAATTCCGGCCGATCCGGCCATTGGATTCAAAAGTCCGGTTCCGGCCGAAACATTTGGGTAACCTGGCCGAATCGTAATAAATTTTATTTCGGTATAATTAATATTTTTAGTACATATTTATTGAAAAAGATCTTTTATTTTTATGATATATAGCAATTTTAAAAAATGTTGCTCTAAAAATATTATACACTCCAGGTACTATAAATATTAATATTCAAAATTACACTTGGGCAATTTGCGATGGTGATTAGTGAAAAGTAATTTTTCTGCGTTGACTGGAGTTACCTAGAGAGCCGTTCTTCATTTCAGAAAATGTGCGTTCGCTCTAAACGCTACTTGCATGGCTTGACAAAAATCGCTAAGCTTTTTTGCTTAATTCGGGATACAGTCCGCTATATTGTCTTTCCACCAAATAATCAGAATTTCTATCTAGTATTGATAAATTCAAAAATGCAAAATAACGAATGGTCCGGCGGCCGGAATTCCGGTTCCGGTGGTCCGGCTAAAGGACGATCCGTGTCATCACTATCTAAATTTTTAACAAATCATCTACTAATTTCTTGACAACAAAATACAAATCTTGTTTTAATTATTTATTAACTATTTTTCGCTCTCATTTTCAGTTTGAGAACCCGATTGTAGAAAATAAATACAATATAACTCGAGATATAGCTTGATAACAAAAAATTACAATCGCTCTTCTTTTGTTTCATGGCAAGCTTCTACACTCCTCTACAAAATAACAAATATAAGTAGATACATACTTCTAATTTTTAATACCTATCGGTGTGGCTGTAGTAAAACTAATTTTTTTAATAAACAAAAATAATAATTGAATTTGTTTATAAATACGGGTATATGTTTAACATAATATTATGGTCCGTGATTATGGTTTGCAGTACGCCGCATAATATTTGTTTAATAATATTTCCAGGTAAATTTTATAGTAAAAAACTTAAGAATCCATTTAACAGCAGTATTTATAAAAAATATATGAAATTAACAATTAAACAGCAATGATAATTGCAATTATTCGCAAGGGCAATTGCATTAAATAACATTTTCAACACTTTATTCTCAAATAATTTTATTTTCCTTGGTATTTTTCCCTTCGTAAATCTAATTACGTCTATTTCTATTTCATCTAGTTAAAACTAAACGATCCTATGTCATGAAATTAATTGAATCTTTAATTGAATAAAAATATTTTGAAGGCGCGCAATAATTTCTGGTATCAAAATTCAGATGAAAGTTTACTTGGCGTCCTTGCTAGGTCAAACAAAGAATGAATCAGCACAGATTAAACGATTAGAATGTACAAGACTTTGTAATTTTATTGTAAGAAGTTGTATTCCTGTTTACACATAGTTTTTTGCTAGTGTGCATTGAAAGTATCACATATTTTCTACCAGGAACAAATATAAACTGTTGTTTTACAATATATTTTATATAATCAAACGAGGGTCATGCAAATATTATTGAAAATAAGAAATTATGTAGGCATTAGACTGTGGAAAACAAAACTTGCATTTTTAAAATAAATTGCAAAAGTTAATTTAGTTAGAACTTAGTTAATTAATTTTAAAAGTATAGTTGTTAGAGAAAATATGGATCTACGAATAATGATTTATAATTTAACAGTTTTTAAATCAGTCTGAAATTAATTTGACTGCTTGTCAGTGGCAGTAAGTTGCTTCTCGTACGGCCAGAGCCACAATGCAGTTGCTAAGGCATATTTTCGAAGAGAATAATAGACCAGAAAAGTTAGGTTAGAATTTGCCTTTGGCGCGAGTTCATAGTTTAAATTCCCTAGTACAGGTTTCATATAGGAGTTTAATTTTACAGACAAAAAAAGATATTAAAAAAAAGAAATTAAGCAGCTCTTGCTAAGAATTCGAGAGTTTGTTTATTCAGTAATAGATTGCAACAGTTTAAACCTGTAGAAAAGGTAAAATAAGAAAATTATTAGAAATTAAAATTCTTGGTGCAAGTAAGGATACCGTATGTCGTAGACCCACGAGTAAATAGGACAGCACAATAGAAGATGAAGCATGCACGATCAAACTAAGACGTATGTTCAATGAATTTTGTAGTGTTGTATTATTATTTAAATAATTATAAACTGTGCAGAGTTCATGTGAATATTAATGTACGAACCTGGATATAAAAGGTCGGTCTAGATGCTACATATAATGCTTTGCATAAGAAATTTACTTTTATGAGATTTTTCGGCCTTTAAAATTAAGCAAAAATTTCCTTGGTATGAAATACACTTTTCTGGTTTATTTCGCGAAGTTCAAATGGTTTCCAAGTTCGTCCGATTTAATACAAGACTTTTTTAGGACTCCCTGAAAGATTGGGTGTATGTCAATAATCCCAGGACTAAGGCTAGGAAAAAAGATCGATTAATCGATTTAAAAAAAACTGGACTGATCTTTTATTTTGAAAAGATCGATCAAACAAAAAAATTGATTTATCGGAAAGATCGATTAATTGAACAATCGATTTTTTCAAATAGATTGATCATTTGAAGAATCGATTTTTCTCAAAAATATCCATCAATTAAAAAACATTTATCCGAATTCCGGAAAATCGATCTTTCTAAAAGATACCGATCTTCTAGATTCTGAAAGACCGGTTTTAAAGAATATATATATATATATATATATATATATATATATATATATATATATATATATATATATATATATATATTCATTCCAAAAAGAAATCTCTTGATTTCACCAGCATTTGGCGTTTCACGCGCGTTGGTGTTATTCGTGAATTGTTTCGTAATTTCATGTGCGTATGTGCGTAGTAGAAATTTCATAACACTAAAAATCGATCTGTTAATAAAATCGATCTTCCGATTTTTTATTAAAATCAATTTTTGATCTATTATTAAAATCAATGTTTTGATTATTTATTAAAATCGATTTTTGATCATTTATTAAAATCGATTTTTTGATATAGCGTCTTATGAGCTATAGGCACAAAAGATTTATAAAATTTCAAACGTGGTAAAAGTAAATGTTAATTAAATTTTGAACAAAAGGTTGTAAACAGGTACCTATTAAGGTATTTGGGCTCTATACCGTAAACAAATGGAGAATAACATAGAGAAGTTGGCAAGTTGCAGATACGTCATTGTCTCGTACAAAACACTTTTTACTGGATAACTTTAAAGCAAAAAAATGGCACTTAGACCTTAGACCCCACATCTGTTGGAAGTGAATATTATGAGACATAATTTTATCATGCAAATCCTTATGAAATAGTGGACTTACTTTACAAAATGTTTCTTTTATTTTTTAAAAGTTAAAATAAAATGTTTAACATCTAAATACATGAATCGGTAAATTTTATTGGAACCATTTTGTTATGCAAGTACGTACTTGTAAAATTGCAATTTAGTGAATTTATTAAATTATTTTCACATTTGGATAGAACAAAATATATTAATATATAAAATATAGTTTTTAAAATATTAATACGTAAAGTAGAGTAATAATAAAACGTCTGAATCGAAGTAAAATATTTGCAAACATCATTTTGGTAAAAAAAAATGTACCACTAAACTTATTTTAGCAAGGAGCAAGGTATTACACAACTTGTGTACTTAAAAAATGTATAACAAAATATATATTATATTGTTGGCAGTTTTGCCCTGTATTTTATTGCAAATAAATTTTACATTCCCGTATAATAATTTTGCAAAAAGAAACTGTAAAACTTTTATCTCAACTTTTATAATTATTTAACGATTATATGCAGATGTAAATGTTATTATATTATATTAATTTTAAATTGTACTTTCCTCGATATTCTCTCATTCTGTGTATTGTATAGCAAACCGTACGACCTTGGTAGCTAAACGTACATATATGTATGACATGTATGAATAAAATATTGAAACTATACACCGGAAGGCTCGACCGTGCTTGTAAAATGTAAATTATTTCCAGTACAAGACAATAATATTCATAAACATAGCTCAATATTGTAAATATAATCCCCTGTAACCTCAATTTTTATGCTTAAAGGCCGTACCTTGCAAACGGTGTCTGTTCCACATGGTAAACGTCGTAAATGGATTCTTTGCGTATTAGCATTCGAAGACGTTCTTCGGCAATATTCAGCAATCCATCTCCAGCACTTTTAATGTCTTTTAAAATGTCTCCACTCATATTTAGGCTCATTTTGCCGGTTTTTTCAAAAATATTACAAACTTTCAACACTGCACGTTTAAAAAAGTTTCATAGTCTTCAACCGTTGTCAGAAACACTTATAGGTTAGTTTTTTGAACAGTCCAATGCACAAAATTCACCAAGCACTACCGAACAGCTGCTTTATCAAACTTTTACAGCTGATATGATAACTTCCACGTATTTCTTTATCAACGTATAGTGTAGAGTTCTCAATGTATAACAAATATATAAACGGACAATATTTAGATAAATAATAACCGTGTTAATGCACAAAACATAAAGTAATATGCACTAGTTCAAACCACTGCGCCCGCACTCTCGCTTAGGCAGCCGTGATGCAACTGACGGTTAGAGACCGTTGCCTTTCAGTAATATTTACCTTCAGAATATGTGAATACAACTGTCAGCAGACGGCCAGCGCCATCTCTCGAGAGTTCGCAAAGCGCAGTTGCCATGATGGAAGAAATCGGAATCTTTTTGACGTTACATTTTCGAAACAATGGAGATGATATAACATTTGAAAATATAATCAATTTTTATATACTTGATTAATAAATATCTTATATGTTATGTTACGTTACGTATATATTGGTAATCTTTTCATTTTTATTTCAATATTAGCGCGAATTTTTTCCGGTTTATTACCGATTTGTGGATATGACAATCTGCTTCTTATTCACAGATTTCGGTTCGATAATGATGATTATCTGTAGCGTGCGTAGAGGGCGCGACCACTCATAAGCTCTCAAAGCTCGAAGTTTTCGTGGAAAAAGTTCCACAAGGATTATTTTGTTTATTTAACTTATAATTTCAAATGACATAGTCAAAATTGAAACTGATGAACAAACAGGAGATTAAGGGCCACTTTTACATGTTATCATGCTACCCATGAAACAAAAGACGAATGATTGAACTTGTTTGCTATGCTGCCAAATTACTGTAACATTTCTTTCCTTACAGCGTGTACAAAAAAAACCTAACTCGGAGTAGGCTATGAATAAACAAACATGTGTCTTAATGTGAAAGAATTTAATTAAATGTCAATTTGACACGGGAAATTGTCAAAATTGTTATCTAAAGAAACCAAAGCTTTTCATCTTGAATATTATTTTAGAAATGGAAATAAATTAGAAAACGGCGTGTGGCAATATATTGTATCCTTCATTATTATCTTTTTTCTCAAAATTGCATTTCAAGAACAATTATTACTACTTGATCTTTGAAATGAATAATGATCAGACATACGTTTCCCTGTTCATAGCCTACCCCGAGTTCCGATTTTTTCTTAACTAAATTGAGGTAGATAATTAATTACTCTTCTAAGAGCCTGTAGCTCGAAAACGATGCGTTTCCGGATGAGTTTATTAGCAAAACTTAATCTATGTAACATCCCATACAAATCCAATAAATTTGTAAGCACGTATTCATTAACATTCTGTATAATATCTGCTCTCAAGAAAGAACATTGTTTCAGTGCCACTCAAACACCGGTGGTCACCGACTCATGACAAAACTTTAAAAAATCATACATTTCTTAACACGATGGCTGCCGCATTGGTCGCCGGGGACCAATAACTTGCATTTGTCTAGTGCGGTACAATTTTTCATAAAACTTCCCCAACTTACCGATGTTATATTTTTGTAACTATGAGTCCTAGAAATTTTTTAAAAGTAGTTACTAAAAGTACGTATCAAATATTTTACTAATTTGAAATGTTTCTTATTGATCTCCAGAGACCAGTACCGTACTGAAATAATAATTTTTATTTTAGTGCAAAGTGCAGCATTGGTCTCCGGCGACCTATGCAAAATATGCTAGGGATGTTACAAAGAACTTCGTTTAACACCCACCAAACATGAGGTTAGCAACAAAAGTTACAAAAGTAACTAGCTATTTCGATTATTGTACAGAAAAGCTCGGATTTTGTCTTTCATGTTTCAACAAATTGCGTAAAATTTAATAAATTTATATTATATTTAATAATTTTATTTATTTTGCTGTTAAATATTACGAATATTTATTCCCAATATTGCACTGTAATGGACCTTTTCAATTTAAATAGATAGAAGATATGCGCAATGGGGATCTGCGCATCGTAAGAACAACTGAGATCTATGGCGTTTGCTTCTAAAAAAATTGAAGTTAAAATGTCTAACGATGTAAATTTTCACTGAGAATACAGGTATTTTAATGACTGCATTATTTTTGACGTTTCGTTTGACAGCCCAACTGGCAGTTGTTCGCGACATTTTCTTACTATTTGCAGCGATAGAAAGAGATAGCCGTTAAATTGAAAAGGTCCATTGCCTTTATTTTTGTCAAGATTTGTTTCAATAAAATCAAATATGTAATAGAATGTGAATAATTTACCTAAAATAATAATCTATCACTACAAATATATACCTATTTAATTGTACTTGAAACATATCTATTGAATATATTATTTCGCAATTAAAATTAATTCAGTATTATCATAAATATCCAAAATTTTGTCAATTTTTTTTAGTAATTTATTCGGTGCGGTTCCGGCCCCCGGAGGCCGTTACTGCCACCATTGATCTTTTATACTACGCTAGTATATTATAATCAATGCTGCCACAGACCTAACTACATAGTAGCGTAATTACCGGTGTTCCGCGGAACACGGGCCCGGTGCCTCAAGGGGCCCAGCACGCACGTCAAAAAATATTTTTATTTTAACAGAGCCACATGTTCCAAATTTTCAAAATAGTCAGACATCTACTATTTTAATAGAATACGAAATTGCCAGAACAACGTATAGCCTTTTCAGCTTCTGATTTCAGAGCGCACTAACGTGCACTGAGTTCTGGTTTTGTTTTCATCATACTTATATGTTAACATTTTCTTCGTGGTAGCGTTTTCGGCTTGTCGTAAAATTGCACTCAGTTCGCAGTGAGTGCGCACTTTTGTGCACCGACTACAGGAGCAACTGCACGAATATCAGTGCAAATAATATGGCTTCTAAAAATAAAATCATATTGACAATTACCCATTGTGGGTGTGCCAATCTGCTTTGTACACAGATATCGGTAATGAAGAAATATTTCACTGTGCGGGCGCTTACCACCTCACGAGCACTCATAAATATACAAATAAAAAAGTAAGAATATTAACTCATGCGAGGATTTGAAATAATATTATTTTCGTTTTCAGCTGAAAGATACTTTTCAGGTACAAAGGAGTGTTTCCATGAAATTCATAAATAATTTTGAAAAACGCGCCAAAACTAACAGGCTCTCAGACTTGCACTCATTTATGGTCTCGTTTTCAACTTAAACTTGCATTAGTTAGGGTCGAAACTGATTTCATGCATTTATGTCATACAGTGCACTGAGTGCACACTGACACCGCGTAAGCCGAAAACGCTAATAGCAACTTTTCGCAAAAAGAAAACAAATCAGTAAAAGCTGTTCACATAAACGTACAATATTGTCTTGGTTTCATGTTTACATTTTGTAATATAAATTTTATTTAAAAAAGTATTATTTTAAAGTGACCTTTTATGGGATCAGTAAAACTATTTTCTTATCTACATAAGGGGCCCGTATTGACTCGGGAACACAGGCCCATGGCTGCATTGTTACGCCATTGGCTACATACATGACCAAATAACAGTTTTCTGTATAAAAATACCCAGGTTTAATACAACTAATAACCAGATGATGACAATTTATGTTCCAAACACCACTGGTCGCCCGAGCCCAGTACCGCATATACAGAACGTTTGCCATTGGGCTCCGGGGACCAATACCACACGGAAATGAATACATCACTTTCGACTTCCGCAGCCAACTTGTTAATATAAGGAATTTTTACATCGGATTTTCATTAATCGTCATATCTTTGTACGAAATTTTATAAAAAACAATAAAAATGATTTATCATTAGTCTTTTATAAACAATTACTTTATATCAAATAAAATAAAATATACCATCACGGCATATTTCCCATTGCTGGGTGTGCCAATCTTCTTTTTTACACAGATTTCAATAATGATATTAGGTTTATTTTATATTGCGTTTAATAATCTTCAGGGCTAAAGAGTAGCCAATTAAAAAACTTGAACATATACATGATCAAATAAAACAATTCAAAATCACCCTCGTACATATACCTATAAAGCATTAAATAGTAAAAAAAATATTTTAAACATACCTTAGTCAATATTTTTAAAATCAAATCTACAAAAAAATATTAGATAGTTACATACCTGTTCTCTGGTTAATTTACAAATACGTAGACCTATTATTAGAACTATTGTCACAGAAAAAGTAGAATTCTTGATAGTAAAATTCTCGGTCCACGCCACAAACAAGTAGAGGTTTTTTCCTGTATTGTTTAAACATTGTCAAAATTAAACAACAAATATTATATTTGTTTGGAATGTTACAAAACAGTTCAATTATGAACTAAAATGTTATTACATACATTACAAAAAAGAATAATTACAATAAATTATGTATCTACATAAAATAAATATACAATAGTAATAATTATGGTAAACATACATCTCTTACTCCATACAATCATTCGTATAAGAAAACCTTAAAATTCATACACTTTAAGCAGTTACAAATTGTTATAAAATGAAAACACGCTGATCGAGATACAACTAATGACTAGTTCACTGTGATCACTTGTAGCTAATCTACGGAGTTGATAAAAACTAACGGTAACATGAACAAAAGCAAGGTTAATTTACGAACTCCATGCGCATATTGTCACGAGGGTACGAACCTGGGACGGTTTAGACCTTACGCTATTCTGGCAACCCGTTCAAATCCAAAAGTATATTGTGCTATTATTAACGCAAACTTCATTTAATATGGACCCACGGACAAACACATCGCATAAAGTGATTCAAAATATAGAAATATTATTTAGCCTTTGTCCGAGTTAAAAATGATTTGTAAAAAAAAGAAATGTTTTTGAAAATTATTTCTAAATTAGAATATTTTCTGATGACGTAGTGAACTCTTTTTGACGTGTATGACGGAATTAGCTGACCTAAGCCGAACTTATGGAATTTTTACATATGTGAGCGTCTACCACTTAATTCTGGCTTGGCTACTAGGTGACAATTTTTTTGAAATCGTTTCGAAATCATAATATTATCACAACACTCTGATTTACTTAGTTATTGCCTTCATATTAAAATGAGAAGAAATTCTGCTAATTATTGTAACAAGAACAGAATCGTCTGATGTACCAGAACAGAGAATAGGAAGGATTTTATTATAATTATTAGTAATCGGGTAAATTGCCAAATAAATTACAGTAATTTATCGTAAAATATCAATTTTGTTTATCGTGAATGCCTAGAGATATTATATGCTAAATGCTATAATTATTGCATTATAATAAAATTTGTATTTATACAGATATAAGCTTTTTATTATTTGTATTAAATGTTTGACATATTTTCTAGAGAATTATAAATCTTTATCGTTAATATTTATAGGTATATTATAAATTATGTTCTGATTTTCCTAATAGGGCTGTTGCAACAATTTTTATGTCTTCTATTAAATTTAAAATATCACAAACTATCATTAGATGGTTTACAATTAATTATTGAAATTTGTGTAATATTCTGAAAAATTCACTTGATCTGAAACAGAATGTGACGTCAAAGTTCATACAACTTAACATATGACAAACTATCGCCTACGTATATTTATATAAATAACGCAGGGGATGGACAAACTGTTATCATATGGGCTATGAATGTCGTGCTGTATATACTACAGCTACTAGATAATACGTAGCTGATTCGTCCACCATATTGGTGCCGAAATCAATGCAGTAAATTATAAAATAAAAGTGCATTTCTTATAAGTTTATGTACTAACTATTTTTCATAATTAAATATAACTTCCATATTTGCCATTTTATACTTTAAACAAGAAAAAATATGGTTCGTTAAGATTTTTGAGGTTAGAGAAAAATATATGAATTGCATAAGTATCTGTAAAAATTATAACCATTCTATTTTATTTGCACAATTTGGAGCAGAACAACCCGTTGTTATGGATAATTTCTATGATTAATAATACTGTAACATTGATTTTGAATGATTTAAGTGGCTCCACAATGGTGGACGAGTCAGCTGAGTATATACTGTGACGTCACAAAATGGTGAATTGTTTTTCATGACTATTTTATAATATATAATTATTTACGAAAATAACAACAAATTATTATTTTTATTACTATGACAAATATTGCATAAACTTTCATCTAAAATACTTTGAAAAAATGTGAAACCGGCTCATTATATAAAAAATAAATACGTATCTATGCGATAATTACATGGTAATTTCTTTGTAAGTTAAGGCAATTAAAATATTTTACTGTTATATATAAATTTAAATTGTCCGTTAATTTGAACGGTAATATAAATCGATGAATTTCCCAAAAAAAAAATTATTGTAATGGGTCATGACAAAATTTCAATAATTTTATACAAATTTTTTATTAAAATTCAAAACATTTTCATTTTATTCACAGTTCTAATAAAAACTATTTCCGCTGTACCTGCTGAGACGTCAAAAATTTAAAGTGATTATAAAAGTATATATCAAGCGTTACGAATATAATTTGTATTATTTCACACTGTTCTTTAGTTCTTGCTACTCACTAAGAAAAGCACATTATTACAAATCTGACGGCACATAATTTGAGTCAGCGAAATGTTTAAAAAATTCATCATTTTATTGAATCTTTCATAATAAAAAAAATATATAATTTTCCACCTCTTCCTATGTACTTATGTAGAGCCCTCTACGTCACAGCTTTCAAAGGGATATTCTAGGGCGCCCAAATATTTGAAAATTAAGTATACATATTGGATCCAAGTTAAATGAAATTGCTCATAGTGTATTGATGAGTATTAACGTGAAAATGTAGAAATGATTAAAAATTTCAGCCATTTTGATTAAAATGAGAAAAGGGCAATCATAATGCTTATACTAGTGACTATAACATCTCACTATAACATGAATTATGTACAAGCCGTGTTGGCAGTTATAAAAATTTAATATTATATACACAAATAAGCAAATTCGATAATAGTTCATTTTTTCATGCTCGATTTTAAAATCCATACCCTGCCACTATCTTAATTAATTTTAAACTAAAATTGCACGTTTTAAGTACACCATTCATCATCAGTAACAATCTTACCGACCATGATTCTTTAGTTGTTTAGTTTATGCCGAATGTGTTGGTCTCTTCAACAGCTAGCAAAAGTTTCTCATAGAGTACTTCTGGCGTAGGGTATGGCGGCAAATCAAGCCTGTTGAAACACGTATGTGCACGAGGGAGACTGTTAGGTTTACCCCATTTTTCAATGCAGAATTTTCGGGGACCTGTGGAACCTCTAAGGGCGGAAAAACCTTCGTAAGGGATGCTGGAGGTTCCGGTCACGAATTGAAGAAAACGGAGGCGCTGCTCGTTCGAAAATCTGAAAAAGAGAAAATTTAGCAAACAATTTTCAAGGGCGCGAGCATACACGACACTTGAAGTGCATGGAACCAGCTGATTTGTGTGTGCTTGTCATTTTAACAACAATGTTTTGACTTATTTTTATTTTGCACTGTTAAGTTATTATTTTTAATTTCATGTTTTATTGCCTGAAATTTGTACAGTAATAACATTTCAGCAATTCAAAATAAGTCAAAACATTGGTCATGTCAAAGTGATATTGTTGTTGTCAAAATGACATGGCACACAAATCAGCTGATTTCAAACACGTGCGCGAGACCCTTAAGATGTGCTCTCACGAAGAAGATAACGTTTTGTTTTTAGTTAGTCGGTATTAGATTCTCATGTTGACAAGACATGTACTCTTGAGTTTTAATGTTAGGCGCGTGCTAAACGCCAGCCGGCTGAGTTACAATTTTAGTTATATTTCAGTTAATCTTTAATAATAAGTTAGAGCAAATGTAAATAATTATAATCATGTAAATTAAAGTTATTTAAGTGTAAGTGCCCATCATATAAGCGCCCATCATCTACCATCAAAGAAAAAGTATGTATGTTCCTCCTCAATAAAGTAGTGGTCGTCCAAATATCGATCACCAGTTAGTTAAAGTGTTATCGTTTGGGAGAAGGAGTAAGCCCATCAGCAACGTCCGTTCCCCCCTCGTGTTACATTTTTAATAATTAAAATTTTTATGCTTACCTTTCGATGGCCTGCCAAAACCAATGGACGACCGGATGTTGGTCATGATACCCAGCCTGGTATTCCGTATTTGTTCTCCAATCAGCTAAATCTATTTCAACTGTTCCAGCCATTACTAATTCCAGTTCTCGAGCATCGAACACTGACACTAATCTTGGATCTACAACTTCGTAGAATCCGCGGACTAGCGCTTCTGTCTGCTCGGCTACTCCGCGTTCTAAACGCCACCGAACTACTCTCTCTAAATATTCCTGAAAGAAAGAAACCCATCGTTACTTAAGAGTAATCTCTAAAGTTTGATAAAAAGTATAATTTTTTTAAATTTCTTGCATTATTTAAAGGATAGTTGTAAATATAAAACGATTCCAGGATTAAAAACTACACAATACGAGACAAAAATGATAAACAATATTTGCAATTTCACGTAAAAAAATAACGCTGGTTTAGACAGGGATATAAATTCTGCCCTTTCATTGGTCATAATGCAAACGTAGATCACAAAAACCAAAAAATATCAGCTTTCAGTTGTCAGTTATCAAATAAAGTCTACAGAATTAAGTGATGTTCAACCATGTTTTGTTGTAATTTTTAATATTCAGGTCCTATACATTTTTACACATAAAAATATTCATTATTAACAAAGTTTGGTTTCACGAATTTAAATTTTTTCATTAATGCATGTAACAAAAAACAATCACTTGTTTTATGGATGAAACAAGTCGAGTGCAGAGCAATAATAAGTAAATAAACTTTTTATAAAATTTTATAAATTATAGTTCAGTAACAATATTTCAACTGTTTATCTTTCCAAGTCAAAATTTTGTTTAGAAACAATTAACATTTTTCCAATAACTGTCTGTTTAGTTTAGGTGTCAGCGGTCTAGACATTTAGGGCCAGTTTTACAATATCTGGTTAAAATTTACACTGTCAGTTAAATAAACAAAATGAAGTGTCAAATGTCAAAATGATCATTGCTCCTATTCAATATTGTTTGTTTAACTTACAATTAAAATTCTAACCGGGGATTATAAAACTGACCCTAAGAGTGTTGACAATAAAGTCTAAGTTATTGCAGGGTTGATAGTTGATTTTAGATGCACCCCCCTCAGAGATCATTTGATGAAGATGCTAACCTTTGTGTGTGTGTGTGTGTTTGGGTGAGTGGGTGTGTGTGTTTGTGTGTGTGTGTGTGTGTGTGTGTGTGTGTGTGTGTGTTTGTGCGTGCGTGTGTTTGTGCGTGCGTGCGTGTGTTTGTGCGTGCGTGCGTTTGGGTGTGCGTGTTTGTGCGTGCGTGTGTTTGTGCGTGCGTGTATTTGTGCGTGTGCGTGTGTGTTTCTCCTCAATAAAATAGTCTCCAACAATCATCCACCACCCACTCAGTTATAGTTTATAGCGTCATCGTCGGTAAAAGCAGTAAGTGCACAAGCATTTTCTTCAAATAAATAAAACTTGCGATTGCTTTTAATCTAATATTGTGCAGTTGTACCCCCATAAAAACTAAGTGAACGACACTAATCAATTTTACAGAATGGGCGGAGCTAAAATTTAAATTTAATTCGAAGATGACTTTGATCAGACATATTTAAAAAATTAAATAAATAGTTTCATAAAAATCCTATTCTTACCTTTTTATTTTTCTCCGTGACAGGTATATTTCTTCCGCCAGGTTTAAGTTCCCTTTCTAGAACCTGTCCAAAGAGTTCTTCCGTCACTGCAAAAGTAAGTTCTAGTTCTCCTTGCGTAGAAACGTCATGCTCTTTAATCCACTGTAAAGACTGATGGAACTCAGAATCCAGGCTTTCTAGATCAGAGAGAGCTACTGGTAACCTCAACAATGCTTTGTAAAATGGCCTCGTGAAGAAGGCGTCCAAAAGGTATTGGTGGACTAGAGCTAAACCAAGAACTCGACCGCAGAATCTAAACCTGGAAGGAAGATGAAAAATAGTGAGAAATTGTAAAATGATGAAAATTGCAATCAGTGACAATAGGGTTTTCCATGATTTTTACCTCCCGCCAACTTACATACATAGGTGAGGGAGGTAATGGTTTCGATACAAAAATTCGATAGCGAGTTTTCAGAGTCCCAACACTTTTGAACAGATTTTCTTGAAAAAATATATTAAAATATGATCAAATTTGGTATTTAAAACTCGTATATGATTGGAAACAACATGTTAGATTTTGATTATATGATAAACCTGATGTGATATTTAACTTTGAACTCTTAACAGATTTTCTAGGAAAAACATGATAAAATGTAATCCAAAATTTCGTATTACAGACTTTTCTATTTATTGGAACAACAAATTAAATTTTGTTTACAAACGATCAACCACAAGTGTTACTTTACTTAAAGCTCATTGCTATTTTAAATATGAAATTGGCGGGAGGTCATGTGCTGGCCACATCAGTTTTGGGGCTTCAAATAAAGTTGTGGTATCAGGTGCAACTTAATAAAATATTACATAATTATTATCTCCTCTTACCAGTCGAGGTGGTTGTCTACGAAAGCAGACATTGGCGAAATCTGCACCGTGTATGTGTCATTTGCAGAATATTCAAATAATCCATAATAAGGGTTAAACAGTTCTCGGGATAACAAAAAGAAAAATTCTCTGGATAGACCGCCGTAGTCTAATCCTTCTTCTAAATCCCAAACAACTATGAGTCTTCCTTTTTGGAGTTCTTTTTTATTTGCGGACATTATCCTACGGAAAGCGTCTTCAAGCAAGTGGTCTCTTCGAATATGCAACCTACAAAAATAAATTATAAATATACAATACAAGAATATAAGATTTATTCTGACATTTTGCAAATATTTATAATGTGTTATGCACATTAATAAAAAGGGAAAAACAGATAAATATTATGGTTTATAGAAATCATTTATACTTTAAAAATGAAAAGTATTAATACGATAAAGTCACTTTTTACGAAAAACCCATGCGCCTGAAAGTATGCAAAGGAAATTCATATTTAAAAGAAATGTCCTCTAACTGTATGCAACATGAAACACAACTATGTATTGAGAATTGCATAAAATTCTTGTACGTATATTGCATATACATAGGCTGAAAACATTTAGATAATTACAATGTAAAAACATGTAACAATGTAGTTATTAAAAATTTTGAATTTAAAAGAATGACGTAGATTTTTCCGAATGACGAATTAAAAGTGATGACAGCGCTGCCTACTACAGAAATGTAGAAACAATCACTTGTGACAGTTATTTGATAGGCGGTGTGAAGAGGACTTTGTCTGATTCATTTATTATTTTGTTGATATTCGATGTTCATTTTACTTATCTAGGTTGTTTACAGTCTTATTATGTGTAAATAAAAAGTAATAACACAATCAACGTTATAAAATTACCAAAATCAAACACAAGATTCAGCGTAAAGACAGCCAACAATAGCGTATGTAACTTCTGCTTTACAGTATATATTTTTTGAGAAGTGTCATCCGGAACATCTACGTCACACGCTTTACGCGCTAAAGTATATTTAACAAAAAATATTAAATAAAATGAACGGTGTAGGGAAAAAACAAGGTTGTCCCGCAGAGTAGAATCCGAGTATATTGAATTTTAAGATTTACTACTCACATATCTTACTAATTTGTTTATGTAGAAACATTTTAATATATTTATTTTATAAATTAAACTTTATAAGTAAAAAATAAAAATTATATAAAGTCGTACGATATCTAATAAAAACCTTGATTTTCAATATCGGGAGAGTGGACATTCCTTGTTCTTTACGCTTTACGCGCAGGACAATCCTTGTTTTTTCCCCATGCAGTGACTTTAAGTTTTAAAATAAAGTCAAAAGCTACATACTTATATCCCATATAATTTACCCAAAAACGGTATTTCCAACAGATTGCACGAACAGTTTAAATTTTGATATAAATGTGACATTCCTTGTCCTTCCCCGTACCCTTAAACAATTTTTTTTTCTCTCTGTTTTACAGACTATATTTAATATTAAAATAATTTTAGTTGTTTGTCCTCTTACTTGAATCGTCCAGGCCCCTGGCCATATCCCTTGCTTTCGAGCTTTCTATAAAAATTGCGGAGCTTAGTTTCAAAGTCTCTTCGGTAAGGCGCAGGCGCGCGATGCCTGCTGAGTCCTGGAGATGCTACAGGAGATGGCTGCGGTGAGCCCCTAGGACTTCTAGCGCTCACAACGGAGTTTCCATTACTGGACACGGCTGGGACATATGACATTATTTCCTGCTCGAACAGGCTGGAAAGAACAATAAGAAAATTAGACAAAAAAGAAAAGAATAAAAAACATCAATTTTATATGTTACTAAAATATACAGCGTGTTTTCCAACTACGGGTAGAACCTTTAAATATATAGTACTGACAAAAATGAGTAAAGTAAAAAAAGCTTAATCAATATGGGTTCGATCTTCAATAGTATCTGAGAGAGTGAAAAATGAGTTTTCACGGGGTTTACATCTGCTTCTGCTATCTCAAAAACTATAACAGTTACGACTTTATTAAATGAGTCTTTTTGTTTATCTTACAGAGGTCATCTTAAAAAAATATATAATAATTGTACTAAGTAAAATGTTTTGGCGACCTTGGCCAATATTTTGTAGTCTTCAAATAACTTCTTAACTATTAGAGAATGAATAATATGTTTCATACAAAATTTTATTGTATTTGTTAAAAAAAATTGTTCGATAACTATCTTTGTAAATTTTCTTCAATTCCAGTACAAAATTGCCTCTTTCTCGGAAACAGTTGAACATCAGACTTGTTGATAAATACCTTTTTTTTATTAACTTTAGTCAGTACTATATTCCCTTAAAGTTTATACCATAAGTTATAAAACACCTGTGTGCGATATTTTGTAACGAGTGTAACATACTTTAAAAGTTTAATACTATAAAGCTTAAATAATAAGTTGAACTTTTACAACAAAAAAAATATTAATATGTATCCCCTTTTGCAGTGGATTTCTGAATTAAATTATAAATAAATATCTAAATAAATAAATATATCACCACGGCTTGTTACCCATTGCTGGGTGTGCCAATCTGCTTTGTAAACAGATAACGGTAATGATGAAATATTTGCACCGGGTGGGCGCTTACCAGGCGTCACCTCACGGGCACTCATTGCTGGCGTGGAGAGTGCACCACAGAGGTCAATTTTGTGTCATTTAAAATTCGAAATATTTGGCGTCGGTCGGGATTGAACCTGGTTCCCCAGTTTCGCGACCTGACACTCAGGTATGCGGCCACGATACCCCATTAAATTATTGGTAAATTTTATAAACAGAAGATGCGAAATTATTTCATGCTCTACTTATTTTAAATTTAAGTAAATTCAATCTAAAAATATAATAAAACGACCTAATTACTCAATAATTCCATTAAATTTTACATTCATTTCCGAAATTTCGACATTTACAATTTGTTTATTTCTTTTTAATATCAACATTTAAATATTAGTGTTTCTTAAAATATTAATCTACGGTTTGTACAATAAAATCGTTTCAAATTGTGTTGTACAGTAATTACATTTTTATTTTGTTTTACATAAAATATGTGATCTGTAACACTGTAACTGGATTGTACTTACATCGAACATACTGGTGGAATGTAAGAAAATATATTTTTACATGAGTTGATAAAGATCTTGAATTAATGTGATTATAAATGCAATATTAACTGAACAGATAATTAATGCAAGTGCAAGTACTTGAACAGAATAAAAGTGATGAATTAACAATTGCTTATAAACAAATATGTACAATATTAATTAAAACTGATTTATTTACAATTAAGTTTCTCAGAAAAAACTGCTGCACCCATTACGTTTTCTATTTTACATTTCATAATATAGGTACATGAATATTCTTGAGAATGGATCTCATATACAGGGATGTCATGTCAATAAATATATGGCCTACACTACATTCTAAGCTTTTGATTGACTAGTGTTCAATCTTATTAAAACTATTTTTTTTCTTCGTTGTAAAGAATTCTCGAAAGAATTTAAATTCATGAAACCAAATATTGTATATAATACATATTTATGTGTTTATAAAAATGTACGCTACAAATATGTACAATATTAATTAAAACTGATTTATTTACAATTAAGTTTCTCAGAAAAGATGAATATTACAAATTTTAAAAACAAAATCAAAAATATAATTAAACATAAGTTAATATAAACAATGGGCACATTATGTAGCTACAATAGCATTTTTAGGGAAGTAACAAGGTTATGTTTTGCGTCAGACTATTTTTGTTGTTTCTACTTAAAAAAGATTTGCAATGAATGCAAATTTTATCATTTTGAACTGTCAAAGAATTTAAAATAAACGCATTTCAATTTAATTTTACTCTTTATTGAATTTTAGTTCGAATTATTCGAAATAATCTAAAACAAATGAAGCACCAGGGGAAAACAAGATGAATATACGATACTATCTTCGATCTTATTGCAAAACTCAGATTGGATATTATTATACCCACAGACCTAATAGAATGTTACCATGACCAATCTGACTACCGAATCTACTAAGCAAAAAATGCTTGGACCGTCATCCTTTTATCTTAGGCTCAAATTACCGTTTTTGCCTTTTTTAAAGATACCATTTGAAAGCCCAACCTTAAATCTGTTACTAGGACCAATCATCTAATTTTGCTAGAAAATGGATATTCATCCTTTTCCCCCATGGCAACAGGATTAGGTAAACGTCAAAATATTTCCTCAAATAAACAAGTGGTAGTTGGTACTTGGTGGCACATATTTTAACATTAGATGAACAAATAAAACACAGATTCTTGCTTTTATTTGTTCATCTAAGGTACAAATGTTGTAGCAAACTGATATGCATTAAAATTCTCAATTTTGAAAAATTAATAACTATGCTCTGTTCCGTTTAAGCCATTCAGTAGATGGCACTGGTAACAGAGCAAATGTGAAGTAGCCGAAATTACATTGGGTAAACTTGTCTCTTGTCTCTAATTTCAGCAAATGAGAGAGGTCAAAACTATTCCCTATTCTCTGCAGTACTGAATGGCTTAAATGGAACAAGGTATAGGTTAATTTTTTATGACAATGTAACACTGTAAAGCTAATTTTTAATTACTTTCAGAAAATATAAAAATAAATACGTAATCCCATTTAAAATAATCAACAATGATCTCTCTTTTTTATATCAAAATGTTGCATTTAAGTTAGCCCTCAACTTTACAATTTAAACTACAGGTTTAAAATTAATAATAAGTAAAACCATTTATCCTTATTTTTCAAATCGGTCAGTATAGTAAAAAGGGACCTACTGAATATTTAATCTTTTTCTATATCTACATAAACTGCATAATTTTATCCGTCGTACATCTATATTATACCTTTCTTAATGTGTGTTAATGTATTCTTAAGTAATTTAACTTTTTGCGCGCGTAATCTAAAATTATTTCTACGTTTTTTGCACGTGCTATTAATTTGCATTTGCGTGGATAATATTTAATAATTTTCAAATTACATACTAAGTGACGAGTTTCAGGAAATACATGGTTTATACATCCGTTACGGAAGGGTGCAGGTGTGCCAACCATAAGGCAAGAAAACACGTAGTATATTTGAAGAAAATATAGTGTACCTATTATTCTATAAAACCACACAAGCAGATGTTAATAATATTTTTGTTTATTATTTAGAATACAATGTGGAGAAACATATGAATAAATACATCATTACGGTGGAGGACAAAGGATTCCATCAAAACAATGTTTCGGTAATAATAAAACAAAAGCTGAAATTATTTCTTTACGATTTTTAAACATTATTTCCTTGCACTTCTTAAAAACTGGAGGTTCTTAAATACTGTCAAATTAATTTCAGGCTGACAAAAAAAGTCAAAAGCTCTCTGGTTAATTCCATATTTACACTCATCATACTTTAAATAATAGATTGATTAAGAAAACTAGGTAACTTAACTTCCGTAGTTTAATTTCAAACAACAGATAAGTAACTGCTTAAAATGATAGGTCATATTTTGTCTTCCACAGCCTACCTGATTTTCTTATTCTGAATAATTCTAGCGTGTCCCTCGTAAGTAAAAAAATACGTCGGGTGCCTTTATGTTAGTGGTACTTTAAGTGAAATGGGCCATTGTACAGAGTGATCAAAACCATCTGATAGTCACGTGACCTGAGTAGTTCTCAATATTTTACTCCACGGAAACAAGTATTAGCAGTTGCGTGCAATTCATAGGCGTGTGGTGCATTCTGTCAAATATTTGTTCAAATATCTGTTACGTTCTTTATTTCTTGCGTTTCATAAATACATTATCCACAACAGTCTTTTTCAAGATTTTTATTATTATATTTCATTGTTTGCTTGGTAAGTGAGTTAGAAAAATAATTTTAATAGCATAATTAAAGTCTTTTTAGGTTGTTACCACCCGAAATGGATTTTACGGACGAACACAAGTTTATTGTCGAAGCGTATTTTCGATCAGGAGTACGCAACGAAAATAATGAATGGGTATATTCTTATGAAAGTTGTTGAAAATTACTAAAATAAAAATTATTTATCGTGAATATACCAAACTTTTCTTCCTAGAAGTCTAGTTTTGATGTCATTAAGGAAAGTTGCGGGTCACGTGACTATCAGATGGTTTTGATCACACTGTATAAAGTAAACAGACAAAAAATGTGTGTTTATTTTTTTGTAAAGAATAGAATATTGTGAGGCTATTATTCGGCCAGACAATTTAGACCTTTAAGACAATCTAAATACAAAATATAATGTCATTTATTCTCTTACAACACTGAAGTTTCGGTGTTCGGTGCACTCTTGCATCTTCTTCTGGGTAAGTAAGATTTTGCAAAATATTACATGCATGTACACAAAATACATTCGTTCTTTTACATTCAATTTGATAACACCGTACAAGAATTCATAAGAACCACATACACATTAGTTTACTCTCAAATTCGAAACAGACTTTTGTGCATGAGATGTAACTAATATTTTGTAAGATCTTATCCAGAAGATGTTGTAAGAGATTAATGCTGTTTGACTGAGATTTTGAGTAATTGTTAACACCACAGTCGAAAAGTTTTCCAAATTGTATTTTGTTTTAATATCAATTATCAATCTGAAAACGACTGTGTGAAAGTTGTGAAATTTTTGAAAAATTAAATAGACCGAAAACATTTAATACGTTGTCCAGAATATTACACGGTATTTATATTTCAAAATTTAATAATAGAACCAAGAATATTACGTATAAATTTACAAATTTCTTTATTCATCTACTTTATAATTGCAACAAGAGCCAAGAAATTGGTATAAATGTTTTTATGTATGAAATTCTTTGAAAATTGTGCCAACATATATTTTATTTCTATTATAGCACTATACAAACACTACGCACTATAAAATCCGATACTAATTCGTTTGAAACGTTTACTCTGTTTGCATTAGTTGTACAATAGAATTCAATTATCTTCTTACACATATCCTCGGAATTTACCGTTACATTTCTACATAAATATTTTCAGTTTGTAGAAAAAAAAACAAATTAGGATCCACATAGGCTTGGTATGTAGAGGAGTGCTATTGCACTATTTCGTAACTTTCCGAGAAAGAAAAGTTTTCTTTTTGAAATATGAAAACTAGTTTATGAATTACCGACTGCTTCAATGAAGGCTCAAGCAGTTATACTTGTCATTCGACCTATAATGCATGCACTACTATGTTACTCCACGTAAAATTCCTTATATGTCAAGTTAAAAATCAGATAGTGTATAAATCTTAGATTTAATATATGCAGCAACCTGGTTAGAAAGATGAACAGTATAAAGGTCGCGAACAATCGAAATTTATGTTTGCGTATGCATATCGACTATTTATTTGACATAATTACATTACATTATTTTAAATAATATTCTATAGTTTCAAAGTAAATATCCTTGAAACATCGCCAGACAACTTTACTCCCAGACTAAATCACTCATTGAAATCGTTCTAGGTATATACACAGTTTTCAAATTACATGCCAAATTAACAGTTTTTTTAAAGTATGTCTTCGTACTTTTGATTTTTTACTATGCTTGTGTTGAATCCATACTGCGGTACGGTGTATGCTTTTGGGGATATTCATGCTCTGCATCAAATGTTTTTGTTTCTTAAAAGAAAATTATAAGATGTCTATATGCGGAGTCAAATACAATAAACCATGCAGAGAACTTTTTAACAAATGTAAATTATTGACCATTTATGATATTTATATTCTTGAAACCTGTATGTATATTTATAAAAGCAAAGAATTTTTTTTATTAAACGAATATAAACATAACTACAATACCAGAATTAAAAATCAGTACTATATACCAAGTTCTAAACTAAATATTACTAAGGATTCTCCTGATAGAATTGGTTTAATATTGTATAATAAACTACCAGAGCATATTAGATCCAAAACAACTGTTAGATCATTTAAGAAGGAAATAAAATTGTTCCTCCTACAAAATACTTTTTATTCTATAAACGAATATTTAAACCCTTAATATGATTGTATTCTTTGACGTTTTCTATATACAATGTATTTGTATCAACAGAAAATAAAGATATTATTATTATTATTTTTATTATTATTATTATTTTTATTATTTTTATTATTTTTATTATTTTTATTATTTTATTATTTTATTATTATTATTATTATTATTATTATTATTATTATTATTATTATTACGGGAAGGTCAAATAACCTCTTCATTCCGTGAACATTTTGACCCATTTAGAAGTACAAAACTTTGCAAAACTACCGCCAGAATAATAATTTCTGCATTAAATAAGATGTAATTTTTACAAAATTATCAATTAAAACTAAAATATTTATGTTATACCGGGTGGTGGGGTGGCTATTAAAAAACGAATCCTGTTTGAAACTCCATAACTCCGGAGTACATTAAGACATATATTTAAATTTTTATCTCTTGCAGACAAAGGATTGACAACTATTTCTAGCAAATTTCAAACAGTAATATTGAAAAACAAATGAATTGCGATTTTTCAAATTTGCCATTAAAATCTACCATTACACGATAATTTTATAATCCATCTTAAAACGAACTATTGAAACAAATGTAACTTGTCAGTGACTGACATATCCATTAGTTGTACCATTGTCATAAATTTTCTCTAAATTTGGTCCAACGATCCCCTGATTTCTTGTAATAATGGCACTTTAGCATAAATCGTGCTATAAGGCGACTGATAAAAACTGAATTAATTTCATTTGTAACACTTACTGACCTTGCACGTGCCTTCAACTTCTAGCTAGAAAATGATCATCTCTTCCCTAGAAATTGTTCCGCAGTAGACCTTTTCAATTTAACAGCTATCTCTTTCTATCGCTGCGAATAGTAATAAAATGGCGCCAACAAACGTAAAAAATATTTCAATCACAAAAATACCTGTATTCTGGGTGATAATTTGCATCGTTAAACATTTTAGGTTCAATAAAAGTTTTTGTAACTTGTTTCGAGAAGTTTTTTAAAGTTGTCAAAGATTTTTCTCACATTTCACACCTAAATTTGGAAAAAACAGCAAAGCAGCACGTAACCATTGCTTTGCATTGTTCTTACTATGCGCAGATCCCCATTGCGCATGTCTTCTATGCCTTTAAATTGAAAAGGTCTATTGTTTGTCATGCCAATTTTTTCCTAGATAAAAAAATGCAATGAACTCTAAGTCAGATTTATTTAAGTTAGGTGTACCAACTAACAGAATATGTCACTGACAGTTACATTTGTTTCAATAATATTCGTATAAAGCTGAGAATACAATTCATTAGTCACGTGACATGTTTACCGACAATCAACATTCAGAATTTCCCTAGTTACATGTCTATCAGCGATAATAAAAAACAAAGAAATTATCATATATATTCGTTACTAGGGGATTTGTTTCCTTTATTTACATCATTGAGTTTTAAGTATAACAATGTGCGATAATCGTTGTGTTGGTATCAATAACGATTAAAATAATAAGGCAAAAACCAAGTTGTAATACAATACATGAAAAGTTATAGTATAAGCTTGGTATGCTCGTGATTAATAACTGAATATATTGCTCGTGAAACCGAAGCAGCACATTTCTTCACTCGAGAATATCATCGATGATAATCATATCACTTGTTACATTACGTATGATTATAGAATTATCAACGAGTAATGGTTTATTTGAATGGCTAATTTAGAAAATCGCTATTCACTTGTATTTCTATATAAATGTTTGAAATTTGCTAGGAATTCTTTTCAACCCTTTGTCAACAAGAAATAAAAGTTTAAAATAGATATCTCAATATAGTCCGGTGTTATGGAGTTTCTAACAGGATTCGTTTTTTAATAGCCAACGGTATATATTTATTGAAATCAATTTAATATGTGTAAAAAAAAACATTGGTATTATGTATTTATTTATTTATGTGATAATCGGATAATGTAGGTAGAACACAACAATATTCCATGAATAACGACACATTTTTTCGTAAGCAACGATTATTAACAACAATTTATTTTTCTCATTTCACTTTTTATACCATGGCAGGGTCGTGCTGTCCTGTCATGTCAGCGAAGCTTTCAGGTTAATTATGTAATATAGTACGAAGTTAATTAGTTCATTTTACAAAAACCCGCATTCTCGCAACTCGTAACTTGAACCTAATCCAGTAACACTTCTATTTAATCTTGTTATCGGCCTATTCCATCGCAGATCGATGTCATTCGATTGTATTTTTATTATGTTGTACTAAATGTTTAATTAACTAGTGCTACAAATTTATATACCTATCTATTTGTTAAATCTGACAATGGTAGATAATTTATTAGAATGAAAATCAATAAGTTGGTACGTGGTTTTCCAAACGTGAAATTGCGTGATGGTGCATTTAGTAGGGGATGTAAACCATGTATGTTTTTACGTTAATATATTCATTAACAGGGGTTGGATTAGTTACTTGAATACTTTACCTAAACATTTAACGATTTTTTGGGAATACAAACACTATACGTATACGAGGTTTAGTCAAAAAATAAAGAGAATTTCTATTCATTTTCGATTGAGCTCATTACGTCATTTCTTTCTCACTTTGACACCACGGTCTGTGCGAGGGTCTGTGAAATGTATGCCAGGCTTCATTCATATTGGAAGCTCGGCGATTTATTTTATTTAAAAATGACGGACCGAAGAATCTGCATTAAATTTTATGTAGAGAACTATAACGACGTAGAAGATTACATGAGAGTTGGGAGTCCTAGCACAACAACCACCAATGCAAATGTAGCACAAATTGAAGATATTGTGCTTAGTAATCGCCGAATCACTTTATCGGAAGTTGCTAAAGAAGTTGGTATTTTATTCAGCTCATGTAAGAATTTTGAGCAAATAACTCTTACTCTTGGGTTGTGCACCACGAAAACAAAATTTGTACTACCATTTAAAACAATAATATATATGTCATTTAAAAACAACTTTCACAGTTTTTAATTCACTAAAAATTAATTTGAAAGCTTTGACAGATTTTAAGTCTGCCAGGAACTAGAGTTCGAAAGCATTCCAAAAGAAGACTCATTGTGAGCTTTTAAGAAGAATTATTATTGTTGAAGGGAGTCACTCTCAGCATATTTAAAATAAAATTCTAAAAAATATTAACCACGTGCCTTATTTTCAAGAATTCTAGCGTAACCCTCATATAATACTCGAGATATCCATGCACAATTATTATCTTCTGCAAAGAAGCTTAAAATAACTAGAAATAACTTTCTTTTTTTTGAAATATTGCCAATTTTCTATTACTTTTGAAACACCCTCGTATATATTTAATTATTGTAGAAAATATTTATCAAAGTAACTATGTCAACAAAATATTTGTGTCTCATGACCAAAATATTTCTATTTCAAACTGTGTCTGTTTGATGGTAGACTTTACTCTCTTGCATTAAACATACACATTGTAATTCTATTTATTCTACGATTAGCATTTCGCAAACATTTGAAATATGACAGATCGTCTTTTGCTCTCGCCGGAAGCAGTGTTACCAACCTAACGACTAGACTGTTCTCCATCTCCACAGCGAGCAACAGTAACCAGGCAAGTCACAAACCGGTAAATGATGATACATTTTTAATTACAGTCTACGAGTAAGATGAAGAGGAGAATAGTGTGCTAGAAGACGATGGAGTGATCTAGCGGCCTCTAGCTGTGGTCAAGGTCACGGGCTCGTGCCGTATGGGACACTTTCACTCCCCTAACGGTCGAGTCCAAGATGAAACAAAAAATCGATGTACTCAAATGGGGTCTTCCACTATTTTTTTTATGAAACAAACTGAAAACGATTTGTAGTTTTAGAAGGCCTTTATTGTTATCCGGTAAACTATAATATTTTTTTTTTAATATTCTGTAACGTAGATAGATATACCGGATGTCCTCCTTTTTGTGGACCATAGGAAATAGAATGGTAAAATTTTCATATGGCTGTAAATTGTGCCCTATCAAGTTTAGAAATGCAGAAAGTGTTCAGAATTAAAAACTGCATGCGTTTCGGTTGCGAAAGAGAGGCAAAATAAAAGTAATAATACAGTATATTGCCATTCGCCGTTTTCTAATTTATTTCCATTTGTAAAAAATAAAATTCAAGAAGAGAAGCTTTAATTTCTTTAGATAGCATTTTTGACAATAACTCGTGTCCAAATGACATCTAATTAAATACTTTTAAATTGACATATCTACGTTTCATTGTTCATAGCCTCCTCCGAGTTAGGTTTTTTTGAACACGCTGTAGTTAGTTTTTATTGCCGCTGGCAGCCTATGTAATTCCACATTTCTTTACTTTCATATAATTGCAAGGGCTTTTATCTGGCGTGGAATCATAAATTCAAGCAAGTGTTATTTAGTTTACTTTTGTTGTTTCGTTATTTTTTGCATACATTTCCTTGATATTGGATTCCGTATTTCAAAAAGACAAAAGACGATAGCAAGTCGGCCGAAAGTTTGAAAAAAGTAGTAAGAATTTGGAATTGAGTAGATGGGTAACGTAGATGCTAAAGGCCAAATGAAGGACATTCAAAATAAATCTAAATTCCTTTTTTACCTCCCGCTACCCCTTGGTAAGGGAGGTATAGGCTAAAAATCGCATATCGAGATTTTGATAAAAATCAGATAACCAGAAATGGCACTTTACTTGAAGCTCAAATTAGTTTTTCTTCGAAAAATACCTTTAAATGATATTTTTTCGAGATTTATGTAATTTTAAAAATTAAAGATTATTAAATTTTCTATATGTTTGCATTATTACTTTTTCTATATATTTTATGCATAAAAATATAAAATTATATATATATATATATATATATATATATATATATATATATATATATATATATATATATAATTTAAATCACAGAGCCTACGCTTTAAACAAACACAACTCCTTGGTTACACAGTTCAAATCTCAAATGTATGTAACTGACAGACGAGCAAACAGATAAATATCACTGTCAAAGAATAGTAACGTTTTAAATAGAATATAGTAAACAGAACAATAGTTATATGGAAATGAATTTAATACAGTTTCCAGCATAAATGTATGCATATATTAAAATTAAATTTGTGATGGCCTATTAACCTCGCCTTAAACATCTACGTCACACAACTACTCTATTCCATATTCTTACTACTTTTTAAATAATCGGATTCTATTTATACAATGAATGCAGAAAATAACGAAACATCGAAAGTAAATCAAATATTAATTGTTTGAATTTATGATGGCACGCCAAAAAGAAACCACTTGTGACATAGGCTTCCAGTGGCAATCACAACGGCTATATAATACATGTCGGTTTTTATTGTTTTATTAAATTGCTTAGTGACTACGAAAGTTATTTTAAACATTTTTTTTATATTTTTATAAATGTTAAAAAAATAGATCGAAAAATGTGTTTCCAATTATCAGCGAACAAAATACGTTATACGTCACAGGATATTAAAAAAATATTACGGTTAAACGAATAATAATAAGACTTTCTATAACTACAAAGCGCTTTCAATTTAGATAAAGTTTCATAGAGTTAATAATAATAATAATAATAATAATAATAAAAAATTATATATTTGTGTAATGACAATGGTTGATATTGATAATATGAACCGGTGATTAAGGATAATCAATTCATACTACCAGGCATAATGTCAGTACCGTCGACGCACCCTCAAAGCTGCCGGGGAGAGAACACCCCATAGGTTACTTTTACGTACCTACTTTGTTTTCGATATATGTACATTTTTTAAGGTACGGAATTTTCTGAGTTCAACATTTAATATAGAGATGAGAACCAAATATGACTAATATATTCAACACAGAACGTCTTATTTCATAAACATTAATCATCAAATAATTGTTGTGGCTATCTTATTTTTTCTTCACTCTATATTATTACCACATATAAACATGCATACTGACCACATCCCACAACATAAATAATAATTTTACAACAATAAAATTGTTCTCAATTTTATCATGTGTTCTAATTGCAAATATTAATTCGTATAGTGAATAAAAAACTGTTTACATACTACACGCGAATAGCCTATATTTAAGTAATTTTCATAATACTGCAATTAGATAATTAGTTCGCAATCAAAATGTAAATGTATGAGTAACAGTGCAAGAAAAACGGTATTATATTTTGCTTTCGATTTTCTAAATCTGTAAGTTGGTCAAGTTTTAACAATATCAATGTCAGGATGCACTGAAAGCTAATTAAATTTTAAATAAACCGGAAAGAATAATAAAAAGAAATAAAATTTGCTTCCGGAGGCAATAACGAAATAGTTTACTGTTACTGTTGTACATAAATTTGTAAAATACTTTGATATGAAATCAGAAATTGTTTGTTTATAAATAATTCTTTATTTAAAAATACACAAGTGTACTTAGATCTTAGATACTGGAGGTCTACATTACATAGAAATACATTTTACACATCTCATACACATACGAGTATATATATACGAGTAGTACCTACCTAACTAATGTGTCTGTTTATTAAGAACATGGTTATAGCGACATTTCATGCAAAATGAATTGATTTCGAAAATTCCATAAAAAGACTGTTCCTTTTTTAAATAAAACAACCCATATTTTATTATTACATGTCCTGTTATAGTGAACTTTCGGGTAAAACGAACTAATTTTGAGAGTAAATTCCATAAGAGTGTACTTTTTTCCGCAAATAAATAACTCGCTCATGACGAGCTTTCGGATAAAACCAACCATATTTTATACAGAGGGATTGAAAATAAAAACATACGTCTATTTTCTTTATTATTAATTTTAGACGTACAGATTAAATTACAACTATGGGAGCAAACTTAATTGTCACTTTTTGGTTTGAAAAGGTCCTGAATTCTACATCCGGTTTCGCCGGAAGCGATATCTTGGATGACTTTTTAAATAAAATGCTACTCGTATATAAATTTTCGGAAAATACTTTAATTCGCTTTACCTACCTACAGTGATTCCAAATACTTGCATTTTCTGGTTAGTTAGTAATTTTCCAAAATTATAAAAGTTTAATGTATTATCAGTTTGCCATGACATTTGTACCTTCTTGTTTAAGGAAATATTTTGACGTTTACCTGATGTATTATTCATTTTTTATGATTTTGATCTGCCAAGGAATCTGTTTCCGTGCGTGAATGCATGGGGCGCGTTTACAATAAAAAATTAATAAAATTAAACAAATCAATTTCAAATAAAAATTTATTCATATTTTACATAAAAACTGCATTTTGAATCAATATACCAAATTTCAATTCTTAATTATTAATAGAAGCAGAGATCTAACATTTTTACTTTTTTAATTGATATAAACAAAATATAAATAAATGGAAAAAAATTATCGTTGAAAATATTAACAAAGCCTATATTAAAATATTAAAAATTTTCTATTCATACATATTGACATTAGATATCAATGAAGTTGAGCATATAGTCATGATTTTCATATTAATTAATTTAAAAATATGAAAATTAGTATAATTACATAGAAATGTATAGTCCATAATTGAAAGAGTGTTTCATATTTTTGAATTTTTTTTTACGCAAATTATTGAGTTTCTTACTCAACTCACTATAATTCTGAAATGGATTGTAGTACTACTTTATTTGAGGACAAAGTATAAAACATAAATGTGGCACTTCAAAATTTAATTAGCAGCGTTTCATAATTCACTATCGACAGTAGCTCTGAGTACCCTTGAAAATTTGGTAAATCTTCTTCACCTACATCGACAAAAGTGATCGATCCATTCAACAATAAGAATAAAATAAATAATTATATCTTCATGACATATTACCCATTTTTGGGTGTGCCATACTAGTCGCACATTTCGGTGATAATACACCGGTGCCTACTTTTATTTCTGAACATGAAATACAATGTTAAAATTTTAAATTGGCCATATCTCTTTATCTATTAATTTTTGACAAAACTGCTAAATAATTTTTAAAATATTAAAGAATTTTCAGCATGCCATGGAAAGTAAAAAAGTTTTTAATTCTGAACAATTTTTGTCCTTACATTTTTTGCTTTAAAATTAATAGGAAAAGAGATATCGCTAATTGAACTTTAACATTGAATATATTCAGAAGAAAAAGTAAGCACCGGTATCTGTACCGATGAGAGAGTTTATCAGGTATCGTCAGCTAGAGTAGAGAAAGCACCAATGGGATAATTTATATCTGTGGTATTTGAAAATTGTTTTCAATTTTCAAGTGTGCCGTGATATCTATTTTTATCTATTTAACACATCCTTTCACACCCACATATAATTAAACAATTCTTACACTTACAGATTAAACAAAATCCCAATTGTTTTTGTCACAATCCCCATTTTAGCGGCGTATACCACGTCTATTATTAATCACTAAAATTAACGAAATTAATCCAACCATGAAATTTATATGATATTTTCGCTTAATCTTTTTGAAGCGATAACAAACTTTGATTACTTCTGTCATTTTATCGGCTTTGGTAATAAACACTAACAATTACTTCATCATAACCGAAACAAAAGTAACCTCAAATTCGAAAATCCTATCAACTTCACATTTCCTCCGGAAAACCGCACTGATTGTTGCAATCAACAGAGAAGACAACTGACAATCAACGACCAAGTGTGCACAGCAAGCAACGAATGCGCTGTTTCTAAACCAACTGAACGCTGTTGACGGTACGAAGCATGGATACTAAATTACTAAAAGTAGTGGGGGTAACAGGTAGATACTTGGGGTAAAGAAAGGGTATTTTTGGGACACTTGCACTTTTATTGAAGTGTTGTAATTAGAGGCATATTTTTTTTGTCACGTTGAACTTGAAAAGGGTAAAATTATGGTTGTAAAAAATTGCAAAAGTGACAGGTACTGTGTACAAAATAACGGTAAACGGTAATAATAGTTGAAATATAAAATAAAATATATTGAGATTGTCAAACATATGTTGAAATATAAATATATATTGGTTCTTTTCATTAGATAACTAAAAATAAACTAATAATTTAACGGAAAATTCATAATTTTAACAATATGTTGTGTAGCCTTTTTGTTGTTACCTATACATGTTGAGTAATCCTAATTTAAAAATGGGGTATCTGAAGAGTTTATAAAACGTGTCACATATTAAACTTTTTCTAGGACTGACAATTAAAATAGCAGAAATAAAGTAACATACTCTTTAGGATTATTTTTACACAATGACAGCTAGTTTCCGCGTTGCTTGTACTTAACGAATCAACTGTTAGTTAAAATGCCATTTTTACGTTCGACAATACAGTTCGATTGTACAGCAATCACTACGAACTGATTTATTAAGCACGGGTTGAAATTAGCAGCTAACAAGAAACCTAAAAAGTGTATTTCTGCTGGTTTTATTTGCAGTCGTCGAAAAAGTATAGTACTTATGAGACTTGTTCTTTAAACTCTTTTTAGACACTTTTTTATGCACACACACTTTCGGTTTGAGGATAAAATACATCGTTACTTGTCTTGTATCATAAATAACTTTTAAATAAACAACGATTACGTGTTATCATAAATTAGAACTGTTAAAAAAATTAAATATTTAATTTGGTCAGTAGTGTTATCTGAAACGGCGAAATTTAATTAAATGTTGTTAAATATAACATAAATATAACCGTTTTTAATTCATTTGTAACGGACATATAAAAAAATATTATAAAGTCCAACTAAAGTAATTATTAAAAATACATCAACACTTGATAAGTGTAAAATAATTATAATTCTGTTTCAACTGTCAATTAATTTGTGCACAAGTGCCTTAGGCTTAGAATGTAAACAAATAACTTAAATTTTATCACAACATTTGAGCGGAGAAAATTGTTAAAACAATGATGTTGAAAATGCGCTTCCAAATGTATTTTTAGATTATTTTCGAGAAAATTACGTTGGGAAATAAGTTGGTATAAACAAAGTTATTTACCACCTTTTGTTTTGAAAATAGAAAGATGATACTCAGTCTACTTTAGAATAGAAACAAATTGTTTACGTTTATTTTTCTTTATTATTGGATATGCTATACTCTATACTGGAATTCGGGTACATAAATCAGAATTGATAAATACTAGTAATGGATAGGTTATGTTATGATACGGTTTGTTTAAACAAATAATAATAAATATCAGTGTTTGTAAGTTTTGATAAATTATAACGGGCGTTCAAAATTAATTTTGAGTAAATTTTGCAATACCCGAATTCGGATATAGAGCGTATGGGATACATATATTTATTTCAAATAATTGCGTACCATTAAACTTTTGTTTATCGTGTACTTGAGTTTTAAAATTATTGTGACAAATAACGCAACTAGAATTATTATAGGTACAATTTACAATGACTAATAACTAGCTTAGAAAAAATACTCGCACATGCATAAAGGAAGAAGATAGTTACTATTGCATGATCTAATAAAAATGACGCATAGGTCATTAAAAAAATTAATTGTTGACATTTTTCTTTTATTGTTGTCAATAATTATAACAAAATATTAAAAGTAATTTTACGGATTAAAAATATGACATTTAAACACCGTAATTGCTGTAACAATTATTTCACATATAATTTCACGTATATAGAAATTCCTTGATTTTCTTTGTATTACTTTATAAATACCTCGATTTCCCGATGTAATACTTAAATTTATCCATAGTAACACCTGAAATTTCTATGGTATTGTAATACAAGGATCACTCTACAATTTTGTAATTTCTCCGAAAAGTTTCAAATAAGCCAGAAAAAAATATTAAAGTTTCAATAGATGAGGCTCGAGGAAATCGACGACGCGTGTGACGTCCCCTATACCAAGAACATACGTTTCTAGCACAGGGTGCAACGAATTACGAATATACATATCAAGGAGTATAATATAACAAACACGTTAAGTGAGTATAGTTATCTCCATTAGCCAATAGTATTTGCCAGTGTCTACAAACCTGGCTGATAATAAATTTTATTTTATTTTGGAATCATAAACTTGTTTATTCGCCCTCAAAAACGGGCGCAATTTGGCTTTTATCGCCCGAGAGCTTATAAAGTTGCCAATCAACAGCTATTTAAACGTCAAAATCGTGGCTTATAAATAAATGTCAGACAACACAATAAATTCGATAAATCACATTTTTTAAACACCCCTGCTCGTAAAACTAATCGTATCCTTTCTCACATAGATACATCTTTTCAATTCTGTGGAACCAATTTGCCCTGGGTTGCGTCAAATTCATCCGATATTTCTTTTGAATAATCGATATCTTCCATTTTCATTTGACACTAAATTAAAATTTGTTGTAAACAAACAATACAGCTAGAAACCAAAGCATACTTAAAATTCACAACGCGAGCACAGCGATACCAAATATATGCCTATTAAATCCTTAAAATTTGAGAACCAGAATAAAATAAAACGTTGTATGTACCACGGAAATAATCAAGATTATAGCACTCGGGAAAAATAAAGCTTCCCCGTGCTACAATCTTTTGATTATGCCCTTAATGCATAAATAACTATTAAGCGCTCGATTTAAATGCATTAAAGATTCATTTTGATATTAGGGTAATAAAAATCAGAAAATTAAAGATTATATTCAACTTAATATTAATTATACATGATGTACATTGATATCCAATAAGTATTTTTTTAAAAGCCGTAGAGTTAGAAACACCAATTATTAAGTTGCGAAAGTTAAGTTATAGTTAAAACTTTATTAATCAATCTTTAAAATGGAAATATAAAATAAATCAGAGAGCAATTTCGAATCATAATTCATAATTTGATAGCTTTGACAGTTTTTATGTCAGCCTGAGTTTAATTTAAAAGTTTTTAAGTCCCTCAATAATTACTTTGACAGCATTGGCAGATTTTAAATCACCAGAAATTAATTTTACTGCATTGACAGTTTTGAATGCATTCCAAAACAAGATTGATAGGGAACCTATAAAAAGTGGAAAGAAAGAATGGTAAAGTGTATTATTGGAAAAGGGAACTACTGCGAACATATTTAAAATAAAATTCTACAAAATATGAATTCTAATTAATAATAATAATAATAATAATAATAATAATAATAATAATAATTCTAGCGTGACCCACATACAATGTACAGCCGCTCAACTAGCAGATGATATATCAAAAATTTAGATTACATATTATAATTTGTAAAAATAATGAATTATAACAAAAGATTTTATCTATTTATAAAAAGACATTTTTAGAGATAAATAAGTATGATAACCCATCTAATGATTAGAATAAAAAGGGTAAAAATATTATCTTATTATCTCTGCTTAAAATTCAAGGCGTGTATATTAAATTTAATTTCACCTGCCCGTTTCCATTTCGCGAAGGGGAATATAATTAAAAATTAGGTCATCACCAACGTCTTTTCAGCACGCATGAGAATTGTATATTATTGTATACTTTTAAAGCTTTGTTTCAACTAACAATTGAATATGAAAACAAAATTATATTAAGTTATTGACGATAAAAAGCGAAATATTAAACATCTGCTAAAAACAGCAGAGTTTTTTTGGATGAATACCAACGGAAACAAATATGAGTGTATCGTTGCACTTAAAAATAAAAAGTCTAATTTGAAAATTGTATACGCATAAAGATTTCGTGAATGAGTTAAATTATTTACTATTTATAATTTGACTTCGAAAATGAATTCTGCTACCCTATCAACGTTTAAATAATTGTCAGAATATCATACAAACATGTTTCGTTTTTTTGTTTATTGTGATTTGGCATCAACATGATGATTACAATAATACTATCAAATTTATTGTTCAATATTTATTTACGCCAATTTTTTTATTATTCTGAAAATTTTAAATTTTGTACACCTTTTTCGGTTTCATAGATTTTATTAAAACCAAAAAGTTTACTTACATAACTTTTAATGCAAATTATTTTATCACAGTTCTTAATTCTCTATTGAAATCTCATTACTGAAGCAGTATTTTAAGAATGTACTATTAATATTTATTGTTATACTCTCATTTTTAATGTGTTTTAACGTAGGTACTGGTTTCTAAGGCGTGAAACAACATCACAATTTGAGAAGCTGAAGCTTCGATCGTATTAGGCACGGCGTGAAACTAGCAACCACTAATATCTGATTCATTAAGCACGGGCTAAAATTAGCTGATGTAGCTGACAACTGTTATTCTTTAAGTAATCTAAAAAGTTAATTTATGTATTTCTTTCAGAAAAATCAATAAGTAGGTTATACTTTAATAAAAATGCAAGCATTTGATTTCCCAGATTGACACACCCAGAAATGGGTAATAGGCCGTGATGATTTTTTTTTCATTTAAAAAATCATCTATGATCTTGCTTCCGGTGAAACCAGAAGCAGAATACAGGACCTTTTCACGCCAAAAAGTGGAAAAATTTACAATAAAGAAATTAGCTATGTCCCTATTTTTTCAATTATCCTGTGTGCCAATTTTTTATAAGAAACAAAATTTGCTTTCATATCCATAAAAAAATAATATCAAATGTTATCTTTTTTAATTAAACCTTAAATCTTAAAGAAAGTATTAGAGCAAAGTTGAGTTCTTTTTGTTTTGAGGTCAGGTCAGTTAACTCTAAAATTATTTTTATTCGCGGAATAACTTATATACCTCCTGTATTCTTTGCCAAAATTTAAAAATACTCTTTTGTAAATACATGCTAATGCTGCTTTGACAAATCAGCATAAATTACAGGAAATACTAACTAGAATATATAAAATTTTGTCAAGTTGTCATAACTTGATATGTTCATTAACTTTCTATAACTATTTCAACTTTAAACTGTAAACACTGCAATTATAATTATGTAAACTTTGATTCAGCCCATATACCTTAATGAATTACGAATTACCATATATTAAAACACAAAAAATGTATGTTCTTATGTTAATTCAAGGTTTACAACAACGGGAAAAACATATTATTACAGTAACAATGAGAATTAATAATGAATATTACTTCACACGTAACAGTTTATACGAATTAGAAATTCTAATATCATATGATACAAGTGCACAAAAGAAAATTATTTATACATATGTAGGTATATAAAATAAAAAAGGTGCATTACTTATTTAGGACTTATAATTAGGAAGGTGGATTGAAAAGTTCGCGGTCTACCACAAAAAGAGAAGCGAAAGACGTACAATTATTTTTTTGTGACGTTATGTGAATTGACATTAGTGATCTGCGAAGTTTTACGTTAATCTCCTAATTTGTAACTAAATCGGAACCAAAACCTTCAAATAAAAACAGATTGGTGCATGCAGATATAAGTAATTTATTTATATTTTTGTAAATCTATAATTTGAATCATCTAAATTCTAAAAATTAACTACAGGTCTTTCGTTCTTTATTTGAAAGTTCATGTACTCCGTTCTAAAATAACCACGTCGCTCCAAAAACAAAATCTGTAGAGCAAAACGTCGCACGACGAATACCGCAAATAAACAGTAAAGTCAGTACATCCGAACTTAACTGAACAAACACAAATCATAATCCTTTCTTCGTTACTTGTTTCTTGCTGATTTGCGAAATTTTGTTTCTCTTTTACGAGTGAACGCCCGGTATTTGTGACAAATGACGAAGCGGTGACATAAACAGTTTACAGCAAATGATAAAAACAATTTCTTTTAAGGAGAACAGTTATTACAATTTCAGGAATTAATAAGTAAATAAAACAAATTAATAATTGCTGGATTTTTGGTGTTTGAATAAAATAAAACATAGATCACTTATACATCGTTAAAAAGCTAAAAAGCCTTTTTTGAATGATGTTCATATAAAATTGTAACTCAATAGTGCATAACAAAATTTGAGCATCGCCATTTAAAAGCAAAACAACCTACTAAATCCGTTTTAAAATCGATTTCAAAAAGTACGATTAGCTTCAAGTATTCCAGTAAATATTTTATTCAAAAATGCAGTCTGTTTTTCTAAATATTGATTATTTTTCTTTATTAAAGATTTTGAATAGACACACAAGTGTAATAGTGCAATTTGCACATAGCGCATATAGCGGCTCAGTTTAGAAGAAACGGTTGCTATGGTTACAACAATACAAAGAAAGAACTGTCGTCAGCCATTCGCAGTACTAATTCAACGATGAAAACGTTGTAAATGTCATATGATAATTATTATGGACTATTATATTTATAGCTCTAGGCACATCTTGTTTTATACTCATTTTTAATGCAATAAAATAATTCGGAATAGAAAGCTACGTTATAAGCCTGAATGACATGAAAAAGACAACGGGCGGGGGTTTGTTTGTATCGAGATGTTCTATCTCTCTCTAGCATGTGACGTCAATTCTGTAAGTTTCTACTCGTGCTCTGTAAATAGAGAGTTTTCACATAACGTCAAAATAGATAGCGAGAACGTTAAAAATCCAGGTAACGTGAACGTTGTTCTGTACATCAAAATATGTTTTCACACACCGTACACGTTATTTTATCTGTCACACAAGGAAAATGGAAGGCGAATTAGAATGACTTATTTTGATTGCTGAATTAGCAAATTAAAGTGAGAAAGATTTCAACGATGCCTTAATAAATTGTCACACAAACAACATTTTAAACAGAAATATTACTTACAGTCTTGAAACCTTTACATACAGTTGCGCAGAATGAAATGTAAGTAAAACGTTGCAGCTATCTTCCTCTAAAAGTTTGGTTATGTTGGCTTTAACGTCAAATATAAAGTAGTTTTCGACGGACGTTATTTCTGGACAAATAAGGTTAAACGCTATATACAAACCGTAAAAAATTTACGCATGCGCATTGAAGTCAAAATGAGCTGTTGCGTTCACGCTATTTATTTTTATGTTATGTGAAAACTCTGTAATAACCATTAAATTCACTGTATTCACTTTCATATTCTATTAAATGCAAACACCACTAACTCCATTTTTATTTTTGAATTTATTGGTTTGCAATAACCAAATCCGTTGTATTTGTTCATATTTATTGTGCAGGGCACTATTAGAATCCACAATACCAGAACTCATTAAATAATTAGAGGATTCAACTACCCTATTTTAATGTGTTCCTCGAAATTTTTATTGTCCATTTACCTAGAGTGGAAGTAGCCTATTTTAATGTTTAATATTCCCCATAATAAAATAGGTAACCTAAAACTGTCGAAAACGAAATTGATAACTCAGATACAGCAAGCTGTACCGTTTGGCTCTTAATTTAAACAATAACTGCTTAATTACAAAGTAAAATAATTAACAAACAATTTTAAGAGAGCACTACAGTTACGGCAACATTTATGGAATCTTACAGAAACGAAAACTGCAATAAATCAAACTGTCAAAATATTTGGTCCCTTTCAACAAGTTTTAGGAAATCTTCAAGGATTTTCTTTATGGTTTTATTACCCTAAACTTTCTTTTTCCAAAAGAGGTAAGAACTTCTTAAAAATAGATTAATTATTTTGAGTTTGCGACCTCCTACTAAACTCCGAAATAGCAGGGTCTTTCAACTACTATATTTAACTTTACGTATCAAAAAACAAAAATTTGAAGGGCACTGCACAGTAAACAAAGAAGACTTTTGTTTACATGTTAAAAATAGTTGCAAAACGAATATTACTTGCTATTTTGTTTATCATACGTATTATTCATACTAAGTAATCATGTGTATTACATTACACAAAATTACAGAAAATAGTTTTATATTCTTTTAGTCATATAATATATTAATGTGATAAAAAATAAATATATTGTAACATTAGATATTAATAAGTTACTGTTTTACATTTTTTGAAATTGATTTATAATTTTTATCATACACTAAATTACAAATTTGTAATTTATAACACCACAAAAATTATTGTTTCTTTGTTTTTGTTAAATGTAATGTTTCATTTGAATATCATATAAAAATATTGACCGTTAGAACAACTGATTAAGAGCCGGTACTTCAATCTCCTGGTAAAGTGCCAGTTAATTTAACTGCCAGATAAAAGAAAAATATCGCATCATATAATTGACATGTGTATAATTTTGTCAATTTGCGCTCTAATATTGATGGGATATTTTCATTTTATCTGGCTGTTAAATTAACTGATATTTTACCAAGAAATTGAAGTACCGGCCCTAAGGGTGAGTAACGAGCAGTTGACTAGCATTGATTTTTCCGTCAATCATTTATGGGTTGTTTTAGAGAAAAATACTTCAAATAACAGTTATTGAAAAATTAATTGTACGCATCTTTTATTTGAAGTGTTTTTTTCCAAAATAATCCATAAACGAATGACAGAAAAAACAATGCTATCAACAGCTCGTTAATCACTTTTAATCAGTTGTTTATACTAACGGTTATTGTATTTTGTAAACCACATAATAAATTAAAAAATTTCAATAATAGTTATACCGGGTGGCGCTCGAAATCCGTTACAAAGGCATTTAACATGGGAAAACAGTTTTTCCTTGCCCGTTGATTCCCAAATTATTTTAGAAAAAATACTTCGAAAAAGTTGTAGATCATGAAATTCTGCATTTGAATCAATAAACAAAAATAATTTTGCATGTTTTATAATGGCAGAAATTTGATATGAAATATGTCGAAAATCACGACAAAAATAGTTATAGCCATGGAATTAAAACAAAGCGCATAACATATATAATAGCTATTTGTGTATTAAGAGCGCAAAATGGGATATTGTTGATTGAGAGGTTGTTGACGCGCGACGCAGGAGCGCGGCATTCTCGCGAAATCGACAATGTCCATTTGCGCTCGAAACACACACAAGATTTTTTTCTACAGTCCTCCACTATAACAAAAAAATAATAAAATGTACACTTTGTACTTCCAGTACTATTCAATAGTTTTGCAGTGAAGATAGGAACGTAGGTATTCAAATATGACTACAAAATATTGTTTTGGCTTTCATTTTTACAAAAAATTAATACCAATTTTGTAATGAATATTATAAGTTTTTGTATAATTTATTTGTTTCAAGTACATTAAACTAGTGCAGTGGAAAAGTGGATGCCCATTGGGAGCGTTCACGCCAAACTTTTGCAGGTGGCAACACAACTGTTCACACTATTTTATATTTAATTTTTATTGATCATTATTTTCCATTCTTCTTGAGCTATTGCTTGAATCTAATCTAAGCATTTTATGCTTTGTTTTTTGTAAATAAATGCCCTATTTTATTTTCACAGCAGTGCGGCATTTTTTTGGTTTTGTAGTATACCGAAAGAGCAGTTATATGTCAGATTGACTTGTGATGGTGGTAAATATGTAATTACAGTGCCATTAGTTCCTGACTTCCTGACATTGTATAGTTAGAAATTTGGACAGCGAGCGTTTTTCTACTTTGTCGCGCATACGAAATACATTTTGTTTACTAATTTATAAGTAGAATTTTATGCTCTACAACTTTTATTTAAATGCCTATGTAACGGATTTCCAGCGCCACCCAGTAAGTATCAAGGCACTGAAATTTTTATCACCATGTGAAATTTATTTGCAGAGACCTTAAAGGCCAAGGAAAATAAACCATATTAAGTGATAAAAAGTAATTTCAGTGCCTAGGTTCATATTGAAATTTATTTGAAATCGAAAAATTGTAAGAATGAAAGGAATATTTATTTTTATAAGTTATGTTTACATCAGTCTGACACTTAATGTTGCAAACATTGAAGTTATTGTAAAAAGAAAACTCAAAATTATGAATTTTATCTCAAATTTCTTCATCGGAATTATTTAGTTTGTTCTTCTTGCACATATTTTGTGTCATTTTAAGTGCAATTATTGTACATCGTACACTTGCCTACATTATCTTACATGTACAATAATTATCATAAGGTTGGTGATACTGCATTTCCAACGTCGTATAATGGATTATTAGTGCCGATTTCTGAACAATTAATGACGATTTTTGTGCACTATAGTAACGATTTCAAATAAAGAGATATTGGTATCAAAGTTTATTTCTTCTTTAATCTTGAGCAATGATTTTAATTAATAATGGTATATAGGTCGAGCATTTCCGTTTAATTTTCACTTGCAATATCGGATGTTATTGGTTGAAATGATTTTATTTGTTTATTTGTTTAGCAATGTATTCCATGCAAAAAGAACAAGTACGTAATAAAAAAATGGCGTGTGAAATACAGAATCGTTCAAAATAAAACGCGGCCAGATTGTCAAACCTTAGTTGACCTAGCGATGTTTTACAATCTGGCCAGGCGTTTTATAAAACGACGAACAGCTTACGGCTACATTGTAATATGAATATTTGGACATTTTCGCTTGCAATTGCTGCAAAAAGAGCTCAACATAACCTAACTTACCGCAAGAAAGTCACGCTTGGGTAACTCGGATAGAGTTTTGTGCGTTAGATTATACTTCATTTTACGTAAGAAAATAGTAGATGGCGTTTGAGAGTCGACCGTTTTTATATGCATTAAATAAATAATTTTAATTCGCGAAATCAAACTTTGAAATTAATAACAATTATTTTTATCTGTAAAAATTGTACAAGACGTGAATATTAAAAATTACAACAAAACATGGTTAAACATCACTTAGTTTTGTAGAATTTATTTCATAACTGACAACTACAGATGATATTTTCATTAACTAAAATAATAGGCCTTATTTACACATTTAATAAAACAACTAACCAGATTGTAAAAGATCGCTAAAAGATTAGACAATCTGGCTGTATTTTATAAAATGAGCACATATTTATTTAAATATTATTTGAAATATTTATTTATTTACTTATTTATTTATGTATTTATTTATTTATTATTTATTATACAGTTTTAAATAAATATAGCAACTTTTTTCTAAATACGTAAACCACGATAAAATATGTCTTTCTTTTATTTATATTTTATTTATTACAGTTCTATAGTCAATAGATCACTGTTGATCGTAAACAATTTATTTTAGATTTAGGGTTCCTATACGTACACATTAATGGAATTTGAGGGTGCAACAATTTAAATAAAATTGTAGCAGGAAAAAAAACTGCCTAAGGTGAGAATAGATTTCTCGATAAATTTATGTATTGGTTATTGATTTTTAAGATTGAAATAGGGATAGGGAAATTAGATATAAATTGGTTTCCGTTCTTTCGTATAAAATGCATAAGTTAGGTAGGTATACAAAAATTTATTCTTAAAGAAAGAATAAAATATATCATCATGGCTTATTACCGATTACTGGATGTATCAATCTGCTTTTATTCGCAGATTTCGGTAATGATGGTGGCACTTTGGTCCGTTTTGAGAATAATTTAAATAATAAACCAATGTAGTTATAGTAAAATTTAGTGCTAGATAGTTTAAATCAGAATTAATAATTAATTCGTTCTTAGAAAAAATCTAACTTATTCATCCTTTTCACTGGTATTATATTTATGATAATCCTTATTTTATGTAATTAGCTGCCAAAAAATATAATTTACGACTTGGTTTAAAAAAATGAACGTTGGATTAACTTCCAAACCATGATATAGGTACTTATAAAATACTCCCAAATTATAATATACTTTGGGCCAATTTTACAATTCTTGGATAAACCATAGATATCTTATTCCCCAGATAAAACAACAAATGTGACAAGAAAAATAATATACGCACGCGGAATGTGATAGTTTGCGCACGCGTTAAATTGAGATTACATGCTGTTATGAATGCATCAAATTCAAAGTAAAAATTACAAAGTAGAAATTCAAATTGGAAATTGATATTAGTTTGTTCGCAAAGCAGCTTTTAGTAGCAATTACATTAATTTTGAAGTTTAATAAAGTTTTAAAAAATCATGAAATTTGAGTTTTGTACCAAAATTCGGGAATATGAAACCGGTAATTTATTCCGTAATTTGGAATAAGTATTAGTATTAAAAATAAGACGAACCGTGTACCATATGAGAATTTAGGTATCACCAAATTAAATTTAAAATCTATTAGGATTAGGATATGGGTTTCTATTAATAACCCAATAATCGAATTCTGCATAACTTACTAATCAGGTCCAATCTCCATTTCTCTAACTTAGTACCGTGCGCCCAGCCTTTCGATTATAATATTTTTACCGTTTGCACGTGAATTGCTTATAGCACATAAAAGCACTGAAGGGAACAATAATTTACTCGTATATTGGTTTATTAACATGCTAGCTGTTTGTCATATTTTATCTGAAACGTCAAAATAATATAGTGTAAAATGATAATAAAACCGCGACTAGCTATCATCCGGTGGATTTTTAATTGCGGCCGTAATTACTTATGCATACAGATAATCACATGTCGAAATAATAAATTGACTTCAGGAAAAGTAATTTGTTCAGGAAAGAAGTTTCTGCAATTAGAATTGCATATTAAATATAATAATAAATGCATTATTGTCTTGATGTCTTCTTTTATAATCATTATACCTACATACTGCTATATCTCAGCCCACTTCAGATGGTAATCATATTTTTATTTACACAAACATAATACAGATGTGCTCATTTTTCAACCTTACCATTGGGCTCACGGTTTGGTAATAATTATTTATTAGGGAGTTTTGCATAGCGTCTTCCTGAAAGACGTATACGATAACGTCTTGGTTGCTAGGCAATATCATATTTGTTACTTGTACGTGAAATTTGAAGACGGGTAAAAGACGGACCAGTTGACGTACGTCTACTATAATAACCTAGTAGACACAAAATTAATTTTAAAACGTCAGACAGGTCAAAACCTTTTTGTGTTGCAGTCAGAACTGTCATAAAAATTGAACAATTTTTTATTTTAAATCGGATAAAAAATTTAAAATTGAGAGAATTTACCATAGACGATAATTTGAGTTTTCTAAGAAATATAACAGACATGAACTTTTATGAAAATATGTGTAGTTGGAACATCATTAAAAATAACTTGAATAGGACCGCAGGATTTTTTTTTTCTTTCAGAGCTGTCAGTTAACATGTAGAACACCTTTTAAAGCTATTTAGCAAACATTAAATAGTTTGATTCCTTTACCAACAAAATACAATGTAAATGACAGATATTTAAAAAATCTAAACTTTTGAAAACCCGTTACTTTGTACGTCCGTTATTAAAGACGTAGCGTTAACGTTGATGGAATCTTTTCGAACTTAATGCAAAAACTCCCTATTAAAATCATTTAAGGTTTTTTGTATTTCCAAACCTTTTTTTGTACCTCCTTGCGGTATAAAAAGTTTTAAATTACTTTAAATCGTACAGAAACAAAAAGATAGGGACTTTTATGGTTATAAGTTAGTATTGTTCTGGTGAAATGTCAATTTATAAGTTTTTTCAACACAAGAATTAACAAAATGTTTACAATTTTTAATACTAAATTATTACTCGCAAGTGATTTTACCAACATAAAAAATCACTAGTAGGTATATGAACAGTAAAACAAATTCATTTAATAAATCCAGCAAAAAGTCGACACAAATATTTCGTTTTATACAAGTGAAGTTTCTACACTAGTAATGCAAATAATTATTATATTGGTTTAATTCCGATATACAAATTAACCAGCTGTCAGATAAAAACAAAATTTACAGTTATAGTTGCCGTCAAATAAGTATAGACTGGAGATTTCTACACTGTTGCCAATTCAAATGCTAAAGAATGAAGAAGAGACAACATCGCATGGCTAGGGACAAGGCGCGAAAAAGGGGAACAGTTGAGCATCAGTCCATACTCGATGATAGTGCTTACCTAAATTTAACTTAACGAGATACTGAGCTTTAATCTATCAGTTAAAGAGAAAAATGTCGCATTTAAAAATTTACTCATGTGTTTTATGCAACTTATGCTATAATATTAATAGTTTTTACCAATGTTGGATTTGGACTTATGAGATAAAAGTTATAATTTTTATATGGACGTCATAGTGAAAAGTTACTCCAAAGTATATAATTAATTTAGGTTTCCAAATATGTATTCCTATATATTTGTTTCAAACAGAAAAAATGCAACAATTAATAAATTTGTCGAGTAAAAAAAAGTTATTAGTACAATGAAACAAATGTAAACACTATAATTATAGATTATAATATGTTTATTTTCATTACTAATTTCCTAATTTAGTTCTCAAAATATCATTAAGTCCAATTAATTATAACATTTTTATGTCATAGTAGGCGATGACATAATGTAAACAAAATTTGATGTGCTTCTATATAACCTAATTTTGTGAATTCTGTACCTATTGGGTTAAATTTAAAGTAAACCACATTTTCTCCTCCTAAACTTAAAAATAAAGTCTTTGTGAGCTGTCAAATTCTGGTTCAGATATTCACCGATCATTCACTGCCATCCTTTCAAAGCAAAAATTCCGAATACCGCAAAAATGAAAAGATCTAACGGGAATTCTTGAGCTACTGAGTGTTCCTTACAAAAATATTTCCATACACACGTGTATTGTTAGAGTAGTTAACATGGTTTTCAAATTTGAAGCAGGTACATCAGGTAGTCGACATGTGTTCAGAGATTACCCATTCTTTTGTTAAGAATGCGACGATATCTAGTAGCCCTAGGCAGAATTTTCTTGAAATAATCTATTAGTTTTTTTGTGAGTAAAACTAAAAATATTGACAGGAAATACCAGTTCATCATTTAACAAGAGAAGAAGTCATTTTAAGTAGAAAATTATTCTAAAAACAATTGATGAGCGATTATATAAACAAATATTTATGATCTATTCCTTGCTTTCATTGTTTTGAGTATAGGAATCAGTGATTTCTGTATCTAACCATGAAATAATACACCAGTCTAAAAACTGCACTTTGCGAGTGTGATTAAATTTTAACTAATTTTAAGTGTCTACTTTATTTCCCGAACATAGGAAATTCAATGTTAAAATTTTGATTTGGCGATATCTCTTTACCTATTAGAAAAAAAGTGTAATAAAGAAAAATGTTCCGAATGAAAAATTGCATCGATGAGTATGAAGTTTGTTGTTTAATTGTTTCTTATGTACGAGTTAGCAGCAAAATAAAATACACGAATTAAGGCAATTATCAGAGTACCATGAAAAATAAGACAATAATTTGTGATTGTTATTTCTGACATATGACAGATTTGACATTTATTATGATTTTATTATTGAAATAAAAATTGTTTTATTTTTCGTGGTACTCTGATAATTGCCTTAAATCGAGAATTTTCTTCTGCTTATAATTCGTACATACGAAACAATTGAACGACAAACTTGGTACCGGTGCTTGGTACTCATATACTCTTCGATGCACGTTTTCATTCCGAACATTTTTCTTCCTTACACTTTAATACAAAATTAATAGGTAATCGCCAAATCAAAATTTTAACATTGAATTTCTTGTGTCCGGAAAATAAAGTAGACATCCGGTATAAATACGAGAACAATAATTCGCCTAGTCATTTTCATAACGATTAGACTTTTTATAAAACGACGGATTTTGCAAACTGCTTTCGACGTACAAACTGTTAAAAAGGTTAAAAAAATGAGGGTATAGGTACAATTCGAGGTGCTGGTTCTCAAAGAAAAAGAATTTTTTTGCAAAATTCGCAAAATAAAGTGTACATGTTTAGTGCCACTGGCCGATACGAAATTGTTAATACTAAATAATATTAATTTGCTATACATTCAGTGGCATTAAAAATGTACACTTCAAGAATCATGTCTCTAACTTTTCCAAGGTAAGGTAAAATTTGCATCATTTTAAACAGTTATTTATTTGTCATTTAAAATTAATTTAGCTAAAACTTAGTGAATAAATTTTTTAAAATATCGTAAAAGTATGGAATAAACCAGAGATAAGTTTTTAAGTCAGCTTGAAGTTGCCAGTTTTAAGTCCATCACTAATTAGTTTGACAACTGACAACTATGGTAATTTTTAATGTCCAGTTGCACCAACAAAATTTATAGTAATTAACGTATCAAGGGTGTTATAAGGACAATAACGCCTGAGGTCAACAGTGTACTTTCCGAGGGCCTCAGGCCCGAGGTATGTACGTTAAACGAAGGCATTATTGTCCATTTAACTCCCGTGGCGCGTTCAACGTTTAAAGTCCGACTATAATTTTTTGATATTTTACGGTTTACGGATCAGAAAGTTTTAATAAAATTTATGGAATATAGGTAGGCTGTGAATACTTCTAATTGTTTTTTACGCTTTATCCCAGTATCAATATCGATTTATTGACATTACCACAGCAACTACTCATAACACGCTCTTGGGTGTTAATTGGTATATAACATAGTAGTCGGACGTTAAATTTTTAACGACCCTTAAACAAAAAGATGCATATCAAAATTGTGGCAGCAATGTAGAATAATTCATTTGACATTTCAATTCGATGCAATATTAGCAATTTAAGGAACGCTTAAAATTTAAGTTATGTACGTTGATACAATCGGCCATAAGTCACTCAAAATTAATTTGACAATTTTTAGGTCCCCCCGAATTAGTTTGACAGTCAGTTTTTAAGTCTCGCTGTAATTAGATTCAAAGCATTCCAAAAGAAGGTCGGTTTGGATCTTTTAAAAAGTAGAAGGAAAAAATTGTGAAATATATTATTTTTGAGGGAAACTGCTTTGAACATATTTAAAATAAAATTCTAAAAAATATGAACCATGAGTTTTATTCTCAATAATTCTGTGATTCTGGTAATACATAATATTTGTACAATCTAATATCTTCTTCTGTTATAATATTTCAAATTTCTTTGCCGCTCCAACCACTTTTGGGTTCTTACTATTTCGCCTCTGGCAAAATGTTACAGTTTCCAAGTTATAATTTATCGCTGGGGAATATTTCGAAGTTATGGAAATTATATAGGAGGAAATAGTAGTCTTTAGAATGTAGGTACAACCCTTATGTATTCAATAATGAAAATGAACCAGATTTACAATTATTTAATAAGCCTTAATACATGCGTGTTTGAGAATAATGCAGAATTATGAGCAGAACAAGAAAAGCAAGACTTGAAGTCATGGTTTGTGAACATTAGAAGCGAACTTGATACTGCAAAGATGACATTGCTCGGTAAACGGACCGAAAAGAAAGTTTTTGTCTTCTTTTTCACGTGCAAAATGGAGAAGATTATGCAAGAACTTATACAATATTTATCAATATAAACGGGACAATTTGTTCACAAAATAATAGTACATAATTTGAATATTTTCTTTAAAATGTGTGTTTAAAAGATATAATAATAACAATAATAATAATATAATAATAATAATAATTTGGGGTTTCATGGCCGTGTGTCTGAAAGTCTGGTCGCGACCCGGGTTCGATCGACGCCAAAATTATTTCGAATTTTAAATGACACAAAAGTGATCCCCGTGGTCCACTTTCCACTCCAACAGGGAGTGCCCGTGTGATGACGCCTGGTAAATGCCCACACGGTACAAATATGTCAACATCATCCGATAGTGTACAAAGCAGATTGGTACACCCAGCAATGGGTAATATGCCTTGATATATATTATATAATTTGTTTTCGTGGTAAATAATAAGTTATTTATGTAAAGTATTACAATATAAGAAATTAGAACACGGGTCAGTTACATTAAAACTAAACCTTAAAACTCATGATAGAGACCAACAAAGATTAAACAAAATTATTAGTTTTTTAAAAAATTGCGTTTTCAAATGCCTTTACCATCTACATCACAAATCTATTCTATTCTAAATCTAACTAGTTTCAAGCCTTCTGCTATCGCCTTTTGAAATCCGGTAACCAATTTTTTAAAAATGGATGCAGAAATTTACAAAACAACGAAAGTAAACTAAATAACCCTTGTTTGAATTTATGATGCCATGACAAAGGATTTACATTTTGAATGTATTCCTCTTAATTTCAAAATGGATTATAGGCCAATAAAAATTTAAATTTCCAAATGCTGTTTACTATGCAAATAAATTTATGAACTAAAACGAAGATATTATGACGTATAAAACATAATTATGAAATGTCACATAAATATTAATAATTTATTGTAATATTTATATTTATGTTCATTTAATCAAGACATTTAATAGCTGTATTTTTAAAATATAGACAATCTAGACTAAATTTATTTTTTGTTCCTGCGTCTGGTAAATATAATAGTATTGCATAACTCCAAATCGTCCGGAAACACTTATTTTCAAAGTCTAGGTCGGCAAAAGAAATTGGCATTACTGTTCTGGTGATATCTTAATTTAGGACTATTTTCAATACAAGAATTAGCTTCAAGTTTTACGACTTTTAATACTAAATTGTTAATTGTAACTTAAAACATATTTTAAGCTAAATGTAAGTAAATATATTGGAAATTGCAATTCAAAATCGATAAAAAAATGTTTGTTGATTTTTCAGGTAATGTCATTTTAAATTCAACTGTTCTGTTGTTACCAAAATGAAAAATCCCTAGTATCTCATGTATATACTTATTACTGAAATCTATAAATAAAAGTACATTGGCAGGCTCAGAAATGGGTAATAATTTATTTCTTTTAAATTACTAATGGAAATTGTTAATATATTAATTATTTAATAATTCAATTTCAAAATCACAAATCGTGCAACTATAAAAAAAATTAGTGTAATCTAGAGGAAGTCTCTTACTTAATGGAGTTCATAATGAACGATTTTTTTCCCTTTGGTTGTCTTTCGAAACATTTTGTTGTAAAAATGTTGTTTTGTTATAAAATCGTCGACCTAATTATAAATTTACATACCAATATGATACAGTTAGACGAGGTCAAAGTACCTATAAAGTGTACCACAGTCGTGGACGTATCGTACTTTGTTGTTTTTATCCCTTCTAATATAGTTTTTGCTGTCTGTATTATTTATAAAATGACAAGAAAAGAAACCAATTAGGTATTATCAATGAAAAACCTGATACGCAACACCGTTATTCGCGTCTACCATATAGAAATAGATCAAAGATCTTGTTATCTTCAGAAATTATATACGAGAGTTTTCTAAAAAAAATCAAATTAAATAAATTAACAAAACATTTAAATATTAGTTAAAGGTGTAACGGAGTCTTCCACAGTTATTTTTTATTATTTGAAATAAAAGTTCAATTAATTTTTAAGCAATTCGTAGTATAGAAAAGGCAATTGTTTTTAGTTTAACTGCATTTGATTTTAGCGAGACCTATTGCTATCTTTCTCGCACCAGCTTCTATAATAAGAGCGAGAAAGATAGCAATAGTGATGTTCCAGTGACACACAGGGTGTTGACGCTAAGATGCGAACTTAGGGATTTAACATGGGGTTTTAGTTTTTTGCAATTTCCAACTCTCCCCTGTTCATTTTTCAGAATTAAAAGCTGTATACAAAATTGTTTTAACATTTTTTAACAGTTTCTAGTTTTTTCACAATTTCAAAAAGAAATTTTAATATTTCGATTTATTAGTAGTTATAGCTGGGTTCCATAAATTATTTATAAACGTCAAACTTCAATTTGACTTATGAAAAAGAATTAAATTAAATAATGAATGTTTATTCGATTGAGGAACCTATTATGTAAAGGAATATTAAGATGGATATAGTTACAAAAGAATACGTAACTTATTATTATGTCAAATTAACGTTTGACGTTATTAAATAATTTATGAAAGCTAGAAAAAGGAAACAAGTGTCATGGCTATTGCTATTAATAAACCGAAATTTTGAAATTTCTTTTTAAAATTGTGAAAAAACTAGAGACATAATAAAAAAATTAGAACTGTATTATATACAAATTTTAATTCTGAACAACTTCACACTCTACAGTTTTTGGTGTAAAATGAACAGGTGTGCTGGAAATTGCAAAAAACTAAAATCCCATGTTAAATTTCTTCGTTAGCATCTTAGCTCAACATTTTGTATATATGTACGTATTTTGTACAGGTTGTTCCCCAACTACACTTACAAACTATAAGGTCATATAGTACTGACCAAAATTAGTTAAAAAAAACATAATCAACTCAACATGGTCCGATCTTCAATGCGATAAAAAATTTGTTTTTACGGGCTTTTCCTGTGCTATCATCTCGAAAATTACAATAGTTACGACTTCGTTCAAATGCGACTTTTTTACCATTGAGAGTTCATCTTAGATGTGCTTTTGTTTTCCAAATCTATTTACTGGCATAGACAAAATTTTCTTCGATTACTATCAGTTTTTTTCGAATCTATGTTGATTAAGATTTTTTTATTCATTTTGGTCAGGACTATATGCCCTTAAAGTTTGTACCCGAAGTTGTAAAATATCCTGTAATTAAAAATATATATGAGATATAAGTGTGTACCTACCGATTTTAGTCAAAATGAGTATTGGCTAACACCTAAAAATATACAGGGTGTTTCCTTTAAAACAACCAACGCTTTTTTGGGCGAACTAACAACTTTAGAAAAAATGTTTTATACCAAAAATGATCAAGAATAAGGGGATAATGTATCAATAGTAACAAACCTAATATTTAACCAGTGGTTTTCAAACGGCGGAACAAAATTATTTTTTTTAAATGGCACCCTATACAATTTTTTAGCTCTTTAAATAGAATATTATTTTCTGATTTCAACGATATAAATATAGCATAGGGTTGTATAACAATTATTTCGAGAAAAATGATCATAAAAACTAGAAATAATTTAATAAAAAAATGGGTTTACTGCTAGCGTAACTAGGCAACAGACGTATTTCATAGCCTATTGTAATATTATAACATTATTTTTAATACCATTTTTCTCGAAAAAATTGTTATACAACCCTATACCATATTTATATTGTTAAAATCAGAAAAAAATTCTCTGTCTAATGGGCAAAAAATTATATGATACCATTTAAAAAAATATAGTTTTGTTCTGCCGTTTGAGAACCACTGGTCGAATTTCGGTTTGTTATTATTAATAAATTAGCCCCTTATTCTTGATCATTTCTTGTACTTTTTTGGCTAGAAAGAAACATTAGTTATTTCATGATGATTTATTAATATTTTTCGTCCTAATTTCAGTCGCGACACAATCTTGAACTAAATATAAATCAATTAATATTTTATAATTTATTATTTAATACGGATCTCACCGTAGGTGCTCTGTATTTAAACTATTAATAATATTTCCATTATATAAGTATTTAAACGAATATAAATGCATATAATTGTAGCAATTACACCAGTTTTTCTTGATAAACATTATAAATAACTATTCAAGTACGCCTTTTATAGAAACTAATCTAAATGTAATGATAAATAAATAATAAAAATTAAAAACTTCAAGTTATGCTAAAGAAATTTATGGTTTGCATATAAATTAACAAACTATAGGAAATACAAAAAATTAATTGTCTATTTTTCCTTCAGAATTATTAATAATTATTGTGTTTTTCATATACAACGTGTTTCACAACTTCGGATAGAAGCTTTAAAGGCATATAGTACTGACCAAAATCAATACAAAAGTTTAATCAACATATTCGCAGATCCGTCGCCAGATATTTTGTGTATTTAGTGTAGTCGTACCAATCCCAAATAACAAAATGTCACCAAAACTCGTTTAAAAATGAATCTCCTTCTAGCACCAATATCCATGTTAGAATGAAGTATTCTATTAAATTTTCTTTATTTTATTTTCTGAAAATTTCAAATATTTGTATTATAAATCCAAAATATTGAATTTTTTTTATTTAATTTGAGAGAGATATGAATTTTTAAATATTACCTGCAAATTTGAATTTTACCAGATGTGACCTAGTAGGAGGAGCTGATAATATTGAGAAATATTATTCATACAACATAAAACGTAAGAAAACTAACACAAACAAGACAGTTGATAACGCGTTAATGGCAGAAAAAGTGTTTCTTGTTAATGGTGTAGTTTTATGCACAAAATTTGTTAGAAATGTCATCAGTTCCTCGTACGTTACAGTCACAGACCACGTGATGTCTTTTCGCCCCAAAATAAATTACAAGAAAACTCATGTTACAAAAATAATCCACCATGTTATGTTAAAACATTTACTTATCTTAAATTTTACTAAATTAGAATATCCCATTCCGACATAAAGAATATGGCCGCGTTCAGCAATGCACAGCGCTGGCAGCGCTGAGCTCCGAAATTTGCCGAATACAGTTGCTGGACCAATCACATTCGTCCATTCATTGCGATCGGCAAACTTCGGCGCTCAGCGCTGCCAGCGCTGTGCCTTGTTGAACGGGGCCTATCTTTCAGGGCCGGCGGTATGGTATCTGGCGTCCTTCTGCAGCCTATAAAATGGCGCTCCCGCCCCCCGGCCCCCATATAGATACCGAAATTTTAAAATTTCTTTTTAAAAATGTGAAGAAACTAGAAACTAAAAAATGTAAAAACAGTTTTCTAACTTTGCCGTAACACGAACAGGAGAGCAGGAAATTGCACAAAACTAAAATCCCATGTTAAATCCCTATATATGTTCCCACCTTAGCGTCAACACCCTGTATAAATATTAATATAAATGAACGCTTCGAATATTAACTATCTATTATAAATTATACAGAAATGATTCATACAAAGGATGCCCTTTTTGGACCCTCGGTATTGGGATCTTGGTTATTATATGAGATCAAGTCGGTAAAATTAAGTCAAAGTTGCCCCGTTAGTGTACCAGTTGTATTTAACTCGAAAAATGCATGTCACCAGATAAATACAAAAATTTAAAAATATGTGTATAGGGTAATTCCGAGAGGGATGGCTTACGGGGTGAGATTACTCTTTTGCCAAAATCCAAATAATAGTAGAACGAAATGATGTGTTCTATTATTCTTTGGATATTGGCAAAAGAGTCATCTCACACTCTAAGCCATCTCTCCCGTAATTACTTCATTTTCCTTTGCAAGTAACTTTTAAATATTACATAATATTGAATTTTGGTTGCACTTTATTAGAAAACTTTTTCATGCATTTTCGAACGATGAGTATTCTTATGATTTATTGCATATAGAAACAAAATCGATCCTTACGAATTTATAAGGGCCAATTATCGCCAAGATTTGTTTATAATATATGTATCCATTATTTATTCCCAGTTTAAAGTTAACATTTAGAATTTTTCCTAATTATAACTTAGTTTTACTTTTTAAAGCAAATACTCCACATTGTTGCATGAAAGAAAAAAGATAAGAAAGCAAGACAATAATAAAAAATTGAAAGTAACGCTGTGTTGGGGCGTTTCAAAGTGTAAAACTGTGTTTGAGCGTTTAAATATCGAATTGGAAGAACATACTTTACGTCATTTTTCATTTGCTTTTTATAAAGGTATTTTAAGAGTATGTATTTGATATATATTTGAAGAATTACACGTAATTTTCTTGATAAATCTGTAACTATTTTTTATTTTTTTTTAATTTCGGCGCCTCTCACGGGTTGGCGCCCTTCTACCACGCTTACCTCGCTTACGGCCTAGCGCCGGCCCTGATATCTTTTATGGAAGAAACCGTAAAATTTTATGTACTGTAACTGTCCACATATTTTTACAGTAAATTTTAATTTTAAAGTTTAAAAACAAACCCTATTATCATATGACATATTTTTTAAATTGAAACAAATTTAAAAACAATGTTTACATTTCTATCACATGTATTGTTTGTCAACATTAGAATGAAAATCACTATTCTAATGTCTAATCGGAATTCTAATGTTCGAACAAATGATTGATATATCCGTTTGAAACAATGGAATACAGCTGCCAAGATAAGCTATTATCATTCACATCAAAGAGTAATCTTCTTTAATCAGTTCAGATTTTTAACTCCACACCTAGAATTTCTTCCTGGTAGAATGAAGATGAAGAAAAATATGGTGCTGACATGAATGTGGCTTCATACATACATACAGAATGATTGTAATAAATATATTATCGAACAGGTGCGCAGATATTTTTCTGTCACCATTTCACAAACACCCATACGTCTTGTATAAACAGAACCACATAGGGATCCTTCACTATATATATTTTTTTTAAGAATCTTCACCTAGATTGAAAGTTTTATTTATTATTCTTTAAAACCAACCGTAGCTCATTTTGTTCTCAAAACGTGGATTTCGCTAATAATTGCAATCACATAAGTCGAGTTTGATAACACGACGTGTACCATATGATTAGTTACGATCCGTATTACATACGAAATTTTATTTGCTGGTGTAAATCAATGAAAAATTAAAACAAAGTATTTGATGTTAGGCCGTCGTGAGACAGGGTAGTTTTACCCTACTGATGACATGTCGTTGCGAGAGGCCGTATCCCGTCTAATCATAGTTTCGGCAACGATATTTCTTGGAGCCACCAAGGGCCGAAAAGCTCAAAATAATTAAATTAATCTGAAAAATTAGGTATGCTGTTTTTGATTTGTTTGTTAATAAGCTTGTCACCACAGGTTATTATGGTACTGAGTATACTCTAGTGAATTCATTATGGTCCAAGGCCTATAATGAAAGACTTTATATAGAGTACTCAAATTGAGGACTATAACGTTGTCATTATGACATGGCAGCGTATAAAAATATACCGGGTGGCGCTCGAAATTCGTTACATAGGAATTTAATATAGGAAAACCGTTTTTCCTAGCGCGTTGCTCCCCAAATTATTTTAGAAAAAAAATCTTCAAATGAAATTTGTAGAACATAAAATGTTGCATTTGAATCAATAAGCAAAACTAATTTTGCATGCTTTGTAACAGCAGAAATTAGGTATGGAAATGTTGAAAATCTACTCAAAAGTAAAGATAGCCATGGAATTAACAAAAAGCTTAACAAACAAACGTGTGTTTATCTGTCATAAAATTTAATTTACTTTTTATTATTTAATAAAATTATCACAACGTAAAATACACATTTTTCTTGACAAAAAATAACATATGGCATTTAAATCAACACATTTGTTTGTCTTTTTTGTTTTGATTCCATGGCTAGCACTATTAAACTGAAATTTTCAAAATTTTCATATTCAATTTCTGGAGTTACTGAACTTACGAAATCAATTTTGTTTCCTGATTTACATGTAGAATTTTATATTCTACAACTTTTAATTGAATATTTTTTTTCTAAAATAATTTGGGGAGCAACGCGCTAGGAAAACGGTTAAATGCCTATGTAACGGATTTCGAGCGCCACCCGGTATAAAATCTATATTTATTTGATGAGTATTTTTTACATTAGTGATTAGCATTTTGTAAAATAAATGGTCAAAAAATGTGGATATAAATCGCGTTCTTTTGGTCTGGAAAAATCGGATTGAGCAATCCAGATTGGATCGTACCCGTTCTTTCGGTTTTTGATCATATACCCCCACCACGAAATTCTGAATTGCGATCTGAATTTTCGAATCGCTTTAAAACACCGATTACTTCAATCAGATTGATCTGATTGCTGTTTGAGAATTCATCTTACATAAAAAATGTAACAATCCTTCTTTGTACATAAAATTACGGGCTTTAATTTTGTATTCTTGTAAAATTTTGATATGGGCTACTGTTTTTGAGAAAATAGCCAAAAACCCAAAAAACTCATTTTTTGCACATTTGATCCAAGATGGCGGCTAGTGCCGAGATTCCGCAAGGTCAAGAACTCAAATTTTTCATCCCCGTACCGACCTAAACAACAAAACAACACATATAAAAATCGTTTCTACCCCACCTATTGTAGGGTAAAAACCTCTATTGGCTGGACTAATCATAAAGTCTAGTTAGTTTTACGCAAGTTTTAATTTGTTATTATATGTTGGAGGACTTCACTCTAACCGCAAACAAACCAGTATATTTCACCCGTAACATCATCTTTCATATCTCTTATCTCGTATGCAAGTACAGTGGTTGCTATATAGCTGACTTCTTGTATTGTTGAAAGAAAAACTTGCTCGCTATTTCCTGTGAACGGAATTCCTAATACGCCCGTGGAGAATTCGCAGGGCACTGCCATCTGACCGGCCATCTCGGAAACTAACTCTATTCTAGGAATTGTTTTCATTTCGTCGGGTGTTTTGAAATTATAAACAAGAATGTGGAATACAACACTTCCTAGATACAAAGATTAGGGAAAAAATTATAGGTTAATGTTTTTATGAATGGGTTTGACATGATATGAACTTAACTTATACAACAGTAAATGCTGTCACATTCAGTGGCGGATTTAGAAAATTATAATAGGGGGGGCACTAAATTCTGAAAAACAAATTTTAAAAATATAGGGTGGACCCCCCCCACTTCGTTAACTTTTGTGTTGTATTGTAAAATATACTATTTGATGGCAGATGTAAATATTTTTTTATAAAATCAGAACTTTTATTTTTTAACCTATTTTACTAACATATAAACCTCCATTTTTTGTCTTTTTAATGATCTATTTGGGGGTCCTGCACCATAACAAAAAATAATAAAATTTACATTTATACTTAAAGTATTACTCAATAAATAGGGATTAAGATGAAGAAAACAATTATTGTTTGATAATTAGTTTGAGAGATATTTGAGGTTTGTTGTCAGTGTCACTGTGACGTCACATTAGTGCTACCTTTCTCTCGCTGCCTACTATACAACTTGTGCGAGAGAAAGATATAACAATAGGTGTCGCCGTGACGTCACGTTGACTAAAATCAATTAAGATTTTTTAATACTATGAATTGCTTTTAAATTAAAAGAACTTTCATTTAAAATAATAAAAAAATCAGAGTGCAGGACCCCAAACAAGTAAATGATTTTGAGAAATATGAGAAATAATGTTTATTCAAATATTCTAAGTAGCTATGTAAAAATAAATAAAATGCAACAATGTTATACAAAACAAGTTAAAACATCAAATTAAGTAATAAGAACAACTTATCACAAAAAATGGCGGTTTATATTTTAGTGAAATAATTATTGTTTGCTATTTAAAAAATAAAAGTTGATAGTCGTATCTTTTAAACGTGACTTTATAAAAAATATCTACATCTGCCATCAAATAGTATAAAAATAATAAAACTTTTATATGAACCATTTGTTCGATTACTTGTAATAAAAAAGTTAGGGGGGGCATCTCCAAAATAATAAACAATTTGAAAAATAAATAGAAATTCCGTACTTTCATTATTTTTATTAGTATGTTTATTCTTTTATTTATCTATGATGTGTAATACGTGAATGATAATATGTAATAATTAAATTTTTAAAAATAACAGGGGGGGCACGTGCCCGAGTGCCCCCCCTCTAAATCCGCCACTGGTCACATTGAAATTTTGTAACTAATTTGTCTTGCATTATATGAAAGTAATTTAAAATAAAATTCTTGGATGTAACCTATACATTCCAGTAAATAATGTAGTTATTTATGACACTATTATGTAAAGGCATATTATCCTATCCAAAAGCTTCGTGTGCTAATTTCCATGAGCTGATAAAATGTGTCTACTCTCGAGTTGCATAAATATAAATAATAGTTATTTTTGTAACAAATAGGGGAACTTAGTGATTCTGAAACAAATAAAAGAGGTATTTAAAAAAAATAATGTTCGTTTTGTAATTTAACTTCAAATAATTTCTATCAAATATCACACAATATTTCTCAAAAATATGAAACTTTTCATTCATAATTTTGTTAATAAAGTTTCGCGGCATCCATTAGTGACGTCACCGAACGATGAATTGTATAGTACGATCAAGTTGGATAATATAGCTGATATGTCATTTACTTTTCGTTTCCATTGTTGCTAATATGTCTTCAATTTTATAGAGATGTTCAACTATTAATGAATTAATGTGAGTTACTGCTTTTTTTGTGAACTATCTTAGTCATCAAGTTTCCTTTATTACTTTGTCGTTCTAGGCCTAAAATGTTTGTGAAATGTCATATGAAGGTCACACAATGTCATATATAACCATACATTTAATTGTCAAGTTCCTTCTTTGTTATTTGATTGTTTGGCTATAGTTAAAATGTAAACTTATTAATTTATTATAATCTATATACTTGTAGGCAAAATGGTTGTGAAATATTGTATAGTAGTTTTTTATTTAGCGTATGGCATTCTACACAGTTATTAACAAAAAAAAAAAACAGGCTTGTACATAGTAATAAAATAAAATAGTATCATATATAATAATTTATACGAACACTTTTCCGCAGTTTTTATATTTCTTCTACAAGTTTATATCTAAGGTTTTAATCGAATTTAGAGCTTCAGGAGTCATATTTATAAAATCTTTCCAATCCCCTTGGAACTTTCTCAGTGGGCAGTCGCTGACGATGTGTTTGACCGTTTGTTCAGGAGCTCCACAGTCACACTCTGGGCTGTTTGTGATGCCCCATTTGTGTAGTGTTGCATTACATAGTACATAGTAGTTTCAGATTTAGCAAATGGAGGGTAGTGCTGCCGAATCGTTAAGTAACGTGACTTGAAAATTTAAATTATCACCTTATTTATATTCGTTGCTAGGGGATTTGTTTTCTTTATTTACAACATTAACAGTTAATTTTGAGTATAAAATGTTCGGTAATCGTTTTTGATATCAACAACGATAAAAATATTAATTCAATTGTAAAATTAACCATGTTGGAAAGCAATATATGCAAAGTTACGTTACCAGCACGCACAATGTGTCATAAAAATTCATTATATTCTCTCATTAAATATAAGCTCGTGATATGATTAATAATCGACGACATTGCTCGTGAAACCGAAGCAGCACATTTCACTCGTCCTTCGGACTCGCGAAATCTGCAACTCGGTTTCACTCGAGAATATCATCGATGATAATCATATCACTTGTTATATTTCGTAGCGTATATTCACTGTAACCATGACATGATATGATTTGTTTGTTTTGCAATCAAATATCAAAATGTCCCAAATGAATCATTATGGTGAATGTTTCTGCTTTACAACATGAGTACAGAAAAATAGTTAAATTTGTTTTATTTGTGAAATACTCAACGCGTATACCACACGAGCATCAAAAATAATAGAAAATATTATTGCCTCCTGGATCGACGTATTCTATGGCAATACGTCTCACCAGTCGGCAGTATTTTCGATTATATTCGAAGCTCTTGTGATATAATAATAAATAACAGTACAACTCATCGGTAAATAGACCAATTTTTCTGATATAATAAATGAAAATTTCATTTTCTACGGCCTACCTGATTTTCTTATTCTCAATAATTCTAACGTGTCTCTCGAAGCAACATTTTTATTATTATAAAGTTCAATTATAATGAATTCAATTGATCTATTGTTTGACACTAGTGATAGGAAATATTATTCTAGAACAATTGTTCTATATTTTTGTGAATAATTTATGCTATTATATGTCACTTCTTCGTAATCTTATGCAAAGTTTTCCATTTTCATAAAAATGCACATTTCTACTTGTTATTCCGAAGTGCATGTACCTCATATAACATATTATATTTCTGTTAACAGTTACTTGAGAATCAAAAGCATAGAATTTTTGCATTTATTCCGATGCCCTGCCTTAAAGATACTATCTTTATTTGTTGTGAATTCCTAACAATGGAAAAGCATATGACTCCAAACAATGAATTTTATAATTAAAGTAATTATTTAATATGAATATGATTGTGTATTGTGTTAAGACAATGATAATTATTATGGAAATGAGAGAAATTTTGAATTGATTAAGTAATTTTTAGTGATAAATGTTACAATGTCAAACGGTGCAATAAGAATTAAAACGTGAAGTGTAATGGTTAGGTTAAGTGTTAGCTTAATCTAAGTACATAAGTATACTCTTTAACAACATTTTTTTTATAAACTAGTTCCACTTTCTATAGTTAAGCATCAAACTATTTTGTAAAGGAAACATTTTTTTTATTCCATATATAACTGTTTCCTTTATTGTAGAAATCTTCATTTAATACCAAAAATAAAACCAAAAAAATATGTTAGCACTCCTTCTGAAAGTTTGGTTGTAGGTTGTAGTTCGCTCTCTAGAACAGCTAAGTTTTTGACAAGCAGTGCAAACGTTTCATTCAAACAGTGGTTCTCAAACGGTAGAACATATATTGTTTAAATTTGTAACCATGTATATGTGTGCACAAAAGTAGTCAGCGCCGACAGCGGACAAAAATGACAACGGTGATTACTCATTGAAACATAACAAGGTTATGTTTTATGTCAGAATAATTTTAAAATATCTATTTTATAAAATGTTTGCAATGAATGCGAATGAAAGGACGTCAAATATGATGTGATGCAGTGGGAGATATAATAATTCCCACAAAATTACCGATTAAAGTATCAAATGGACCTTTTCAATTTAACGGCTATCTCTTTTTATCGCTGCAAATAGTAAGAAAATGGCGCGAACAACTGCAAGTTGGGCTGTCAAACGAAATGTCAAAAATATTGAAGTCATTAAAATACCTGTATTCTCAGTGAAAATTTGTATCGTTAGACATTTTAGCTCCAAAAAAAGCTTTTGTAACTTCTTTCGAGAATTTTTTTAAACTTGTCAAGGATTTTTGTCACATTTTACGTCTAAACTTTTTAGAAATAAAGGCCATAGATCTCAGTTGTTCTTACTATGCGCAGATCCCCATTGCGCATATCTTCTATCTTTTTAAATTGAAAAGGTCCATTTGATAAATTTCTTATTATCTTATCTTCTACTAACATGAAAAATTCTTTTATACCTTGTTCCATTTAAGCCATTCAGTATTGCAGAGCATAGGGAATAGTTTTGACCTCTCTTAATGGCTGAAATTTGAGACAAGAGACAAGTTTACCCAATGTAATTTCGGCTACTTCAAGTTTGCGCTGTTGCCAGCTCCATTTACTGAATGGCTTAAATGGAACAGTGTATAGGTTTACATATTTTCTCATTTTAAAAGATACTTATCGTATGAATAAAATTCAAACAATGGTCGTATGAATGAAACAATGAATTATATTAAAATGTGTTTCTTAAGTTAAAATTTGAACAAAATATAATAAAAGAAGCAGAAAATTATCTTAAAATTGTATAATACTTGCAGTTGTATCATATATGCTCTGTTCCATTTAAGCCATTTAGTAGATGGCACTGGCAACAGCGCAAATCTGAAGTAGCCGAAATTACATTGGGTAAACCTGGTTCTCATCTCTAATTTCAACCAATCAGAGAGGTCAAAACTATTCCCTATGCTCCGCAATACTTAATGGCTTAAATGGAACAAGGTATAGGTCTATTTTTGACATAATTAGTCTATTTATTATATATTTTGTACATGTAATGTTAATGTTAAAAGTAAAAATTCACATGGTTTGTATTTTTCGTGTATTCTCCTTTCCGGGCTTATGCAACTGATTCCACTTAGAGCCTGGTATATTTTTAATGAAGAATATTCGTCAATTATTGCGAATATAAAAGAAAGATGCTAACATCATCCACTGATGTGATATGCAGAAACTTTCTTCTTTCCAATCGCGATTTCCATGTATTCTGTATGTTATAATATTTAATTAATATTATAAATTATAATATAAAACTAAGTATGACAAAATGGTTTACAGAAATCACATATATTATGAGAAAAATTATATTTTCTGTCACAGTATCTTCGCTGGTATTTTGACTTTTTTGATTCACATATAACATTTTAAATAATTTCTTTATTAATTTCAATATACTATGACGTATAATATTCATATAAAACGGCAAAAACTCAAAATAAAATTGTAAATTGTATGACTTTCTCGAAATGTCAAAATTTATTAGGTATCCGAGGACACCAAAGTAGCCGTTAGAGGCGCTGACGCTCAAAATGTGCACCACGCATTAAATAGAGAATTTCTTTTTATTTCAACGGTACAAATATTGTATAAAATATTGCGAGAAATATTGCATTAAAAAATAGAAATAATGTTGCAATATTGAAGAAGCCTCTCTATGCAATAAACAAATACAAACAAATTATATCATAAGTAACAAAACTATCTGTCACTTTTATCATTTGTTTGTATTTGTTTCTTTATTATCCTACTTCAATACTGTAACATTATTTATTTCTAATTTTTAATATCATTTTTCTTAATAATTGTTAAACTACATTGTTGAAATTAGAAAAATAATCTATATCTATTGAATTAATAAATTATATAGGTTGCCATAAAAGTTTGTTCTACCGGTTCTACCGTTTGAGAACCACTGGTTGAATTTTCTGTTTGTTATTACTGATAAATTAGTCTATTACTCCTTATCATTTATTACATAGGTACAACATTTGTCTCTAAAATCATTAGTTCATCCAAAAAAGCACTGGATGTTTCAAAGGAAATACCCTGTATGCAATATATTTTATTTTTCTTAAATGTGATTATATATCGACCTTTCACGGGCTCTTATCTAAGCCCCTGCCGAATTTGTTCATTTACTCCTGAAAATCAATTGTGAATTTCAATTTCCGAAAGTATTTCCTTCATTTAAATTCACCTTTTTACCAATCCGGTTTGCTTTTGTGTTTACAAGGTCAGCAATTTATGTGAAACCACAAATGACATTACCACCATTGTGAATTAATCCAAAATTGAATAAAAACGAAGAATAATTACGTATGATCTATAACTGTCTCCTGTGGCAATCTTACTGAAGTAAATAGTGCAGAACACTTTTGGGCGCAGTAATTTTATTGTTGTTATTGTCGATTTGTTCTTGAGTGGATGAAAAAGTGCTCAGGATTAATCAATGCCGTAGAATATTTACTTTTTTAAATGCGGTTTTTATTTAATTGTATTATGCTCAGTTATAATCAATTAGTTTCGAATGACATTGTTACAATTTGTTACTTTTATGCTTTTAATTTTTAAGAGGTATTTTTTTTTTAAAATACTGCACAAATACAAAATTTCCATTTCCTTTTTAGAAAAGTGAGTAGAGTTAGCTGAGACTACGACTCAAGAGCAATATGAACACATTGGCTGGTAGCATGAACAATTGATTAAGGGTGATTAGTGAGCAGTTGACTAGCAGTGTTTGGGGCCTATTCTGTATCTCAATGGTTAATATTTATCCACTGATTAATTTTTTTAACCAATCAAGTATGTTGACGTATAACAAAAAAGGGATTTTTAGTTGTCAAATCAATAACTATTGGATAAAATTTTTAACAAGTTGTTAAAAAATAACCACCAAGTTACAGAATACGGCCCTATATCTGTTAATCGTTTACGGATTATTTTGGGGAAAAATACTTCAAATAACAATTTTACAAAAATTTATTGTGCGCATTTTTACTTCCCTGTACGAAGTAAAGGAAGTATTGTAATCGCGAAAAATTTCGGTTTTGAGATTTCAACGGAAATATCCATTTTGACCATCCCTGAATCCATTCTGACTAATTTCGTCGTGACGTCTGTACGTATGTACGTACGTACGTACGTATCTCGCATAACTCAAAAACGGTAAGCCGTAGAAAGTTTAAATTTTGTATTTAGAACTTCTATAACATCTAGTTGTACACCTCCCTTTTTGGTCATTACATAATTTCCAGAAATGGTACTTTATTTGAAGCCTATAATAGATTTTACTGAAAAACTATATTAAAATATAGTCCAAAACGTTTCAAATTTGGTATATAAGACTTTTATATCAATTGGAATAACATTGCAGATTTTGGTTAAAACAGGCTAACCGGAAGTGATATATTACCTGAATTTGTAAACAGTTTTTCTTGAATAAAATGGTTTCATTTTGATTTTAGAAATAAATGCTTCAAATAAGAGTTTCAGAGAATTAAATTCTGCGTCTATCACAGCATGTATTATTAAATTAGCCCTTTGTATAAGCGAGATATGTAAATTTAAAACTTATATGCTTTTTGGTTTTTGTAATGAAGCTTGCTATGGATTAGGACAAAAAATAAAAAATAGATGTTAATATCAAATTACGTCAAACACGTGCAATTTTATAATTGGGTCTATACTTCATCTTCATATTGGTCTTGCGTACAAGGAAGTCGTGTGGTGTCCACATCAGATTTTTTATTTAGTATAGGTAAATACCACTAGTTAATTTTTTTTGAATTTGAGATAATTAAAGAAAAAAATGTTTATCCTCCTTACTGTTAAAGATTTCTGTAACTTAATTTAATTACGTTTAAATATTTAAAAATTATATACAGGCTATTAAAAAATAAAAAAAAATAAACATTAATAAGCAATTATTATACCATGTTCCATTTAAGCCATTCAGTATTTTAGAGAATAGGGCATAGTTTTGAACTCTCAAATTGGCTGATATTGGAAACAAGAGACAAGCTTACCCCATGTAATTTTGGCTACTTATAACTGGCGAATTTTTACAATACGATTTTTGTAGAAACGCTCAAACATTAAAAGGTATAACTTGTGACTTTTTTTTTCGAGAAACACTTTTACCAAACAGTTAGGCATCCATGAATGTAGATGTCGCTGTATGTAACATGTAACTCATATTTACAATATTTTGACTACAGTTATTTTATTTTTGCCAAAATCTCCTAAATTTAAAATCACTACAGTCCATCTTTACAGCGTTATTATTAGAATATAGAAGGTATTGTAAATTGTAACACATAAATAGGAATAGTATAAAAGTATAAACAATGCCTTATTTATTACTATTTGTATTAAAATAAACGTAATATAAAATTTGTATTTATGTAAAAATATAATACTTATGTAGTTCTATATTTCCATATTGGTCTATAATAGTGAATAATAATGATCACTATTTAGAATACAATGTAAAACCATCCATTCATAAATAAATCACAAGTTCTAAATTTAAATTGTAAAACATAAGCCAATAACCTATCAAAGGTTATTAAAACACGACTTTAAAGGTAAACACCGTTAAACCATTATCAACTTTACAATATGTAAATTTATATAAATTTCCGGAATTTTCGCTAAACTGAAAACAGCAATCGCGAGTATAAAGTCATGTAGTCGCCACATTCACTTTCAGTGTATTAATTACAGACATCCGGCAGTTATTTCCGTTGTAACGGCTGTTAACTGAGACGGTTAGTGGAACTTTTAATTTTATGCGCAATGAACAAAAAAGAAATAAATTAGCGCGAAGATAAAGACGGTACGTTTACGGCTGACGACGCTATACAGTTTACCGACATCTATATACGAAACAGTGAACTTTTGTAGTTCCTGAAGTCAACGCCAGATAGCAGGAGGTGTAACAAAATGCATGGGCAACTTAATTATTGAATTGCGCTACACTTATTATGGTCGTTCCAAATCGTTGTTTTCCCATATAAAATTTTGTGGTGAGTTTTTTACAGATTTGGTATATATAATAGTGACATAATATTTTTATTTCAATTAGGAGGATTGTGTCAGTGTTTCTGATACTCCTTGGTCTTTGTCAATGAAGTTTAAATGTGCAAAATGTGTTGTCAGTTTATTAAAAGTAAATATAGTACTTCAAAATTTAAATATTAAAATCAATATTTATTTGTGACAAATAAGTTGTCAAAATGGTACAATGCTACGCCATGTCGTTCTCTCCCTGTAATTTTCGTTTGTGTAATTTTAGTGACATTTGAGACGGCCATGGGCCATAATAAGCGTAGCGTAATTCAATGAAGTTGAATATTAGCAAGAAATAATGGCTGATAGCACAAGCCTTGTTTTAACTAAAACGCTGTTTTAACAAATGTCAAATTTCATTATTTAATAATAATAAATACTATCAAATTGATCAAAATATGATTTTAAAGCAGCGCATTAGTTTGAATTCAAACAAATATTTTAAGAATTCATTCTTTAAACAAGGCTGAAATTAAATATTGAAATTTGAATTTAACATTTCTTAAAACAGAGTTAAATCAAGGCTTGTGCTACCTACCAATGTATCCAATTGAGCTTATTAATATAGGGAGTACATATTCTTATTTATCAAAAAGTTGATGCTCAATTTTTAATGATTAAGCACGGTTTTTGATCCTTAGACCACAGTATAGAGAATATGCAGTAGCGACACTTCGCTGATTTTCGTTCCAACCTGCTCGGGTTGAAGGGGGAAACAATGAGGAGCGGGACTTTGAATCAGATTCAAATAATATATTACGTGCATATTCATTGTATTTGTAATAATTATCATGTATTTGTTATAATTTTATAAAAAAAATATATATTTTAATATTAGGCACAGGTCTTGGAAGTGTTTATTCTATACCGGGTGGCGCTCGAAATCCGTTACATAGGCATTTAACATGGGAAATAAGAATAATTTGAATATTTGCCTCCCATTAAAACTTATTACAGTAAAACACATGTTTGGGAACACTTATTGCATCATATTAATAACAAATTGTTTAAAATTAATTAAAAATAATTAAGTAAAATAAGAAAATGTTATGGCAATTTTAATGTAATAATTATTATTACCTATAAAAGAAAGCTTAACATGCAAGTGATTGTATCATGGTGGTAGCTTGCTAGCTTTTTGTTCCAAAGATTGTGGGTTCAAACCCCCAGCACACTTCTTTAATTTTTTTAAAATTTTAATTTTTTCAATTTATTTTTTGTTTTTATTTGTTTAATGTTTTTTATTTGTTTTTATTTATTTTTATTTGTTTCTATTTATTGTAGTTTTACTGTTTTTTCTTGTTCAATTAAAATAAATAGAAACAAATAAAAATAAATAGAAACAAATAAAAATAAATAGAAACAAATAAAAATAAATAAAAACAAATAAAAATAAATAAAAACAAATAAAAAATATTAAAACAAATAAAAACACAAAAATAAATTGAAAAAATAAAAATTAAAAAAAAATAAAGTGTACTGGGGGTTTGAACCCACAATCTTTGGAACAAAAAGCTAGCACGCTACCACCATGCTACGATCACTGACATACTCCTCATTTGGGTATTGTTAGTATTTATTTCTTTAATACACGTATTTTTATAAATATATTTATTACTTTTTTTTTATTACTGGGTTATTGAATTATTTAATTTTAATATTATTGGCTTTAAATTTTTTTTTACATATTTATATTTCACTAACCTATTTTTACCATTTATCATTTGATATTAAATAACAAATATTAAATATATATTTTTATGTTTTCTCCAAATTTCGCGCTCCTCATTATTACCCCCTGCACACCGAGCATCCTGGAACGAAACATCAAAGGTTCCGACAAGAGTGTCGCTACTGCTTGTATTCTCTAGGGTACCTTTATAACCAGGGTATGGCCATGGGCCAAGATTGCCGCCATTGTCGGTAATTCATTTCCTTATTTATTTGTAATAAATGTGATATTATATTATAAAAGAATATTAAATTATCACACTGTGAATTTATAAAGGTAATAAAAATTCATTAATTTAAGAGATACACAATTATTATTAATATTTACATTTAGAGGTTATGTAGAATATATGACATGGGTTGTTATTATTACATCCAATTTAATATCTGTAGTTCTTATTTACATAATAATTGTATATTCTAAACCTACCTTTTAAAATTTAAATGATTGTGCTTAATATTGGTAATTTATAGTTGTTTTCAATATGTCAGTAATCGTGGTGGGAATCTTAACAAACTACACAAGTAAATAAAATAAAATATATTACTTACACTATAAATACGTATTAAAATGCTAATTAAATGTGTGTTTCATTAAAATAAAACAAATATCCACCAAAATACATAATAATTTGCGCAAGAACAACACATATAACAGACGTCCCGGTAATGGCGGACGAAACGTGAGCCACGCCATGGCCATACCCTGGTTATAAAGGTACCCTAGTATTCTCTATACTGTGCTTAGACTACGAAATTATAATTTAATTATTTTTGTAGGTGTGTGACAATTTTTTTGTCTTGCGTTCTTATTATTATTATTATTATTATAATTATTTATTTTTTGCGTTTATATGAAAGTAAATGAAATGTTGAAATAGTTATTAAATATTTTTATAAAATTAATTATAATTCACGAATATTTCGAATTATTGACCAAAAAGTTATTTTAAACATACGTATCTATATATTTTTGGAAGTGTTAAAATAGATCAATTTACGGGCCTCCAATTATTAGCAAACTTTATTGTTTGTGAACAATATGAGTCATAAAATATTTTTAAAATCTTTGGATCTCCTTCGCAAAATTACAATTTTTCGTATATTTATAAATCTAAATTTTCAATTAGCGATATATCTTTATCTATTAATTATAAAGCAAAAAGTATAAGGACAAAAGTTGTTCTGAAAACCACATCACACAGAAATCATAAAAAGATGTTTCTTTGCCTTGGTGATGAATATAATATGAAACACCGACAATTACAAAAATTCACCTTTAAATAGAATTATGTACAAATATAAAAAAAGACTTCAGAATTCGGATTTCTTTAGTCTAAACTAAAATCAAACTAAAAACATTAAATATCGTAACTTGAGTTAATTCTTTATTATATCTTTGTCTTAATACTAATTTCAATTTGTTTCTTATTAGCTTATTTACATATATTTGTAAATGAGTGCAAACTTGAAATTAGGTTATCGTTAGCTTCTCTTGTATTTTGGAAATAAAAATAAATAAATAATAAAAACAATTATTCTTTCCTACCTTAGGAGGATGGTAAGATGCACATCATGGCTGAGCCGATCCAAAGCTGCTGTACCTTCAACTCTAACTGCGTTAACTTTATCCCGAAGCGATTGAGAAGTTCCCACGGCCGGATGGCGTTCTTTTAAGATGTCTATGATGTTAGGTTGGCGTAAGAATGCAACGACTTTGTCGTTATAAGCCACAGGAATATCCGGAGTTGCAGAAATTGGGATCAGACTATTGCTGCTTGTTGTTGGTCGGGGAGGGGGTATTGGCGCCTAAACAGAAAAGAAGGAAAAAATTGAGAAAAATGTAACGGAACAAATAATGCCTTTATTTTAAAAAATCGCAGAGAAAATGATACATTCATCAAGTTTATGTTACAGTACAATTACTGAAAAAAAAACTTCACATTTTAAATTTTGGATAAAAAGTTTAATGATTTAAATATAAATACTTATATAAACAAAAATTGATAAAAAAATCATTAAAAATATTGTAATACATTCATATAATTTTCTTTTTAAATAATTTTGCACTAATATTTAGCCTAAATAATAACCTCAAATATTAATAACCCATAACCACTTAAAACATAAAACCATATACCAATAAGAATAAAACAAAAACTAAACAACAAAGAATAGAAAACATACATATACATATACAAAAGTCTCCATACATAGCTAATATACATTAATGGAGTAACTAGACCTTAAAACTATGATACGGACTATCAAAGTTTAAATAGTTATTAATTTTTTAAATATTTAATGCTGTTAACATGTACGTCACATGTTCACCGTATTCCCAATTCATATACAGGCTGTATACACTGTTTGGTTTAGAGAAGATAATATTTTCTTAAACCAGTGGTTTTCAAGTTAAGTACAACACAAATGGGATGTTAAATATTTTTGGGTCCATTTTTTCTTGAATTCAATCATGTAATCATTTTATATTCTCACATTACAAAAGTATTGTGAAAAATTTAATTGAAATTTAAATAAATTTTATTTTTATAGTTATTTTCGAGTAGGCTATGTATGAAAAACAAAAACTACTATTTACCAATTTGAATTATTTAGGATGGAAATCAAATAGAACACAATTTACAACGTTATTAACACATATGTTTCGTTTTAATTTAAGCTCAATTGTTTTTCATACAAGGTTAGTCCATGACAGAGTTACTTTGAAAGTCCGTTTGTTTGCAACCCAAAATGCTAATGACCACAAACACTTGATACCATTTTAAATTTTATGTCAAAATGACAGAAACATCACTAGGCAGGCAAAGCAATCGTGGATTAAATATTCTACTTATATAAGAGAGTAAGCTAGACGCTTTTGTAAATTGTATTTCGGGTTGCAAACAAATGGACTTTGAAAGACTTTTCTCGTGACTAATCCTATATATGAAAAATAACTATAAAAATAAAACAATAATACAGAACATAAACTAAAAGATTATATTATTATTTTTGTATTATGAGTTCTGAAAGATTATTAACAATAAAAAAAATATATTTAAATTTCAATAGAATTTTTCTCTATTTTTATTACGTACGAATATAAAATGATTACATGGTTGCATTCAGAAAAACCTCTATCACATGGACCTAAAAATATATACCATCTCATTTAAAAAATATAACTGTATTTTAACTTGAGAATCACTGATTTTAAAAAATATTTTCTTCTCTAATCGGATGTCCTCCTTGGTCTTCTATAAGATTATCTTATGGTATTTTATTGTATCTAATAATATAGAAATTATTTGAGGTAGCACGTTTAGTTGTCTTACATCCTGTGTAGTTTCTTACTCAAAATTATATATTCCTACTAAGTCCTACTTACTAAACTGGAATTATTAAAAAAAAAAAAAAATGCCGGAATATTCCAGTATGTCACGGATTCTCGTATTCACTCTGTAAACTGTGTATGTATGAAGACCTTTGCCTATATAAGCATCTTAGCAAGCACTCACCACATCTTCAAGAACCCTTCTCCCGAAGTTATGAGTAGGTTCTGTAGGTAACCGCGGATCCATAAACGATGTGCGTTTAGTAGAGTGATCAATGAAGAATTGCTAACAATTGTAACAATACACAAGCTGTTAGTCTACAGGTAAGCTACGAATATACGGTTTACAATTTATAATACATGAAAAGCAGCTACCTACCTTTGAATTTCGGTCTTTTTTCGTCTCCCAGCCGAAGGGAAGTTCAGAATTTGCATCGGCGAACATGTTGACAAATGTTACTAAGTCACGATTGTGTTGGTACTTGTCGAAACATGATCCGTCTCGTCGAATTTTGCCGACCATGTGCTTGAGAGTGGAATTTCCGTTGTAGATGGCCAATGCTTCCTGAAATAAATTTAAATTATAATATTTGATATTAATGGCGATAAATTAATATTTTATAAATTGAAATATGATTAATCTCATATTTAATACGGTGGCTGGGCTAGAACGGGGTCATTTAAAAAAAGTAATCGACTTATTAGTGCAGTATAAGATATGTCAATAAAACATTCATTTATTGAAATAAATACAAACCGAACAATTATACTTCCAAGCTAAACCGGTAGAGCTCGCCTGCCGAAAAAATATAATGTATACCTCAGCACTAAAGCATATTTTTATTACTCATATGGTTTATTCTCCTCGGCTATCGCCTCGTAGAATAAATTCAATATTCGTAATAAAAATTATTCTTTAGTGCCTAGGTATACAAATAACTATTACACAAAAATCGTCATTAAAAGTTGAGAAGTTGGCACTAAAGTAATCCATTATACGAGAATAGGGGATTCCGATTAAGAGAATTTTAAGCGCCCCGTCGCGGTATTTTTATGAACTATGTGGACATACAAGTAACTGTCATCGTGCTGTCAAGTTGATAGCTTTGTGAAATTTGTTTTATATTAAAAATATGGGTATTAGGTGCGCGTATGGACTCTGTAGGAGTAATTACAGGAATAAATATAAATTTTTTTTGAGAGAAATTGATTTTATGCCATTTTCCAAGCCGATCTCATCTCTCATGATTTATGCGTAACTACATCTAACTAAATGGTTTCGTAGAACTAGTGGTATATGTGTCCGTAGTTAAATAGGTTTAATATGTTACGAGATGGAAAATAGCCCCACTTTATATTTACATCAACTACCACACACGTATTACATGAAATTACCGCAGATACCCATTTACCACCATCAATGCAGGGTAATATATTATCACTGCATCCCGTATTCATACAATTTTGATTTCTGAAAACGTTGAAACATTTTGAGTTAGTATAAAACAGTAAATACCCAGTAACTAACCGGAACTAAAACCTTAAATAAGATCGCTCTTTTTCCGTCTTTTTTCAGACCACGACACTAACCATCTTTTTTAGGTCATTCACAGAATGATTTTCAATATTTTTCTTTTTTAATTTCGCCCCTGGCACTAACTCTGCACTAAAAAAATCATTTTCATCACTAACCGAACACATGTCAATAGAAAATGTCTATTTATCCACATAGTTCAAGATTTCATCGCAAATGGCGCACTTTGTGACGTCACGATCGGAATCCCCTATTACATGCAAATGCAGTGTGGCCAACCTTATGATAATTATTATACATGTAATTTAATTTGGGCAGGTGTACGATGTACAAGTACAACAGTAAATTTATACTTAAAATGACAAAAAATGTGTACAAGAAGTACAATCTAAATAATTCCATTGTCGAAGTTGGAGATAAAACGCATAATTATGAGTATTCTTTACGATAATATCAAGGACATAGATTAGCAACATTGCGTGTCAGACTCACAGATATGTAAACATAACCTATAAAAATAAATATTCCTTTCATTTTCACAATTTTTCGATTTCAAATAAAATTCGACACTGAAGTTCCTTTTTATCACTCATATAGTTTATTTTCCACATTCGTGTTTAAAAGTAAAACTTCAGTGCCTTATACATAACAGTTATTTGTACACCTAGGCACTAAAGTATAATTTTTTAGTACAATACAAATACGAGGCGATAGCCGAGGAGAATAAACCATATGAGTAACAAAAAATACTTTAGTGCTGAGGTATACATTATAGTTTTTCCGAAATCGACACAATATCACTCGGCAAAGATAGCCAAAATTGTAACTAAAATAAAACTTTACAGACTCTTACGTCAAAATATAACTTTACGTTCTTAAATTTGACATAAGAGTCTGTGAAGATTGCAAAAAAATAACTAACGATTTGCTTGTTTACAAAAATGATTATTGAATTGGGTGCAAAATTTAATCTTATTGTTACTTTTATTTGAAGCATTTTGGTCTAAAATACATTTCCCGTGTTTAACGCCTATCGCCAGATATATGAAACTATCTATTAAGAAGTAAAAATGATCTCTCACCTGGTTCATATGAAGAACAGTGAAGAAATCCGGCCTGTTCAAGAACTTAACCGCCGGAGGTGCATCCGCTGGAGGCACACAATCTTCATCCAATCTTCTCGAGCTAATTGTTCTTCTAATGCTCTGATATCGTCTGTCTAGCTGTCTTCTTTGTTGTTCGCTATTTACTGGTCTACTTTGAGCACTTTGTGTTGGTCGTTGCCACGTTGTTGTCCTGTTTATGTGGTCAATATAGAATATTCTGCCATGGCTGTCCATACGGGCTTCCCACGCTAAAAGAAGAAGAAGATTATGAATAAAAAATGAAAAAATATACTGCGAATAAAATGTACAATTCTTGAGAATATTTTAATTCACACTCAAGAGACAATTGTTACTTAAAATTATAAAGTACATATTTTCCATATCAAATAATACCCGAGATAATAACTATTCCACCATTGCAAAGAAATAGTTAACTTCAATAATTACATTTCCATATCTTTCGAAATATCTTTCACTCTTATGCAAATGCAACCAAAAATTATCTGACGTGGCATCATAAATTCAAACAAGTGTTATTTGGTTTACTTTCGTTGTTTTGTTATTTTATGTACTCATTTATTTAAAAATGGGTCCTGGATTTCAAAAAAGCGATATTAGAAGACTTGAAAGTAATAAAAATTAGGAATAGAGTAGATGTGTGACGTAGATATTTAGACGGTGTTAGAGCATTAAATTATGGATACGATAGAATTATTTAGGAGCATTATCAGAGTGCCATGTAAAATAAAACTATTTATGTTTGTTGTTGCTGACCACATGCTGACATATCTGACAGATTTGACTTTTCTTTTGATATTATTATTAGAATTATAGAAAGACTGAATCTTACAGAAAAATTGAGTGTTTGAATTGCCTTAAATCGTGTATTTTCTTTTGTTTCTAAGGGCTAGTTTTACAACCTCCGGTAAAAATTTTAACTGTCAGATAAATAAACAAAATTGAAACTAAATGAACTGCTAGATGGCAAATTTACCATTGCTGTCAATAATCCAATTTAATATTGTTTATTTAACTATCAGTCAAAATTTTTACCGAAGATTGTCAAACTATGGCCCTTACTCGTACATAAGAAACAAATGAACAAAAAACTTAGTACTCAATCGATGCACTTTTTCATTCTGAACATTTTTCTTTATTACACATTTTTTTCGAAAATTAAAAGTAAAGAGATAGTGCCAAATCAATAAAATCGGTATGTATAAGGGTTAGAATTATTGAGATAAGACACACGGTTTAAATTTTTCAGAATTTTATTACTTATAAATATTATTCAAAGTAGTTGCCTTCAACAACTTCACCATTAATTCAATATAATTACACAATAAATAAAATAGAATTTGAAAACGTAACATCTATTCTAGATTTAAAGATTATTTTCGATTATAAATTAAATTTTAAATTACATGTAGATCATATATCAAAAAGAGGCAATCGAATGTGTGGCTTTGTTGTGCGACAGTGTAAGGATTTTACAAATATAATCACAATAACCTTATTATATAATTCGCTTATCCGAAGTCTTTTTGAATACTGCGCAATAATTTGGTTCCCATACCATACGAATGTTATTAATAGATTAGAATCAGTACAAAAGAAAATTATTAACTTCATATTTTATAAATTACACATTAATAGAGCTGATTTTCCGTATGAAACCAGATTAAAAATGTTAAATTTCGAGACTCTGCTGCTAGGAGAAATAAAGCACAATTACTGTTTACCTATAAATTATTAACAGGGCATATTAATGCCCCAGAAATCCTCAGCAATTTTAATCTGATCACTCCTAAACACAATACACGGTTTTCAAATGCACTTCAATCGCGTTATAGCAAATCAACGAATGGTCAAAATTCTGTCATCAATCGTTTAGTTAAAAGCTACAATGAATTATCTGAAGACATTGATATTCTGTACTACATTAAATCAATTCAAGAAAACTTTAAAACGTTTGTAACTTTATGTATTATTAGTATTATTATTCTTATTATCACTTCCTACATTGCGTAGGCTTCCACAGTCTGAGTCATGAGAAATATTCGTTTTCCGGGAATGGACTGTGTCATATTTTGAGTCAGAGCTCAACGTTTCGCCCGCAGTCATATGGGGCATCTTCAGGAGCAAGAGGGATAGTATTGTCTTAAACACGGTTACTCGACGTGTCAACCACGCTAGAGGCCGAGTTTAAGCAACAAGGAAGGGAGACTCAGTTTACAAGGTTACCCGACGTGTAAACCACGCTAGAGGCCAAATAAACCAAGTATACACTATTATTCACGAAAGATGACTATTCAAGGTCATTTGTGAGCCGTCTAATATAATATTACTTGCAGATAACTTCATTGCATTTCGTTTGCATAGGCATGCAACATGAAATATTTATGGACACATTTTAACTGAAAAAATAAGAATAATTCATTTGAAAATTTAGCTTCTTTCTAAATAATACCTTTCTGAAAGATTTATATTCTTCACTTATGTTTTTGCAAAATACACAAACATAGACTTAAATTATAAACCAAGGAATAATAATTTAATTTAAACGTCAACGCCACTGGGTAAATTTTAGCACAGAGGGCAGTGTAGTAGATAATTAGGTATCTGTAATTCTACGACATATGTCATTATTATTTATAGTGTGTTAGAAAGTAATGCCGCTATTTACGTATATCTATCACACCACATTAATTAAATAGACATAGGTCAAATAATCTTTCTCTTTCTAATACAAAATGTTGCCAAGGTACTACTGTAAAGTGATGTGTATTCTTTCTTCGAACAAATCTTTCGTGAATAATAGTGTAGGTGAGTGCACATCGTATTCCAATGCATTACGAAGAATGGCGAACTAACTGGGCTAGTTCATACAGTGTGCCGCTAGATGTCAAGTTTTGTTGCGACCCGGTTTTTACACAAAATATTTAAAATATTAAATTACTCATATATAACGCATAATATTCTATATTTTCAATCATTACCTTTTATCTTTTGACAGTTCTATGTATGTATTTTGTACAAATTCCATACAGAAACGTTTCCATATTTCCAGTAAAATTATAAAACAACATATGTCAAATGCACTTGACATTGACACCTTTCAATCAGAAATTTATCTTAGAACCTGTTTCTGTGTTTATAGTGTAGCTGGCACCTTAAAAAGACTATATTTCTCTTTATTTGATCCATACCCTGTTGTGTAGCACAACATTTTCTGTCAAATGGTAACGGGTCGTGTTAGCACCATTTTGTTTCCCAGTTACTTAGCCATGTCAACGCATCTCGTGCTCTCACCTATAGATACTACACCGTGTTTCTAACTAACTTAACTTTCGTTACTTAATTTAAAATAACAAATAAATAAGTGTATAAAATGATACAGCAAATTTTGTTGTCCACGGCCTACCTGATTTTGTTATAAATAATTCTAGCGTAACCCTATTATATTTTAAATTTCACTTACATGGAGGCAAAGGATCTTCGTGTTCAGGATCTACAACAACCCTCGTACTTCTTTCTGGTATAGACGGAAGTCTCGTGCTTGTCAAATGCCTCAACGGAAGTGGCAATCCACCTCCGGTAGCCTCCTCTGGTTCCGAATCCGATTTACTCAAATCCTGACTTCTAACATCCGGTGGTCTGGTATCAATATTATGCATATCTAAAGTCCTTAACTCTAGACGTGCATTTTCTTTACCGACTTTTAACGACCAAGAAGGCTTTGTTAGAGTTTTGTGTTTGTTTTCTGGATCTGGGTTGGCGCACGCTGCTTCAGCGCCATCTGTTTGATCGTGGGAGGAATGGGCATTTGCCCAGCCGTCTAATGTATCAATAGATCGGATATCTGCGTGTTTGATTTCAGGAGAAGTAATGATTTCTGGTTCGTTGTCAAATGATTTGAGGTTAGGAGGTTTTAGCGTTTCTTTTAAACGTGATTTTCTTGCATGGTGTGTTGGAGTTGGTGGACAAATTGGTAGATTATTGGATAATCCAGCAACTCGCTGTAAGGCTCTTGGATGCGGTCGTATGGGAGTGGCAGGTTCTTTAAAACTTGAAGATCTACGGACTGGAGTATTATAACATTCTTTTCTAGGAACATGTAATGGCGTTCCAGTTATATTATTTTGTTCTTCATCGCATAAAGTCGGCGATTCTAAACTGCTAGACGATTCACTCGATAGCTTTTTCTGTAAATTTCTGTCAAAGTCTAATTTTGAAGCATTTGACAGTTGTCTACTCAAAGGTTTATGCGGTTTAATTGAATCACTAGTAGGTAAATGTTCTTCAGAACTCGTACTACTGCAAGTTGATAGCGAACTATGATCATTTTTTGGACTAGATTGCAGTTTTGGAAGCACTGTTGTTATATAATTATCACTACCTATAGTTTTGTTCATTTTAGGGGATTTTTCCAATTCAGGAGATCTACTCGATACTGGAGATTGGGATGGTTCATCAACATCTATTAGTTCAAAACCGAAGCTGTCTTCAGGTTTTTGAGGGATTTTCTTTGGTTTGTGTTGTCGAGGAACTGCGGGAGGAACAGGAAATGCGTGGGACCTTTCCAACGGACGGTGGAGACATCTTGGGGGCAAAGGAGGTGCCTCTTCTAAATCTTCTTTTAGGGGGATAACTTCTTCAACCGGTTTAGGGTTTTCCGCTGTCCAAATTTGATAATATTCTTTACTAGGGCTCTTCGCATTAATATTCGGTCTAACTTTTTTCTTTGTCCCACTGATTACAACATTTTCACTATTTGAATTTTCTACTGGGGATTTTCTACGGACTCCTGATTGAACATGATCGGGACTTTTGAGTCTATCGATGTCTATAGACTCCTCTGTGTCTTGAAAGGCAGTGTTTTCTATCCCGTTGGTGGCAGGTGATGACGACTTGACTCGGACGAAACGACGAGGTCTGATCCGAGATGTGCCATCTTCAGGTTCTTTGATGATTAGGGGTTCACTCTGAGCCAAACAGCTCAGAGACGAACCGCCGTAGTAGCGAAAGCACAGCAGTTTGCCACAGTCTACAAGAAAGAGAAGATGTTACAGATAGTGTAAAATTAGAAAGAAAATAATTGCTTTAACGTGGTTCTACCATGGAAGCATTTACGACATATTGAAATGAAATTTAAATATGTTATTATTAATGAGTTTTTAAACAAGTACGCTAGTATGCAAAATTCTAAAAAAAATTATCAGCTGTGAGCTCATATATTTAAGCCTAAAATAGAGTTATACTACATTAGCGGTATAGAAATGTTATCTCCTGGGGAAGCTTTTCTTTTTATAATTCATATAATAAACGACAGATTTTCTTTAAAAAAAAAAAACTACCTAATTATAGTTCCGTGGCAATTTATACAAAAAATTAAAGCTAATTTTGTAGTAAATTCTCTTCGAAAGTTGGGAAGAATATATATGATTTTCAATGGAATTTTCGCATTTATTAAAACTGTTATATACTTTTTTTAAATATACTTAATGTTTTTTTTATGTGTATATGATATTTACAACAACAATTTAATTCTTTTAACTCGTTGGATGCTGTTAACGCTTATAAGCGACGGCTGATATATTGCGAAGGCGCCGCTGTTCGCTGTTGCTTATAAGCGTGTTAGTCGCATTGACTACGTTTATCTTGACAATTCAAGCGGCTTCAAGTATATTATGACTTGAAAAAACCCTATTGGTTTATCTCAGCGGATTGAAAATAGGATTGAGTTATTTTCAATTTTCTTTAAATTCGTATCGACTAAAAGAAGATAGTTAAATAATAGATTATGCAGACAGATAGAGAGAGGAATATGATCTAATTTCATGCTGGATATATAACCTCAAAATCTAAAACTTGTCATGTTGTTATTTGTCTTCTCTTTTAAAAACATTAAAAAAATATTTGTTTCTTCAACATTCCAAATATTTCGCTTTTGGACAATTTTACTGAGTTTTATGTCGCGACTTTTATAAAATATGGTAAAATGCAAATAACCAACAAATGATATGAATTTTTTATAGTAACACTGCAACATATTGCAAATGTGCGCATACATAGTTACATTATTTGAAGCTTCACGGTTTATTTCGACAGAAGTCAAGTCGCTTCATAAGTCCAAGCCTGTTATTTTATAGGCTTGACTTGACATTTTCAAGCGGCTTGAAATATTAATCTCGATCGTTTATTTCGAAGATAAATAAGGGATTTACTAAATTCAAGCGGCTTGAAACGTCGAGATAAACGTAGTCATTGATGATGTTTTCAGTTATCCAATTTAGTCGGGACAGCATAGTTGTGTGCGTGTATGTAAGCAGGTATAGTATGACTAGCGAATGAAAGTTGACGTTTAGATTATTTAATAGATGTGGTTTCTTTTGAAAACATTTTCCCATATTTGATTTGAAAGGGAACTGACCCTTATGTATTCCGTTACAGAAGATTAGAATTGCATTTAAAATGACCTTAGCAACAGGATTCAGGGATGTATTTAAAAATTTAATACCGCAAATTCTAGTTCGTTCGTCTCATGTGTAAGCAACCCTCGAGTCAGAATTACTGTTAGAGGATATTAAAAATAATCCTATTTCATAGAATTGCCAAACTAAATAGTTTAAAGATCAAAATATTTTGTTATAATCAACATAAACGAAAAATGTTTAAAATATTTTAAACGCACCCGTGTTTTGATATTCAGTTACCCTAGTCGGCCATCTATTTTCATCCAGACATTGTATTTCTGTGCTTTCCTAGTCCAGTATTTAAATGGGTTTATGCAAAAATTTCATACCTGAATATTTTGTAGAATTCTATTCTTCTCTAGGGTTTCAAAAGAAACCACATCTATAAAATAATTTAAACGTCAACTTTCATTCGCTAGTCATACCGTACCATACTCGACTGTAATGGTAGATAAATTTTGAATTTCGAGATCAGGGTGTCTAAATTAAAGCGAGATTCAACGTGTTAATAACTCTGAACTATTAAAAATTTAGTATAGTCTAGTTTTATAAATTCTTTCATTTGAATGAAATATCCTTGAAGTCCATGCTCAGTTGGTAGAGCATCCTGATAGACAAAGGAAGGTCCTGGGTTCAAACCCTGGCAATCCATGGATTTTACACAAAAATCTTTCAATAATATACCTTATCCCAAAAAATAGATGCCATAATTTTTCCAACGGATAAAATTGATTTCGTTTTTATTATCCATGAATTTTTCAAAAAATCGTTCTTCGTTTCTGAATAACTGAATCATTTACGGTTCTGAATGTTAAAATAACTGTGTATAAACTGTTTATCATACAGTAAAATATCTGGATTATAATTCCTATTCTGATTTTACTAACAAAGAGGAAATTCGAATTCCATACTGCAATGCTCCTTTATGTATATTAGAACATCTCTTTGTGAATGTATGGGTTATGTATCGTATCGCACATATATAGGATTGCATTGTATTCTTGTATGTGATGTTGTTGTGTATAGTATGAATAATGCATGTGAATAGTGGTGGTTTTGTTTTGGTTACGGTTACCGTTATGCGAGAGATGAGGTTGCGGGAAGTCAAGCAGCCACATGGTGCTTCCTCGCGTTGCGAACCGCCCTCCGACCGGCTGGCGACCAACGCACTCACCCACCAAACTGCTATCTAAAAAGAAGAAGAAGAAATTAATTAACAACAAACACTAGGGTTGTTATATAAGTTAACAGTTATCAATCAAGAGGCATACCATCAAAATTGTGAGGAAATCTTAGCAAGAATATAATGCAAAATTCTGACCTAATCTCTTTAAATTTATTGATAAAAATTACAGTATGCGGAAGCCGTAAAACAAATTATTTGTAGAACCAATTCTTAGAGTAACAAATTAGTTTTAAAAACATTACCTATTACTTTTTAAAATATTCGAGATTTTAATGCCCTTAACTCTGTAACAACTACTTCACACATTTACTAGCTTTTTACCTTCCGCCAACCTACATACATATAGGTAAGGAAGGTAATGTTACCGGTTCAGAAATTTGATAGTGTTTTCAGTGAATAAGCCTGAATTAGGGTCCCCACACTCACAACACGCTTTTACTATTTTTATAATATGTATTTGTGTATGACGATTTGTCTCCCACAACAACTCTTATGTATATCAAAGTTCCAAGTATTACTATTTTCCGTATTTAAGCTTTCAGCATTCATAAAAATAGTTGATTACATTTTGGGTAAAATTGGACAACCGGAACTATATTAAAATATAATCCAAAACTTTTCCATTTTAGTATTTAAGACTTTTACGAGCCCAGTCACATATGTATTGGACCAAGGAGTTTTGTGCCGAAGGTTATTTTTTCAGAGTTAAAATTTATTATATACAGGTTGTCTTCGGACGGCCAGATAAATGTATTAAATTCACTGTAGTTTTAGCAATTAAATTATTTTTTCCAAAAAATGCATGGCTCTTTAGATAATGACGAAATACTGATTATTGTTATTCTTTTTTGGTCCAATACATGTGCGACTGGGCTCGTATATCAATTGGAACAACATATAAGATTTTGCCTAAAATTTATAAACCAGAAGTGGTACTTTACTTAAAGCTCTAAACAGATTTTCTTGAAAAAAAATATAAAATCTGATACAAAACAAATTTGGTATTTAAAATTTAAAACTCGTATATGATTGGAAACAATATATATCTATTAGATTTTGACTATATATGATGAACGGATTTGGAGCTCTAAACAGGTTTTTGAGGAAAAACATAATAAAATATTATCCAAAATTTCATATTTCAAACTTTTCTATTTATTAGAACAACAAATTAGATTTTGTTTACAAACCATCAACTGGAAGTAATACCTAACTTAAAACTCATTGCTATTTTAAACATGAAATTGGAGAGAGGTCAAAATTCAAGTTCAAAATCCATTTTCTTGTTTGAATTTATGAAGCCACGCCAAAAAATAATGTATAAGAATTTTTATAAGAAAAACTATTTAAAAATTCAAAAAATACCACTTCCGGTTATACGATTGCCATCAAAATCTAATGGTTTTTTTCCATATTAGAATAGTCTACCTACAAATGCAGTTTAGTAATAGTTTCTGTATTAATACATAATTAAGTAGAATTCTTAACAAAAACATTAATGACAATTTACTTGCTTGAATGATCTTACAAATTGCGGATATGCATCTACCGGAAATGTATTATAATAAAACGATAAAGTTTCATTGAAAATAATTTATAAGTTAATTAACATTTCTAATAATTACAGTAATATAAAAGCAATAATATGTTTCATTATATTCTGGAATATTAAACAAATTCTTTGTATTTTATTGTACATTGTACGTGAGTATGAATTTATGTGTAAGTGGAAGATTGCATTACGCTTTACGGTAATTCCTTTGAGCAATATAATTGCTATTGTTACTTGATTTCTAGTTCCACAGAACTATACATACAAGTATATTATTATAATTCATATTTACAAGTAGTAAGTATCTATGTAAGAAAATAATAATTATAATAATAATAATAATTCAATTTAATAGCAGCGAAGGTTATGCTATGTATTGAGTCATTTCAAATAATCGTATGTAATTGGACTTCTTTATAACGACGATAAAGGGACTGTTTACATTTGCTCGTTGTAAGCAAATTATTCATTCTACACTAGAAAAATAAGAACAATATGAAAAACCTTCAATATACCGGGTGTCAATTATTTTTCCTTATATAGGAAATACAATGATAAACTTTTTTTACATCTCTAAAGCCTGCATTACATTGCAACTTTTCTGACTAAAATCTAGTTTCTAAATTGACTAGATTTTAGTCAGAAAAATAGTAAATCAGGGTTTAACGCATCCAAGTTTCATACTAGACCTGCACAGCGTAGTGAGCGCACAACACAGAAATGCCAACGTAGGTATAAACGTCAAAATGTTTTGTTTTGAAATGTAACGAAGTATAAGCTTGTGAAGTGATTTATATCCCGATGTAATAACGTCGCTTAAAAATTAACGCAAGTTCGCTCCTTGTTCATTTCAAAAACTTTATGTCAAACAACGTGGAAATAGTTAGCTAAACTGTTTACATGTAATAGCTGTTTACTTAAAACGCCGCCATGTTAACTTGGATGAAATCTAGTATGCTTTCTAGCCAGAAAAAGTTTCTAGACTCTATAGTATCGAATTTAGCCAAAATAATATAATGTAATTTATGCTTTAGGCCCGGTATTTTCATCTTTGGTTAAACTAAACTGTTTATTAACTTAACTATCAATTAAAACGAAAAAGTCGCATCAAAAATTGACACATGTTTAATAATTTTTACAACTTGTGCCATAATATCAATGCTATATTTTTCGTTTTAACTAACAGTGAAGTTAAGAGATAGTTTCACTAAAGATGAAAATACCAGGATTGACTTCAGTTTCAAAACCATTAATAATGTACGAAGATTGTTCAACAGAAACAAGTTTGGACTGCGCAGCCGCGGCTCCATCAACATGACAGAATTCAATTTATATTGATTGTTTAAAGTATTAGTGTTGCGTCTGTCAAAAATATTTGCAGTTTTCTTTTCTCTCAGGATTAACCTTTAAATACACGCGCTGGTGTATTTCATACACCACTCGGACTAAAATAGTTGTAAATTTTATTTAAATAGTACTGAAATGTCTTTTAAGCCTTGTCATTCCCGTTGTGACATATCTACGGAAACCAAAGTTATTTGATTTTAAATTAGTAGGTGTTCCTTACAGTGTACAGAATACAACACGCGTGTAGTTATGTGAATATATTTTGAAACTTCTAATTTGATTATTTTGCATTAAATATATTTTTCTTGTTTCTTATATGATATTAATAATAACAACAAAAATAATAATAATAATTATAAGAATAATAATAATTACAAAAATAATGATATTAATAATTTATTAAAGAGAGATTCGGCTTAAAAGCCGGTTTACAATTACGTTTACGTTTGTTTTAATTTTGTTACATTTTTTTGTAAAATAAGGTAGCCCGATTAATTTTTTATCATATCTTGTATTTAAATAGTTACAAAATATATTATTATTATTATTATTATTATTATTATTTAATACTACACTCAACAGGCAGGTAGTGCCCAATTAAGAGTGAGAAGAGACTTTCATTTAGAATAATATAATGGAACTCCTTATATCTTTAATATTATTGTAAAATATATCAATACGTTCTTCTATATTATGATAAGACAGTATCATATTGTACAAAGGGGATTTTGCAATCGTATTCGAACGAACAGTAGCCATGTAAAATGTATTATTAAGACGAGAAGAAAATCTGGGAACCCTAAAGTTTAATTTGTTCATTAAGAAAGGGCAGTCAATAGTATTATGAACAATCTGATATAATATAATTACGGCATGCATGTTACGTCGTTGATATTGAGAATATATAACATAATTTTGTTTTATTTAATTGCTCTGTAAGCATTTTTTGTTACTGGTCTATAAAGTACACCACGCGTGTACTTGTGCTACAAAAGACTGCGCGTGTAGTTAAAGGTTAAGTTAGAAAATGACACTTATGGCAGAAAATCCGTCGAAAGATAATCTGCGTTATTCAATTTTTGGGCCCTGACCGGCATCAACCAATGGAAATTTATAACAGAATGAAAGCTGTATTTATTTATTTAATTATTTATTTATTTATTTATTTATTTATTTATTTATTTATTTATTTATTTATTTATTTATTTATTTATTTATTTATTTATTTATTTATTTATTTATTTATTTATTTATTTATTTATTTATTTATTTATTTATTTATTTATTTATTTATTTATTTATTTATTTATTTATTTATTTATTTATTTATTTATTTATTTATTTATTTATTTATTTATTTATTTATTTATTTATTTATTTATTTATTTATTTATTTATTTATTTATTTATTTATTTATTTATTTATTTATTTATTTATTTATTTATTTATTTATTTATTTATTTATTTATTTATTTATTTATTTATTTATTTATTTATTTATTAATATTAGGGAAACCAACAGTATAATACAATAATATTGTACAATATTATGATTCAATCATTAAATCCAACTATCTAAGTTTATTAACAATTTAACGCATTTTTGAATTTATTTATAGACAAAGAAAAAATATCTATGTGCTGGTAATCTTTGTTATATACTTCCATAATTCTGTTTAAAGGACTATTTTTATAATTATTTGTATTACATTTTGGTATGTAGAACAAACTTTTATTCCTTGAGTTGGATTGTGGAACGTGAAAATTTAATAAATTAATAATATTGAAATTATCCAAAAGATTATTAAGGACTTTATACAACAAGAGCATATCAGCAATAGTTCTTCTCTTTTCTAATCTTTGAAGATTTAATTCATTTCAGATTTCGAGATAATTTACTTTATCAAAAGGGAATTTATATTTTAACATATTTATGAACCTTTTCTGAATTGATTCTAAATTTTTTATGTTTTTATTGTATGCCGGATTCCAAATTTGAGTTGCATATCCAACAATTGGTCTTATTAGAGATTTATAGAGCAATAAGAGTGATTCAATTTTAGTAAATTGCTTACAACATCTATATATGAAACCCATTATTCTGTAAGCTTTTCCAATAACTGAATCAATTTGTTCATTGAACAGTAATTTAGAATCAAACAGAACTCCCAAATCTTTGATAATGTTTTTACGTTCTAAGGTTAGATTATGTAATGTGTAATTAAAATACGTAATATTCTTATTTCTGGTAAAACTTACAGTGTAGCATTTAGAAATGTTTAAAGTTAAATCATTCTCAGCACAGTATTGTGTCAAATTTATAAGTTCTGCTTGTAGTGAGTAGCAATCATTTAAATTTTAAATATTTTCAAGTCATCTGCGTACAACAAGAAGTCACATTTATGAAAGCAATTGAAAATAGAATTAATATAAACATTAAACAATAATGGCCCTAAATGTGACCCTTGTGGAACACCGGAAGTAACGTTGATTGCACGCGATTTGAAACCATTGACAAATACTATCTGAGATCGATTCTTAATGTAAGATTCAATCCATCGCAGAAGGGAACCATGAACTCCATAAGATGCTAACTTGTTAATTAGTAGTGTGTGATTAACCCTGTTGAAAGCTTTACTGAAATCAGTGTACACAACATCTACCTGGTTTTTGTTATCTAGACATTTTGCAACAAACTCTCTGAAAGGTACAAGATTATTCAGAACTGATTTTCCATTACAAAAACCAGTTTGGTTTGGTATTATTATACTATTTAAATCTGCTTTTATTTTACTTACAATTAAGTATTCAAATATTTTTCCAAAAGCAGATAATATTGATATAGGTCTGTAATTTTCAATGTGTGAAGTTTTCCATGCGTCCGGAAATGTACCCGTCTGCAAGGATTTGTTAAACAGTATAAATAGTGGGTATGAAAGATAATAAGCACAATTCTTTATGAATTGTGAATGAATGGTGAATAGTGTTTCTCATACTTGAATGGTGCAATAAATTCTGACAAGGAAGAGAATCCACTAAATATTTGGCCCGTTCAGGACATGCTCGTGTTGCAGAATTAAATAGGAGACAATTGAAATTTGCTTTACGGACTAATGGACGCATTAAAGTTAGAAAACTTCCTCAAATGTTGAGTATTTCCAGGTTTTGGGCCCATTGAAACAATCACTAAAAGGTCAACGGTTTAAATTGGACGTTCGAGAATGGTTCTGCAAACAGGGGAATTTATAAAGTAGTACACCAATGAGACTTCTTTTAAATTCATTGAATAAAAATTACTTTACCACCTCTAAACGTGTCTCTATTGAATAAGTAATCCTCGTATGATTCAAGGAAATGTAAACTTTTCCTTTCTTCTGCGAAGTAATTTGGTGAGAACAAAAAGAAAACCGATCTTGTTGGTAATAAGAACTTATTTCATTGTTTTTAAAATGCAGTTTCCGTTTTCCTTTGTACGTAAAGACAAAAGCTATTTAAATATCGTCTAGATCTGGCGATTCTGTTCACATATCAAGTAATTGCAGGAAACGTATACCTTTGCTTCGTACACCTTCTTGTGTAACGTGCAAGTTATTTACCTTTCCGGGCCATTATAATATAGACAGCAGGAAGTCGTGTGTAGTACAGACCACTGGGTAGCGACCAAATTCCCATTTAAATAAAAATGGATGAATATCTTAACCCTACTCATACAGTGTGTCCATTAAAAACTTTATGCATTAATAGTGCATTAGATAACGACCATGAAATTATTATATTAATAAAATATAACACTGAAAGATGTTGATTATAAAGATACATATTATTGAAAATCTATTTGAATAATATTTGTACAATAATATCCTAAATTCCTCATCAAATAATTAAAACAATAAAATCCATCCTATCCCAGAGCTATTATGATAGACTTGTGATAGATTTCTATTTTTTGTATGTAAAAATATTTTGAAATTTGACGTAGGAGCCTCAGCCAATTGCCAATCATAGAAGGTAGAGTTTTAGTTTCCTAGAGTTCTGTAAATAAACTGGCGAATAAACTGTACATTGATAAACAGTCATATAATTTATCTAAAAGTTACTATTAACTGTTAGTTTGTTGTCAGGCACTTTTAGTTTTAACCTTGCATTTAGCCCTATTTTTTTTATTTTTCATTAGCTGATTGTTGTGTTAAACAGTTTAGAAGTGCACCAAACAGAAAATTTGTAATTTAATACCATAACCCCATAATATTGTTTCTTGCTAGTATTTGCGATGGATATAGCTAGTATTTTATAAAATTTACATTTATATAGTATTTTCTATTTAAATATTAAAATATAATAAGTACATTGGTTTTGTAACCATTTAAAAATTATACTTTGTAACATTAACCATTGTCCTTATCTTATAGATATTTAAAGCATAGATCATGCAATTTGATGGTAGTATGATATTGATATCATAAAAGTCACTTTCCTAGTTCGCGTATACAAAGTGAATTTTGTAGAACTGTTTTGTCAAAAACAGACTTACAATGAATAATTTTGTATGAATATTTTTGGGGATTTTTTAAAGTGTGAAGTTGGTAACTTCTAAATGTCAAATAAATATCTTTAATTCTAATTGTCATTACCTGTCATTACTCATGTAAAATTACTAGTGCTGTTGACAAAATTCGAATTTTCGAATTTCGAATTTTGAAATATTCGAAATTCGAAAAATATGCTTTATACTTTTTCGAATTACGAATTTCGAAGTCAAAATTCGGAATATTTTTCGAATTTTGTAATTCGATAGTTGATGCCGTCATCTATTTATTCGTGTTTTACAATGACATGACTTGTTTAAACTTGCTCTCTGAGTCCAAACACTGAGATTTGTCGCTTATTTGTTGACAGTAAAATATTCTTAATTAGCATGTCGCCACGAAGTACAATTTGGAAATATTTTTTTTGAAATGAATAATGACAATTAACTTACACTTGAAAATATGTAATTATAACTTCGTAAATACTCGAAATTGGAATTTTGAATGTGTATATGAAATTCGAATTTTGTTAATAATTCGAAATTCGAAAATTCGAATTTAGATTAAAATTCGAAAATCGAATTTTTGAATTTCGAATTATTTTTCAACTGAATTTTCGAATTCCATTTTTTTCAAAATCAACAGCACTAAAAATTACTGATATTAGATTTATTATAGTAAAATATTTACATCAAACAGTAAAGCACTCTTAAATTAAAATCAAAGTTATTTATTTTTAGGTTCATAACATAAATAAATAAATAAATAAATAATCATCACGGCATATTACCCATTGCTGGGTGTGCCAATCTGCTTTGTACGCAGATATCGGTAATAATGATGAAATATTTGTACCGTGCAGGTGTCACCTCACGGGCACTCATTGCTGGCGTGGAGAGTGCACCACAGGGGTCAATTTAGTGCCATTTAAAATTCGAAATATTTGGCGTCGGTCAGAATCGAACCAGGTTCTCCAGATTCGCGACAAGACACTCAGGCACGCGGTCACGAGACTCCATAACATAATAAATATAAATTTTTAACTCTAACCTAACTTGAAAGTAACTGTTGTCAAAATGTCAAAATAAATTAAATTTTAAATGTTTATTGAAACTGTCAGTGGTACCAACCTTGACATTTTAATATTTTTTTCAATAACAATTTTGAATGTAAATTATGCGAAATAGGAAAAATAGTATGAAAAACACGTATTACAATGTACGTTTGTAATACTTGTCTTTCAATATACTATAATAGATTTTCTATAAATATAAACTACAATCAATAAGTTCAAAGAAATTTAAGAAGAATTCCTAGGATTGTACTATTAATCACTTAAATCATCGCTAATAAGAAAAGAATTTTCTTAAAAGTGTCACATATCTTCACATCACAAATCACACTAAATTTCTCTTTCCTGTGGTCATTTCCGACAGAAATGTCACCTTTATGTTCCGTTACCATAGTGACCAAAATAAACAAACGGAATAGTATTGAGGATTTTGACAGCTAGAGGTGTGGTTTTATGCCAGTAGAGGGATATAGGTCCTTCCGGCGGAAATGGCCTGACAAAGAACACTCACAATTCGGTTCCGGTTGCGGCTCGTGCTAAAGAACAGATGCGCATCGGAGGATGTTTGGCAGGGTAGGCATGGCATGGTGATTGGGACGTTAAGTCAACTATTTTTATACCTTTACGAGGGGTAGAAAAATCGATTGTGGATCTACAGATGCGGTGCGGACCTACCGCATTAAGGAGATTGTTAACGTATTTTTAAAGGGAGAGTAGAAACCAATAGCAGATGGCGAAAAAGTCTTACCTTTCAGAATAATATATACATGTTAAGTTCCAAGATCGAAAACGGTCAGTAAACGAGAAGAAAAACAGCTACCACGCATTGTGGATTTATCTAAATTTACAAAGACCGAAGACGTTGACAACCCATTAACGTAAAGTAATAAAACGTATGATTTTGGCCTTTTTCCATTTTAAATTAACCGACAGTGCATTGTGACCGTGTGTTTCGCTTATTGAGTATTTTTGGTATATATTTCTCTGTTGAATAGTCTCATTGCATTAAAAATTAAAATATTTTTCGGAAAAATATGTTGCAAATGAACATACTGCCTACCGACGGAAACCAACACAAAAATATACGCATTCCATATCTCATTATCTCATACTCATAAAGTTTTCGGCGGATTTAAAATCGTGAAAATTCCGCCAAGCGTTCTTGGTTTATTATTAGTGTATTCCGAAGTTGTACGAAGCTAACCGCGGTTATTTTTTCAGTAACGGGTTGTGTTTTCGGAACGCGGTTATTGAAAGCTGGTAACTTTTCCGTAACCACGCTAACCGTGCTAGATCGGCAGTTGTGATGCGGTTGCATTTGGGTGCATGACAAATGAACTTTTAACTATTTTAAATTTGCCAAAATAAGGTTAGTTGTTAGCTGGTCCGTTTTTCTAGTCCGATGTCGGTAACATTGTTAAACCGTAACCATTTTCAGTGGTTACCGCGGTTTAATTTCGGAATACACTATAAATGTCGGATCTAGATTGTAAAATTCATCGTTTAATAAAACGCCCAGGCATTTTATAAAACAAGGCCATATTGGCAAACATTTGTTGACCGGCCTGAATGAATGCAATGTTTTACAATCTGGCTAAACATTAATAATAAACAAAAAACTGTTTCTCATAACATGTCCCCAAATCGCTTCAGAAGGCGTTTTCTAATGGAGACTTATAAATTTGACGTCACCCGCGGCGGATCGAGGGCGGACCTCCCTCCACACAATTTAGAAAAGGACAACAAATTTTTAGAAAAAGCGAGGTGATATACCATGGCCGAGTCAATCACTTGCTCTCCCCTCCTACACTTCGCCTCGTTGATTCACAAATTTGTTTGTTATTTACAGCAAACTTTGGTTATGTTATTTTGTGTAGTGCCTGTTATTAATTATCACTTGTACTAAAGTATAGTGATCCTTGAATTTGAAATATCACTAAAAAACCAAGTTCACAAATAAATAATGTATTTAACACATATGATGTACCGGGGGCACGATTTGTGTTTAAAAACATTGAAAACCATTCTGTCTTACAGTTGAAAAGATGGTTAGAATGCCGGGGTTTGTAGAAAAGTGGAAATAAACATGAATAATTGAAAGGTATGCGCTGAGTAGATCATATACTTAAATAATTATATAAAAATGTGTTCAGTCTGACATGATTACGTTTCCTTTCAAAGAACAGTTGTGATTTGATTGTGATCACGTCCTGGATCACATGACAAATGTCAAACTGTAGAGCTAAATCTTGCTCACCACATAACTACTTATTAAATATTTTTTTACTTACTAGATGGCGTCCAAAAAGTTTGAATTATATAAGTCTCTAATTTTGCACTAACTTCCATAGGTCAAATCGGTACTTTAGCTGCGTCGGCGAGTGGACCACGAATTCCTCCCAAAAGTTTGTATACATTAAAAAAAAATCTGATGTGGCCAGCACATTACCTTCCGTCAGTTCTATGTATTTTGTATAAATGTCATACAGAAGGTTCCTTGCAAAATATTATATTTCTTGTACATTACCTTAAGGCAGTTGTATGCATTTTGTACTAATTCCATACAGAAAGTTTCTAACAAAAGATCCTATATTTCCAGTAAAATTATAACATAAACATACTGTCAACTGCACTTGACACTGACACTTTTCAATCAGAATTTTCTTAATGTATCGCAGCTGTTTCCAGAGTTATAGCAAAGCTGACTAATATATATGATATTTAATTTCTTTATAATTTTTTAACTCTATATCCATTTAATATGAAGTATAAAATGCATTCAAATCGTATAGAGAATAAATAATTCTTTAATATTTATAATAACATTAAATGTGAAAAAATGATATTTACCATCGTTTTTGCAAGAAAAACTGTTAATCGGGGCTATTCTGTAACTCAATCATTATTATTTATCGATCATTATCGAGGTAATGATCGATTGCAATTCAAATTGGGATTCTGTAAGTCACTTGATCATTAAAATTGGTTAACGATAGTCGATAACACACCGAAATTTATCGATCAGTAATATGCTGTCGTTATCATATTAATGATCGATAACAAATGTCAAAATCAGATGAAAATAGCAGTTAGAATATTATATCGCTTGTATTTCAATACAATATACATAATGGAAAGAATATACAAGTAAGCATTTTATATTATATATAATATAATTCGTACTATTTATATTTTTGTCATTTGTAGATTTAGGTTATGTATTCACAAGGCACTAAGAAATGCAAGTGACCCTTTCTCCTTGAAAATTTTAAACAAATCTTTTAAGTAATCCGAGAACTCGCCCAATATTTAATCATAACACCCAAGACTCATCTGCAAAATGGTAGAAATGACATCCGGGGGCCGGGCCACTGCTAGAAACCGCGAGGCCCAGAGCAATTTTTATAACATACGAGGCCCCTTCGAATCTATACATTTATAATTTCCACCACAATTTTATTGTATTTTTTTATTCGCAAAATGCTATTATTAAAATGTTGATTAAATTTCCGTTGTTGGATTCATTCTTGTAATCAATAAAATATTCTTTGTTGTAATCAATAATTTTACAGTTATAGTTTTCAATATAACAATGCCAGAGAAATATGCGTATGGAATGATATTTCTTTTACTTTTTCTACTAATTTTTAACAGTACATCAGGGGAATATCGGTGGAAAGAAAAAAATATAAAATCACTCAGCTTTCAAAATTCCACCATAGTTTTTAAATGTATAAAAAATATATGATAGTAAATCATAATTATTCTTCGTAAAATACTACATAATAATTTTTCATGTTGGATTAATTTGTGCAATGAATATTCTTGAGCAATAATCAATAAAATATCATTTGTTGTAATCAATAAAAAATAATAGTATTAAGAGGCTCAATAGTACAATGTAATGTACCTATATAATTATTTAAAACTAAAAAAATTTATATTACTCTTTCTTCAATTAGGTACTGTTTATCTATTTTGGAAAATTTTAGGTAAGTACATTTTATAATGTTAAAACTATTTTGTTTTTTGCAATTCTGTGAGTGCATATTTACTTATATACATATACAATATTACAATACTACGCAATAATTAAAGAATTGAAATATTGGTAAATGACTGCTAAGTTCATATGAGCGCGAAATGCGTAAAATTTTCAAATAAATGACAAAGAAAATGATTGTAGTTGTAGAATACGAAAATTGAGACAATCGATAACTTGATCATTAAAAATAAACGATTGTCATTAATTTAACGATCGATAAGAGATAATGATAAAGTTACAGAATAGCACCGAATATCTTCAAATGAGGGTACTTCCGGTTGACCAATTATAACCAAAATCTAATCAGCTCTTCACATGGATGTAACGAAGAGGAATACGAAAGAATTATAATTTTTGGAATTGTAGTATTAGAGTTATCGCATTAGAAAATTTTGTCACACACAGACACACACACACACACACACACACACACACACACACACACACACACATACATACACACACACATACAGACATCATCGTAAAAATAGTAAAATCGTATCCTAGGGACCCTAAAACGTGCTTATTCATCAAAAACTCACCACCGAATTTTTTGACCAAAGACAATACCTTCCTTACCTAAAGGTGACGGAAGGTAACAATATAATTTTCCATTATTATGTTCTAAACGACATAATAAATAATATCGGAGGCGGGCATTTAGCCATTTTGTATTTATAAATATTGAAACAAGTACATCAATTTTTACAAAGAAAACTTTGCAAAAAGTTAATCAATAATAGTACTATCTGTCTGTGAAATTACTACATTATATCAGACTATGCATTTCCTTCCGCCTACATACATACTATAATACATAACATCCAGGCATTCATTCATTACCACAAACTACGTACGTATGTATGTTACTATTATCATCCACACAAAAACTGGACATACATATCTGTATGATTAGTGGCCTATAATACTCGTGGACATAGGAAGGTGACCTAGAACAATCGAATCGAGTGATTAGGCAACAATGGTACTTCCTGCGGTTATTCATAACTGCCATGCAAATACATTACATTACACCATACACATTCCAACTCACTTCCGGTTAGTACTGTGCCATTCAATCGCCGATCGCTGGCCTTGTTTCCTGTTAGAGTAGATCTTTACAAGAGAGGTTAGGTTGTGTGTATGAGATATGGAACAGGAAGTAGCTCTAAGAGAGTTATGTAATGGTGTATTTAGAAATTAGCAGCAATGGTTAACTGCGGCCCGTAGAACAGTATAAATATACTCGTAAAGGTAAAGATGTAGTACTGTAAGTACTGTGTACAGGAAATACATGGGAACAAATGGCTATTTTATTTACGTATTATTAATTTGAGATCTACCACAAATTACAAAGATATGGGCGAACTTAAACACCACTTTTTAGTATGAAAAGATCCTGAATTATACTTCCAGTTTCGCAGGAAGCGATATCTACAGAAGCATGAAAATGCGTAAAACTAATTCCACATGTTAAATTCAAATCGCCGCCACCCGGAAATATTAAATATATTAGGTATATTTTAGCAATCATAAATTCTGGTTAGATGGTACACTCCATACCCGAATTCGGGCATTGTCCGAAAAATTTGCTCAGTAGTTTTGAACTCTTGAAAATTCCCAAACATGAAAAACAGCTACAACACCTTGTGGATTTATCTAAATTTACAAAGACTAATATTTATTTATTATTTCTGTAAACAAACCGTAACATAATCTTACCTAGCCATAACTAGTATTGTTCAATTCTGGTAAGTAATATCCGTTTGAAGTCGTAAAATTAAGGTTTGAAAATTTTCAGGTGTTCAAACCTTCTGAGCATATTTTCCGGACAATGCCCGAATTCGGGTATAGTGTAGTACAGATACAGTGTGTTAAAAAACCTAACTCGGAGTAGGCTATGAACAGAGAAACGTACGTCTGCGCACAACCGCAATATGTTGGAGTGTTAATAAATTCGTATCATTTGATTATAAGTATTTTACCTCATTTTATAAAAGTCGCGACATAAAACTTAATAAAATTGTCCAAAAGCGAAATATTTGAAGGGATAAAGAAAAATATTTTTTTTGAGAGAAAAGTCAAATAACATGTCAATTTTTAGATTTTGATGTTACATATCCAGCATGAAATTAGATCATATACCTCTCCCTGTCTGTCTACATAATCTAGTATTTAACTATCTTTTTTTAGTCGATGCGAATTTAAAGAAGATTGAAAATAAATAAAAGTCAATTCTAATTTCAATCCGCTGAGATAAATCAATAGGATTTTTCAAGTCATAATATACTTGAAGCCGCTTGAATTGTCGAGATAATCGTAGTGATATATATGTTTTAATAGATAAAATTTTTGTCAGGTGCAAATCAATACTTTTGCCGACAAATTATTTTGTCGGGTGCACTTGACCCCATACACCCTACAAGTCGGCGCCTATATAACTTATAGGTTAGATCAATTTTTACATTGTTGTTTTTAATTTTATGGCGATAATAACATATAAATTCGTTTTTAGTAACTAGAAAATTATTGAAAATGCCATTGGAAGTGGATAAAACAAAAAAATGATGACGGCCACGACGAATTTTATTTCAACACAAATCTCATTCGTTCCAAAATACATTGCACTATTAAATGACGTCATGTCATCATACTCTCACTCCTATTCCAAAACTCCGTACTTCCGTACTCTTAATTTTGGAACGCAGCCCTGGTAGCATAGGAATAACAGTCAAAGTTCAAACTTAGAAGTAAAATTACTTTAAGGATGTGACAGTGACGTCACGACAGCTGTGCGAATTTCATGACGTGTACATGACGTAGGGTCTTAATTTCAACTTATAGGTATGTCCAGTGGCGTAGAATTAACTGATACGCCCCTGGACATACCTAGAAATTGAAATTGAAACCCTACGTCATGTACAAGTCATGAAATTCGCGCAGCTGTCATGACGTCTATGTCACATTCATAAAGTAATTTTACTCTACGTTTACTGTACCATTTTTTAAATTTGTATTTACTATATTTTTTAGCTATACTACGGTTTTATATTTACAACAATAATTTATACTAAATAATAAAAAATCATGAATTTATTTACATGTCAACACAAAACTAGGTCACGTCTAGACCTTCACACCCTACATTAGGTAATTTACCTTGTTCTTAACCTATCTCAATATCTGTTATGTGTCTCAGATCATATCAAGATCATATCACGTAGTTGGTAGTAGTACACGTGGCACCTGTACCTCGATGGAGTAGGCAATAATGAATGAATTTTCGCTGAGTCATGGTTGAAAACGTAGTTCTAGCAGATAGCAGTTTCCTTTTCTAGTAGAGTCAATTACCTATTGCGCAATAAACGATGGTAATTTACACACCTGTCCATAAACACGTGTTTCTGATACTGCTGACAGTAGTATATCAGTCGGGGTTTTACAAATACCACAAAGATATTATGAATATAGTAAATAATGAATGCTGTATACATATTTAATTGATTTCCTGAACTACTTTGCGGTAGAAATTATAGTTGTTTCACTGAAATTTTACTTGAATTTTAACGAAAATAGTCCATATGTAGTACATTTTGGGTCCCAAGTCTCTGCCTCCGACATACAGGATGGTGACTGGAACTCCAGGACAGGACTTTTATATGCAAAATCATGCTTTCGTAGTTTCTTGCATCAGTGCTTCCCTAATTATTTTAGGTAAAAAAGCTTCATATAAACGTTGTAGAGCATAAAATTCTGCATCTGAATCAATAATCAAAAAATTTTTTTTTCTACAGTCTATATACAAAGTAGCCATTTGCGCTCTTTTGTCAACGCAAAATGTCACTTTGCCGCTCTAGAGCGACAATGTAGAAAAAACGCTCGCTCCTCAAATTTCTAACTACACAATGTTGAGAAATGTTACTTGGCTACATTTTTAATGGAAACGTTTAGTCAGGAATTAATGACACTGTAGTTACACATTACCCACTTAACAAGTCAATCTGACATATAACTGCTCTGTCGGTATGTTACATAACCAAACAAAATGCCGCACTGCTGTGAAAATAAAATAGGGCATTCATTCACAAAAACGAAAGTATAAAATGCTTAGATTAGATTGAAGCAATAGCTCAAGAAGAATGGAAAATACCGATAATTAAATAGAATATAGTGTAGAGAAATATACGAAGAATTTATGGAGAAGTCGGCACAAAAAATCTTGTGTATCACACGCCCAGAAACTGTTTTGCGAGATCTCGTATTTGCAAGAAATAAACTCGCTCTCGCAAATATTCAGTTTCTGGATTAGTGATACAAATAACTAGGTATAGCGATAGCCATGGAATTGAAACAAAAAAAATGAACAAATGTATATCGTTTTATCTGTCAACTTAGGTTAATTTGTTTTCATTAGGCAATACTTTTAATTTCTATTCAAGTAAACAATTATCTATTTATATTGTCGAAGTGTATATTAAATTTTATTTAAAATCGAAATATTGTGAAAATGACCGGACTATTTATTTTTATAGGTCATGTTTACATAACTGTCAGTCTAACACTCATGCCCGGTTGCAGAAACGGCCATCAATGTATTGTTCAGTTAGCGGTTCATCAAAACGAACAAATGCAACGCGATTTTTTTGACAGTAGTGATTTAAATATCATAAGAACAAAGCAACTGATTCGAATTTGTTCGTTTTGATGAACCGCTAACCGCACAATGCGTTGATGAACGTTTCTGCAACCGAGCATCAATGTTGCTAATATCTAATAACTTAAACTTCTTCATTTTACGTACAAATTTACTATTATATATCGTACTTGCCCAAATTATCTTACATGTAGGTACAATAATTACCATAAGGTTGGCAACACTCTGTGTTTGCATGAAGTCATCGTATAATGGACTACTTTAGTGCCGATTTCTGAACTTTTAATGACATGACGATTTTTGTGCACTTTAATGAATATTTCAAATAAAATAATTTATCCTCGAATTTACTATCATTGCAATGACAATATTGGATACTATCTTGCTGTCACTTAGAGAAAATTAATTGCAATTTAATTGAAAATGCTTGTAAAAAATGTCACAATAGAATAGATCATAAATCAGATAAAAGATAAATGAAATAACAAATTGATAACTGATAAAGATGTTTGTCAGATGAAATGATTTCTTGTTTCTCTATTTGATTTTGATAAGAGATTATTTTATCTAAAATAGGGAATTCATAAATATATCTAGTTTCATTTGTGGTTTTTAACTATGCTATTTATTTCCCCACAGGAAGAATTATTTGTAGCATCCGGAATTTTTTAAATATAGATCGCTATTTGTCTTGTAGACACAATTTTGTAACTATTGCAGATTCCTAGGAATTTTGTCTAGTTTGACACACAGAAGATGCTATTTTTGAACAGGAAACTATAATTTAACAAGCTTCACACGAAATAGACTTTTATTCGTAACTGAAGCATTTAAATATATCAAATATTTTTATGGAAACCTAAGCGCAATATTTTAGAAATGATACAAGTGTCATAAAATTTCATACATACCAACCTAACTATTTTACCGAAAAAGCTGAAACAGAGAAATAGTAAAAACACTCGTAACAGAATGCTATTCGCGCACTCGTTTGTTCACCCTTTTGCCATTGCGCGGCTCATTTTTTAATCTTTAAACTCATGCAATAATAGGTTGCGAGGGTCACGCTAGAATTATTGAAAATAAGACATTTTATTTGAAATATGTTCATAGTAGTTCCCTTCAACAATAATACACTTCACCATTATTTCCTTCCACAACTTTAAAACTTTTGGAATGCTGGATGCTTTCAAAATAAGTAATCATGAATTTCAATATCAAACTCTTCTTCAGACGAAAACCCGTCCATAAGCAAGACAAAAGTTGCACATTTCTAAATCCGATGAATATGATGGGTTTTTTATTACTTTCATATAGTGGTATACAACAAATTTAACGGCATATAGTACTTATTATGTAGGTATATATTCTGATCAATTAATTATTGAATGGTACTTTGAATTATAAGGTTGTGTTTTATCTCATAGTGAGTTTAATAAAATAAGTATATCCTACTCAATATTTATTTCGAATATACCCAACACCCGTTCCACAGTGAATGTGCTCACAAAATATAAAAGTACTGACCAAAATAAGTAAAAAAGCTTTATCAGCATAGGCCTGATCTTCAACTGTTTCCGAGAAAGAAACTATTTTATATTAGAATCAAAGAAAAACTGACAAAAATAGTAATCGAACAAAATTTTGTCTCTGTCAGTAAATAGTCTATAAAAACAACAATAAAATTTTATATGAAACGTTTTTCATAATTTCTAATAGTTAAGAAGTTATTTGACTATTTCACTCATAAATTTATAAACCAATCCAAATTCAGGATTCTACCTAGTTATCACGTTTCAGTTCGACAAAACAGTGTTGCAAAATTTTTTTCGCACCCTTTAAGCCAATAAGATGTAGTGAGTTTTGATAAGCGATTTTTTTTGACCTTTTAGAAACACATTGTTTTCATACCTGTCAAAGTGTGTATTTTCAGTGTTATCAGTTTTTATTAAAAACGAGTCGATTCGGACAGGAATCTATTTAAAACGTTGAAAAGCATACTTAGTGATTTTTGATCAATGTCACGAGATAAATTGGCAACAGCCTCGAGTAAAGCAATCGGAAAATTTTTCCAGGATAAAATTTAACCACGAATGGTATTCGGATGACTATTTCCAAAATAAAAATCAGGTAATCATTTATAATTTTTTCTTGACAAAAATCTAATTTTTATTGTTTTGAGGTGTTACATTTAAGTTTGCTTTTTCAACGTTTTAAATAGATTCCTGTCCGAAACGATAACACTGAAAATATACACACTTTGACAGGTATAAACAATATTTTTCTAAAACGTCAAAAATTTTGCGCTTATCATAATTCGCTTGTAAAAATACGACATCTTATTGGCTTAAAGGGTGCGATAAATTTTTTGTAACGGTGTTTTGTCGAAATGAAACTTGGAAACTAGGTAGAATCCTCAATTTGGTTTGGCTTACAAATTTATGAGTGAAATAGTCAAGTAAAAAAAAATGATTATCTGATTTTTATTTTGGAAATAGTCATCCGAATACCATTCGTAGAGAAATTTTATCCTGGAAAAATTTTCCGATTGCTTTACTCGAGCCTGTTGCTAATTTATCTCGTGACATTCATCAAAAATCACTCGTTTGACAACTCGTGATTTTTTTGTCAATGCCACTAAATAAATTACTAGGCAACCAGCTCACGTAACAATCTGAAAATTTTTCCGGCAAAAAGTTACCACTTATGATATTAAAGGCTCTATTCTGTAACACAGTGGTTAATTTTTAACCACTGGTTAATTTTTTTAGCCAATCAAGTATGTTGACATATAACAAAAAAAAAATTGATTTTTAGTTGTCAAATAAATATCTATTGGATAACCAGTGGTTAGAAATTAACCAACGAGTTACAGAATAGGGCCGTAAGTATGATAATTTTTCGCGAAAAATTGAATAAAATGCTCTCTGGTAAATTTTATATTTTCACTCACAACGATACTTTCAAAAATTGATTAACTAAGTTGTAACTAAATATACTTTCGCAACTTAATTTCAAATGACAGATAAATAACTTTTGAAAATAATAGCGCCAATTTTGTTTTCCACGGCCTACCGAATTTATTAAACAATAAATAATCGTTATTGTCTCGTACAAAAAACTTTTTGTTGAATTTAATTTATGTGATATGTGGTGTCAAATAAATCTGAAACGTGTTTTCTATATTGTGGATATAACTTTGCATTTTCATTTTTTCTTTACCCTTGAATAAAATAGGTCACAAATCCAATAAATTCTCCCCTTAATAACGCATATTCGCTCAGAAAACATGCACTCATTTTTTTACATTTTTGTGTTTGGAATTAGAACGTTCTTAAGAGAAAAATTCAGAGCAAAAGAAGAAAGAATCTGTTAATTGCATACCACCCCAGAGTGCTGTGGTAAGGCGATTGTCTTTTTGTGGACGGTTGACAAATGATGAGTTTTCAAGAGATGAAGGAAGACACGATGATGTGTTGTGTTGTTTGCGACAGTTCCGGCCGGGATGCGACTTTAGAAACCATACTTCGATACAGGACACAGGTAATTAATTTTATGTAATTAATAGTTTATTTTTTTCAGGGCAGTTACCTATGAGTGCTTCTAAAAGTGATCACGCTAAAATTATTGAGAATAAAAAAAACCAAATAGGCCGAGGAAAACAATCATTTTAAAAATTTTAATTTAAATTGCGAAACTTATGTTACTTAGAACTTAATCAATCCTTAACATAACTTTGAATGGTTATAATATAACTTATAATTTTTAACAGTTTCAGCTTCAAATTAATTTATCATTTTAAGTTTCTCAGTATTTATTACGTTTGACAGATTTGGAAGTTTTTAAGTCACCAAGTGAGCTTAATTTCAAATGACAGATAAATGTTTAAAATGATAATATTGCAAATTTTATTTTCTACCTGATTTTTTTTTATTATTCACAAGAATTGTAGCGTAACCCTTGTATATAAAATTAACTATTATTCGTAAAATAATGTATTTCGGCAAAGGGATAGGACCTATATGATTAGATTATACGGCATTTTTCATTCGAAATGATGTCCCTAACAAACTGTTAAAGATTGTTACATTCGTTACAAACCAGCCCATCCTGTATATTATTGGATGGATTATATCTTAATTATGATAGTTGTACGATAACAGAGAGAAAGTTTCAAAGAAAAACAACCCTTGCCATAACTTTCCCTATCTCGTGTTTGTGAACACACCTCCGGGCTCTTAATCGGCATTTGGCGGTTCTTGTGAGCTAGAGAAAGACGGCGCTAGAGGAAAGAGACCGTGAGGAAGACGTCAGGACGTGTGGCGCCATCGGCACCAAGACGGCGTCTACAAACAATGCGCAGTCAGCGAGGCACGTACCGCAAAAACGCCCACGTAAAACAATGCCGAAGAAAAATCATAAAAAATGCACAAAATGAATGGGGAAATAGTACAGAGACTGAATAAAAAATACATCAATCGTCGGAGGAATTTAAAGACGAAATAGTGAATTTTTATATAGTTAATATTTAAAAAAAAGGAACGAGAATTTTTGTATTTCGCAAGTTGAGTTGAGTTTTTTTTTGAGCTTATTTTTTATAATGTTGGTAAATGCATATTACGTTTTCTGCACGGTCGACACAAGAACAAAATTAAAATTTATTTGAAACTTATTTTGTTGTTATTTTTACAGTAACTTTTGATCGTTGCTTTTTATTTACTTTTTGCATGATTGTTTTTTTTATGTTTACCGATAGGTTTCCCAAGGAAGTAGGTTTTATTTACATATTACTGGTCGGCAAGTAATTGAGATTACTTACCGATCAGAAGGCAAGGCGGTAAGTATATAAAAACAACGAACAAAGCTTACTTTAAAAATTTTCAAATCTTTTTTTTTTTTTAATTTTGTGCTTTGATCGTCCAAAATACGTAATAAGCATTACGGTCAGTAAGTGCTTTTCTACCGGTATCGGATGTATTTGAGATCTCGACTTCATCTCGATCTTCAAAATCATCATCAACCGTGAGGAAGCACTTACTGAACTTACTACTTAAATAGCTATAACGTATCACTTACCGATCAGTAATTTTGATGTTAACATATTACCTTCGTAAACATTTAAAAAATCCCGATCGTGCAAAATTATAATTAAATATTTATGTATTCTATCACGGTATTTCGGTATTTGAGTTTAAAATAATGATGTATTTTTCGAGAAAATCCATCTTTCTTGTCAATGAACAAATTCCTTCCGCCTTGGGAGTAATTTCCTCGCATCTTACCGGAAACTGCGGCCAGTTATATCCGGAGCGGAAGCGATATAAACGAGTCATTGTGTCAAGCTTGGGAACCTAACCTACACTACTAGGTCTTTCCTTTAGCGACCAGGTATACTCGGTCACAGAAAATTCATTATTGAGCTGACACTCTACCTGGAATTTTTACATTTAATTTAAACGTCAAGGGACGACGGATAGAAAAGTTAAGCCACTGACAAGTTAAGAAGTTATTAAGGAAGAGACAGATAATTAGTACTTCCGGCGTAGAAATAGATAATGGTTAATGAGGGACGTAATAGGCTATGATATCATAGAACGTTTTAAGATATTTTTGTATGTAGTAGCTATAGACATGTCATAACGTACATAAGCAACAAAAGTTATGAAAAAAAATTACGCTCCAAATTTTATTACTAAATAAGGTCTAATCTAGTTGTCATAGGACATAATAAATACATAATAGTTGTTTTATAATATACCATGTTTTTTGCCAGTAAAAGTTTTGAAAGATGTTACAAACTTGAAATACCCAAATCTATCTACACAGGTTAGTATAGAGGTGGGCGTTGGCCATGATTTTATCGGGTAACGATGGGTCACGGCGTGACCCGCGTGATTGTGAATATAATTTAAATTCTGCGTCATCATTGGACGTGAGCGTGAGGAACTAAAAAATTATCGTGCGTGTTTAAAATTTAATCGAACGTGAATAAAAGTTTTCTTCTATTCTTTATTAAAAAAATTGTCTTAATTTCGATCTTTTACTTTACATTCTTGTTATTATTAGTATGTCCAAATATGTAATCAACAGTATTTTTTTTTTTTGAATAAAAATAGTGTTATTGTTGTCCCTAAAATTGTATACACAGTTGCTCCGATTTCACTAAAGATATACACATCTTTAAGCCCGTTTGAAACGATTATAATTTTGTTAACAAATTTATTACCAAATTTATAACGATATTTGTGATGGAATAGAACATCATATTTGTTCATAAACATTCATTTCCAATGAAACCAATTTGTTACCTATCTTATTGCCAATTTGTTACCAATTTTGATAACAACTTATGACTGTGTTAAACAGGCTTAAATGTACATAGGAAAAATTACGTGACACGAACGTGACCCGCCGGACGTGAGTGCCAAAATAAAATCGTGAACGTGATTGAACGTGAATCAAACATAAAAAGTCGTGCGTGATTGGTCGTGATTACATTTTTAGTTACGTGAGTGTGCGTAATCGTAGTTAATTGGACAGAGCAGAAACGTGAAATTGTTAACATTTTTGGGGATCAAAATATTGAACAGACGAATATTATCCGAACATTATACGGTGTAATATGTATTAATTTGCCAAAAAGTGGGCAACTCGAACTTTGCCTACAAATCAAATCAGCAGATTCATTCAAAGTGCTTAAGACAAAGTTAGAACATTAGCAAATTAATTCGACGATTTAGAATTTTAAAGATGATTGTTAGATAAACTTTGGTCAGAAATGATTTAAAATTTCCAAAAAGAAACCAAATAGTCTGCGGCCCATCTTGAGAGAATATTCAGATGCTGCGAGAAACAGAGTGAAAGAGAGAGAGAGAGAGAGAGAGAAGATTATCCCCTAAATGTTTCTCAGTTGCGACTGGTTAAAGACTTTTGGTCATTTCTTAGCAGAAAAGTATACAATAATGACTGCGAATACCAAAATGAACAACAGTTATAGACAAGAATATTTCTGACGCCTCGGGAACTAGATTTAACATCGTCCAGAGCCAAATGAGACAAGATATTAAAAAACGGCGTCACATTGAAGATAATGGTCCCCAGTGTTGTAAAATTATATTTCTTATCTCCTTAGTTTATAAGAACAACCCCTAACTTTTTCTTAAAACTTTTGTTATACATACCTTACCACACGATGGTGATTTAAAATTTTATTTTCAAATGACAGATAATTCACTGTTTAAAATGATAGAACAAATATTGTTTTCCACGGCTTACTTTATTTAATATCAATAATTTTCGTGTGGTGCTCATATTTTCAATTTTGTGTCTGTTTTTCTAAATACAATATCCTTCCTCTAAAATGAAATCTAGGCATATATCCATTAATCTTTCGTTCGACGTGCGTCTGTTATATTTCCAGGCGTCTGTTTTGGACGCCAGCCGTCGGCGTAGAGGGAAACAGAACAGGATGCGCCGCCAATATTTTGGCGGAAGTGGGAAGCATGCTTATAATTTGCGTTGCGGCTGTCGTGAGATAAAATTAGACGCGCTAAAACGTCCCACCTCCGCCGCCGACAATATATCGCACCAGCACCAGCCAAATTTCAACAGCAGAGTATTTTTACACTTCGCTTGCTTCCAAAAGAACACAGGGCTTTACCCAAATTTTGGGGGAGAAGCATTGTACACTTATACGAGTACGTATAACTTAGAACATAATATAATTCAGATTACGATCTGAGTAGATGCATATTTTAATAGATCTGCGTTGCATGATTTTTTATATGCTTTTATTAAATTATAAAAAAAAATGTTCTTTAACATATTGCCTGCCGTGTCACCCATAAATGACCGACACACTAGTGCTTTTAATTGTCAGGCCGACGTCAGTCGTACATGAGTGACACGTAGACTGTTACATCTACATCTGTCAGTTACATTTGGGTGACGATATGTACGTTTTCATACAAGATTTTAGTAGTGTGTGGGCCACACAGAAATTATATTAACATATTAACAATTTGCGGCGTCTGATGAAAGATTATGTATAACAGAATGGAAGCGTCAGTCATAATTGGGTGACAAGTGTTAATGTAAATTTTTTGATGTGTCCATCCACGAAATTTTTTCGAGAAACAATTGAGCCAGTCAATGTTTTAAATTGCCATAAGTTTGAAATTGTTACAAAATATCCATTACAAATTTCATAATTAATTATTTAAATTATGTAATATTTTCAAAAAGTCATATAATGTGACATCAAAGTTCTTGCAGCCATGTGACAAACTATCGCCTACTTTTATTTATATAAATTAACGTAGGTGATGGACAAACTGTTTTTCTATTACTATGAAAAATATTGCTTAATCTTTCATTTTAGTATATTAAATCCGAAGTGAAATAAGTTTCATTACACCCGAGGACTTATGTATATTACCGAGAGGCTCGAGATGAGATATAGCGCGAGGCTTTGATGAAGCTTCCACCGAGGTATGTATACCATTTTATTTTTGACAGCTATATTAAAATTGTTTAGCCTACTTTATAATAGCGATCTTTGACAATGTTCCTAGGCAAACCTATATAAACATTTCCAACCAATGGGGTGGAAACGTGATTGATCACTTTCCCACCCAAAAGATTGTCATTGCAGTTACGAATTATGTATTTCCACTTCCCAATCTCTAAAAAGTTAGGAATCAACATATTACTATAATGATTGTGACTAAATACTTTAAAAAAAAATGTGAAACCGGATTATTGTCAATTGTCAAATAAAATCGACAGTTATACTTCATATAAGCAATTATTGACCGGTTAGTTATATTCTTTCAAGCCTTCCCGAAATTAATGTCCCTATTCCTGTTGAAAGCTTCGTCTCCTACGTGTTGAAGTAAACTAATCTGTTATCCTTTCGATGTGCAATTATGTAGTCCACCTACCGAGGCATTAGTATTGTTCAATGCAGACAATTATTGTTGTCCTTTTACGGCCGCTCAAATGGAAATATGTTGTAAGCACCATATGGTATTTAATTGTTTACCGTATAAAATCATTTTTATCTTTTAGATCATGCCGTATCTAATGCGAGCAACATATTTTGTTGATTACTCTTGCATATGGTCTGTTTGAAAGAATTTACTAATTAATTTGGTTATTTATTTTCGAAAATAACTCATATTAATAGTGAATCCTTTTACAAATATATGGTGAGATATCAATTTGTTCTAATATTACATTAAGAGGGTCGTCATATTAAATAAATAGTTTTTTTATCTGTCATTAGTTTTCAAAATATCGTTGTAACATAATAAAGACAACTTTGTTCACTGACCGATGGTGAATTAATCGATTAATTGAACATGAAAATTGTTCGGTCAGGGCTTGGTCTGGCTTTAAATGTCAGAAAAATCGTTAAATGTCACGCAAGAATTATTGAGAGTAAGAAAATCAGGTAGGTCGTAGAAAACAAAATTATCATTTTAAACAGTTGCAAAAGTTGTTAATTAGAACTTTATTGTTTAAAGTATCGTTGTGTATGAATGAAAATATGGAATTAAACAGAAATATTTTTTTCAATTAATAAAAAATATAGAACACCTGCCTGATTTAGTAATATGCAATTTCGTCTATTTTTCAACTAATTAAAATTTTATTTACGGGATATAGGTTTTCGTCTGAAGAACAGATTGACGCTGTGCAATTCATGATTATGTTCAAAGCATTTCAGCTTGGAACGAAACAATGGTGAAGTGTATTATTGTGGAAGGGAACTATTTGGAACATATTTAAAATAAAATTCTAAAAAATATGAACACTTCAATGATTCAAGCGGGATCTTCGTAGTAACAAAACAAAAAAGAAAACCATATGAAATGCTTTTATATTTTCACTATTTTTATTTTATATGTAGGATTTTTTTTTCGTCTTTCCATTTTCATTTTCTTTACATCCGATTTGATGTGGTACCTATTCAGGGAAAAGAAAATCTAAAAACCCGATCAAATAATAAGAATTCATATCACATGTTTAAATCTCTTTTTTATTGGTAGATTTTTTTATGCCTTGTTCTTCTGAACTTTTATTAAATCCAATTGTTTGTAGAAATAAAGTTTGATATTTGCCGTGAAGCAATAAAATTTCATTTTATGTTTTATGATAGAAATGTAGCATGAATTTCTCAATGTTAAGAAAATATAAGAATTTTCATAATGCAATGTAAATTTATCTTTAACGAATTCTCACATCTGCTGTTGAATTCTCAACATTAAAATGCAAAAGTTTTAGGAAAACCATGAATATTTAAATTCGAGATCAAAATTTTTAAAAAGTTTCAAGAAATATGTATTAGTTGGTGAACAATTATTAAGTCGTTCACACTACGAAGTCAAAATACAGAGGTCACACAACAATTATTGAATATAAGATATCAGGTAGGCCGGGGAAAACAAAATTTTAAACAGTTATTAATCTGACTTTTGAATTTAAGTTGCGAAAGTTAAGTTAGAACTTACCTAATCAAACATATTTAATTATGGTAATAAAGGGTTAATAATCCTTAAAAATTTTATCCGAATCATAATTCATAAAGAAATTAATCATTTCAAAATGAAAACATATTAATTAGTAAATTTCTCCTTGAAGTAGGCGTAGACAGCTACTTCTTCAAACAAACGAGCATCGTTGAGAGAGAGACAGAATATCTGAGCGGCATCCTACACACTTCCTGTGACATGTTATTAAAGGGTGGACACAACAGAGCCGTATCCAAGAAATTTCAACTGGAGAAAACAATCGTTTATTTTCCTGTGTTATATTTTCAAGCAAATTTTGTGTGACTGTGAAAGATGTTAGTGTCATTTACAATGAATATTACACCTGTCACAAGTCATCACCATTTGCCTCTGTCAGTAACTTTTAGTTGTGACTTATGTGACACAAGACAAGGTGGGTTGTCGTGAGAGATATATGGGTTGACGCCTCAAAGTGACGCAAATAAGAGAAGAATAGAAAGGAAAAATTGCAAGAAAAAAATCTTTTTTCTTCAAGCGTATTATAATATACATATTATGCTACTGTATACACACTATAGAAGATATTCATTGTCTTACTAGTACAAAAATGTTGTTATTGTTGTACTAGTAAAAAAATGTTAGTGTCATAGTTCACCGCTGGCGGCGGCAGTCGTCACAGCAACACAGATTATATTGAAAATTGTTATTTGACAGTTGTGTCGTTTTTGTTTTGTAGTGTACACAGCCAGCTGTGGCTGAAATTGCAAATACTACAATTAAAAAAATCCAAAAAAAATGCCAAAAAAATCTTTGAAACACTTGAAGAAAAAATAGTATATGTCATTCGGAGTAGAACGCCCTTTTTGTGTTTTACCCAGCTTGCCAAGCCTCGGCTAGCGCCTCGGCCGCAATAGCTGGGTTCAACACAAAAAGACCGCTTTCTACTCCTAATAACATAATATACTATTATGTGCCTCCGTCCGGTATAAGTAGTTTTACATTACTCTAAAATCGTCCAAAGTTTTATGCTTATTAAATGGTATTACTCTGATGAAATGTCAATTTATGAGTATTTACTATTTACAACACAAGAATTAGCAAAATGTTTACAACTTTTAATATTAAATTTTTAATTGTAACAAACATATTTTAAAATAAATACAAGAAATTATATTTGAACTCTTGCAATGTAAATCGATAAAAAATGTTTGCTGGTTTTGTAGGTTATGTTTGTAAATCCATGCCATTTGAAATTATTCCAATCTTTCGATGTTACCAATATAAAAATCCTTAGTATTTTATATTTTTGCAATAAATCAAATTCATTTAATAAATTTATGGAGAAGTCAGCACAAAAAAAATTGTGTACCTATCACACGTCCAGAAACAGTTTTGCGAGTGATACAAATGACTACTTATTTAAATTATCAAATAAAGATTGCAGTATTGCAGAGTTGGGCGAAACTTGACACAGATGTACGCATTTTAAGGTTAAATACGAATCTGAATTTTATTTCATCTTTAATATTAATTTAATTATTGAGAATAAGAAATCAGGTAGGCAGCGGAAAACGAAATTTGCACATTTTAAACATTTATTTTTCTGTTATATATGCCAATTCTAGACAAATCTGTAAGTCTTAAGGTGCATTCACAAATGAAAATTAGGTTTATGGGTTTTGTTTAGGTTTAAGTAGTCATTCATAAATGTAAGTTTAAATTACCTGAAAATTAGTTTTGATATGTACAGGCATTTGTGTAAATGCTTCAAAAACAAGATTAAAATATCGGTAAGCATTATTCAACAAGACACCTGTGCGCCGTGAAACTGTCATTCGCTTGGCATTATTGGTTATATTTCAGGAATTATGTTATGACAGTCGCCATGTTTTCTCGCATTTGTTTAAAAAGCCGAATCCACCAAGTAGATACTAAATAAAGATGGGTGTATATATTTATATCATTTCAGACTCGTTCTCATTGATGAAGTTTGTGACGTCAAACTAAATCATAAACCTAAAGTTTGGACCTTGCAATGTTTAGCTTTATGATTTGGATTTTAAGACCCTAAATTCTGAAGTGGGAATGGAGTCATTACATAATATGCGGACAAAGTCTTTAAATATAAAGTATAAACCATAAATCTAAACATAATTTTTATTTGTGAATGCACTTTTACAGATCTATAATTGTATAAAAAAAAACTAACAAAAACACAACTAGTTATGTTAGTTAACACAAAATTATACATCTCGAATCCATAAGAGGACATTCACTTCATGAAACGGCTACTCATAGTGTAATGTCAAAGTTGCCGGCCACCTGGACAAAAAAATACCAGCAATAACATCAACTAACGCACAGAACTCACTTTAGGAAAACTCGAAGAGGTTATTGTTAACGAGTTCTGTGCGTTAGGTAATGTTATTGTTGGTATATTTTAAAAGTAAATAATTACATGAAATGGATGAGATTTTTGTTCATGAAGTGGATGTCCAATTCATGAAATGTACAATTACATCATATGGATTCGACATACATAAAATTTACAGGTTTGTTCAGAATTGGCCTATAGTTGCGAAAGTTCAGCTAGTTAGAACTTGGGTAATCATGTACACATATTTCTTAAAAAAAATGTGTACATGATTTTATGTTTAAGAATTTGTATCTATAATTTTTTACTAACAATGAAAAAGGTGTAAGTAAAAATAAATGCTGTATGAGATTTCCCGTATATTTTAACACCTAATCTGCACCGCAGTCATGTAATTTACCCACAATATAAATAAAGATAGCTTATAGAGAATTAAAGATTAAAATATAAAGCAGGATGTTTCTGATAGAAGATTTATAGCAAATTTTAATTAAAATGATCAATTTCTTGTTCACAAACAAATTATCTGAAATTGCTGACGGCTTACAATTACCTCAATTAAAAGCGGGCAAAATCAACGGATGTATGCGCGTTAAAAATGTGTTGACTTTTTGCAAACTACATACTTCCTAAATGTACATATACAAAAGCATCCTGTATAGATGATTAAATGTTACGTCATCACAACAAAAACAAACTGTAACATTATCTTAAGCTTTTTGCGGCTGATCGCAAAAAAGCAATCCATAAAATATCAATGTTAAATGAAAGTTAACTGAAATTCGAGCGCAATGCGACAGAAAGCTACAAGGAAGGAATTTCAGTTTCTTTCCCACCTATCATAATAAAGAATTGGAGAATTTTTCAAATCAAAAGGCCACATTGCCACAGAAGATGACCACGAATTTTGTACGTCAATATTTGCTCGACGGAAAAATATACGTCAGCATTTTTATTCGACAAGACATTTGTACAATACGAGTAAAAATTTATACGCCAAACATTTGTACTTTTATAGCATGTCGTATCACTAAACTCAATGGGGTCCTTCACTATTTTTATTTTATATATATATATATATATATATATATATATATATATATATATATATATATATATATATATATATATATATATATATATTTTTAAACTTCGTCGAAATTGAAAGCAATTTGTAGTTTTATTATTATTGTTTATTGTTATTTGTTAACCCGTAATAATTTTCTTAATATTTTGTGACGTAAACGATAATTTTGTTCTCAAACAGTAAACTTCGCTAATAATTAAAATAACAAAAAAATGATCTTTTTCAACATTTATAAAAAATATATAAATTTGTTAAAATAACTATTGTGGTCAATAATATACGTGGATAATAAGCAATTTAATAAAATAATTTATAAAAGACTACTTATATTGTAATCCAAGGTTGAGTGCCATCGATAGCCCTATATTATTCAACATCTCTTTCACTTTCATACCAACGCATTGAGTCTGGCATGGCATCATAAATTAAAAGAAGTTTAATTTGATTTACTTCCGTTGTCTTGTTGTTGTTTTCTACATTCATGTACTTGAAAATGGATTCCGAGCGTTAACAGAAGGCTGGCTTTAAAGCAGTGATAATTTAGAAAATAACCCGTTTAGTGTGACGTCATGAAAGTTTCCAATCACGAAAATGGCGTCTTCGTTGCTAAGGCGGTTGCTATGCTACACCAGGATTTGACGTTTGGCTCTCTAACCTATAAGTTTGTTTGGTATTGAAATAGCTCAGAAACACGTTATAAAGTTTTCTTCTGTAAACGAGGTTGTAAATAAATACTAACCTGACTAAGTTTATCCAGATATACTACAGAGTTGGTTTTTTTTTTGTAAATTTAAAAAACTTAAGTTCCACATTCGCTATAATGATTGAAGTTAGCTGCGAAACTTCAAAATATGCACTTTACAACTTACAAGATGTGACAAGTACTAATAACAATTATATTTTTTCATCTTTGCCTTTTAAAGAGCCTAAAATTTGAAGAAAGAGAAATCTTCCACTACTAGTTTCGCTGTGAATTTTAAATAACATAGGAACCGTTACCAAGGCGACAGCCATTTTCTTGTTTGGAAACTTGACCTACGTCATCACTAAACGGATCTGTAGAGTAAATGTGTGACGTAATAGATATAGAGATGAGGAAACGTGTAACACGAGGGGGGTCTCCTTCGAAAAAGATGACTGTTTCTACTGCTTCTTATTGTTTACTTCAGCGATGATACACTTTACACTTACTGGTGATAACGACTTCTGGAGAAGGAAGAACAGAAATACACTTACACTTTAACTTTACACTGATGAACACTACGGACATGAACAAATACTTGTTATTTAAAACTAATTAAACTTTATTTACATGATTATTATGACTTATTATTAACTATGGATTAGATTAAACTAATCATAACTAACACAACTAAGCAGATACTAAGCTGTTACATTCCGTACCACAACTATTATTGATCTTACCCTCGCCTTGTCACAAATGGTATTAAAAACTCGATTATTTTAAAAACTAATATTAAAAAAAAACTTTGATAGTGCCTATTTTAGATTTTTGAGGTCTATTTTCAATATAAATTACCCATGGTCTAAATTGTTTAAAGTGGAGGACTCCATTTAAAAGCAGCGGAATGTGTATATGTGCTTTTTATGAATTTCTGTACGATGTTGAAAAACTGAATGTTGAAACGAATGTAAATTTGTGTACATGATAGTACGTAAAATTCTTTAATATCTTATTTACCCTTTACGCAGATGATCAGATGAAGGTATCAGAGTGTACCGAAACGTCGGGTGGGTAAGAAAATAAATAATGTATGACTGACGTTTTGGGTAATTGTTAACACCTAATTAAATACAGATTTCTGTTCTGTTTTTTCGAAATAAAAAAAATTCACCGTGCCTGTCAAAATGTTTCGTTATTATTGATCAACATAAACTAAACGTCTAATATAATAAAAGAATGAGTTCAATCGAAAACGAATTCAAACATTCCCGTTATTTATTTATCAAACCTTGAATGGATTTTTTTTAAAAAAAGATGCATTAATATGTAAAAAATAAAATTGTTTTGTTCCCTGCAGAACAATAATATTCCCATACATAAAATATCACTTAGCTATTTTTAAATTAAAATTGAACTTTCATTTTACTTTAAAACTAAAAACAATCATTTAAAAAATACATAAAATATAACTACGCTACTTTTAAATTAAAATTGAACTCACATTTTATTTAGAAGTAAAAAGTCTTCAATGTTTTTATTATTTTCATTTCAAACTGTGAAAAGAATGAATAATACTTGGCTGGTCATTGATTGAATGCGCCATTTTCTCCTTTTGTTAAATGCAAAGACAAATCTCTGGTCATTGTGACTTGAATTCCAGATCAAGAAAAAGATGATTTACTTGAAACTTTTGAATAATATTATCATTTGTAGAACGCGAGAATTATACAGAACATTGATCTTTTTGTCCTGACTACGTTAAGTTAAACTTACACGCAGATCAATGAGGGGTCTAGTACGAGCCCAAACTCATATTAGTACAGCCGGTTAACATTTTTAACACACAAATTATAAAACCTATGGAAATGGTGAGACTAGTTTAAAATATAGATTTTAAAATACAAAACTGAATATGTTATGCAAGTGTTCCGCCATTTAATGTTGGGTTAAATCGTATTAGTAATACCAGTTTAATTCTTTTATGCATTGTATCCCTAAGCCCTGCAAATTTTCCTGTGAGTATTGTCCCGTATGTCTTCCAAGATAGATATTCCTGTATGCACTGAATTTCTACGAAGTTGCTTTTCATTGAGCCAAAACTAAAAGGTATCGATAGAAGCTAAAACTGAACTAGAAAATGACTCTTAACTATCCCTACTCATTTGGCGCACAGTTTTTTTTTTTTAAGTTTTAAGACTATTTAAAGTAGCCAAACGAATTTTGTAGAAATTTCTCATCATTTGTAATTTTCGTAAATAATTAAATGAAAAGATTGGCGCCAGAAATAGTAATGAAAAGCAACTCCCCACAAATTACAGCTCGTAATTTTTAGCCAATAGGAAAACAGTTCATCCATCACGTAAATTATTTATATATAAATAAAAGTAGGCGATAGTTTGTTATATGAACTTTGTCGTCAGAGTCTGTTTTAGACCAAGTAATTTCTTTCAAAATATTACTCAAATTTCAATAATTAATTGTAAAATATCCAACGGATATTTCGTGATGTTTTCAAATTTCTGATTGTTTATATATTTTTAAATTTATTATTTAGAAGGCATGAAAAATTCTTGGAACAACCCTATTATTAAAAACAGAGCTATACGAATAAAAGATGAAGTTCTATAGTTTAAAAATGAAACCCACACCAGAAGAAACTACTTCTCTACTTTCAACGACTTGAAGAAAGATAAACTCTTCCGTAACTCAACTCTTCTACTAGAAAGAGAGGGAACTAATGAATGGTGAGGGTTTCTAATGAAGACTTTCACAAGTAGAATAAATATAAATGCGCGTAGTTTCACATTTCCCGCTCAGATGACGTGAATGTTTGTTCTTGTTTTACAGGCCCCGTTTTGTTTTATTCATCCCTTGAGATGCACGTTGGTAGTCACGTGGGGCGTGATGTCATTTGATTTAAAAGCTTGCAAGTGTAACATGATATATTTAAGAGAAAAATTGCAAAATGCACAAGACCTAGTGAGCGAAACGGTAGTATTGGAGGAACAAGGTGAAATTTTGACTTTATTCCTTAGTTTAAAAAACGAAGTATAAAAGCCGTTTCACAACTTCGGGTACAACTTTAAGGGCATATAATACAGACAAAATGAGCAAAAAAGCCTAAACAATATAGGTCTGATCATTAACTGTTTCCGAGAAATACACCATTTTGTATTACAAAATTTTGTCTAAGCCAGTAAAGAGATTACAAATATAAAATAAAATTTTATATGAAACATTTACTGAGTTTACATGCAGTTTTGAAACCGTTTTTAAAACGTTTTTAGTTTTGAAAACGCCATGTATACAGTGTCAATACGGTTTTGAATTATCTCAAACCAAAACTAAAATTCATGGGTTGGACTTGAAAACTAGTTTCAAAACTACTCATGTAAACACTTAAAATTCAGTTTCGATACTGCACATGTGTACAGAGTATAACGTTTCTGTCTTCAAATATACAGACAGTTGTGTAGTTTTAGTGCGTACTGGTACGAAGTATAAAAAATAATTGGAATAATAGCAAAACGAAGTATTTGGAGTGAAGAGGATCTGTCACTTACATCAGCTAAATGCGCATGCGCCGAAACTAATTTCAAATCAATTTTTAAACTTGTTTTGAAAACTGCATGTAATCAGTTTTGCATAATTTTGGCTGAAAACTGAAACCATTTTCAAAACTGCATGTAAACGTAGTAATTTTCATCAATTTATAGTTAAGAAGTTATTTGAAATATTGTTCAAGGTCGCCACATTTAACTTAGTACATTATTATGCGATTTTTTTAAATAAAAGCTCGTCTACGTTGCCATTTCAAAGATAAAGAAAAAGTCTCATCTAATCGAAGTTGTAATTCGAGTTTTCGAGATAACAGAGGTAATCCCTCTATGTCTTATTCGGCTTTTGATGTTTTTCAATTAAAGCCTAGACACCTTAAATGTATGACACAAAGTTATATTCCTGTCTGTTAACACTTTTTTAAAATTTTTATCATATTGTAATTTGTGTATTTTATTGTTTTTCCTCTCCTCTTATTAAGAGTTATCCTGTTGGGCAGTTTGTACCTACTACATAAATAAATAAATAAATAAACAAATAAAAAGTAAAATTTATTTTTCCCTATCTTATATCTCGGAAACTATTTAAGATCGGACCCATGTTGGTCAAACTTTTTTTAATCATTTTGATCAGTAATATATGTCCTTGAAGTCTGTACCCGAAGTTGTAAAATTCCCTGTTTGTGATTTGTGGCACGTATTTTTAAAAATTATTTAAAAATCTTCTGTTTATTATTTAGATAATATATGAAATCAACAGACTAAATTCAAAGTTCTCAAATATTCTTAACAGATTAAGTTTTTCTGTTGTTCCATTTCGTCTGAATAACATTCTATTTATATTTCTAAAGATCAAAGTTTCAATTATGACACGAGATAAAACTGATACTAATTTAATATCAATTACATACATAAATTAATTTCAACAAGTTGATAAGTTTTTTAAGGCAATATTCATATTACTTAATTACTTCCTTGAAGAAAACAATTCAGGATACATATATTTTATGAATGGACGTGCAGTCATTTCTTGAGAGTTGGTATGCGATAAATATGTTTACGTTTACGCTGTTTGAGCTCGCAAATTAACTTGAATGACTGCTTATTTCTTTTCCAATTCATTCATAAATGAAGTTGCGTGGATCCTATTACAGTACACGAACGTTGTAATTGTATACAAATAAGAAATACAAGAATTGTGTTGCCATGGCCTTCTAACCAGGGATAAATCAACTTTTAGTAGATCTATAAAGTCAAGAAAATTTGAGCGGGAGTAATAAATCAGTCCGACAAAGATATTCCAGTGGCGCGTCAATAATTGTTTGCTAAAGGGATATTCGAAAAGACTGGATTCGATAGAGGATCATTCTAGTTCATTTTTTCAAGATTAGCTGGTCGCCCTACTTTGAAATAAAAATAAGTTTTGATAAAATACTTTTCTTTGCAGATAATATAATACATACACATATCCCTCTGAAAACTTCTATCTACGCTTATGTAACTCATCAAAAGAAATATCTTAACGTTTATTGAGGCCTTTCTATTGTTACAGACTTAAGTTTTATTCCTGCTATAAAGCGGGCGACATTCTATTAACAAAGTAAAGTTATATTTATAATTTTTCCTACAACCGTGCGTGAAAAGTACTTTTCACGCACTCATTACAGTGTGTAAAGTGTCACTTTTCAAGCACTAGTGCGTGAAAAGTAAATAAGCGTTGCTATGCAACATTAAAATTCGGTTAATTTACCTGTTAAGTATAAAATTAGGTAGTAAATAATAATGAAAGTAATGAATTTTATAAAGAAATATGAATATACACTGTAGGTAAATGAAACAAATCTAATAGTTTTTTTAGCAGATTGAGTACTAATCTAATTTTTATGAACATTAACATTTTTTTGATATGTATTCTAACCTAACCTAATTTTTAATATTAATATTAAATGTACAATTTGTACATTATAAAAGACTAATCATCGTCTGTCTGAGATTCTTCCAAGTGTTTAAGTTACATTTTATACATTGTTATGAGAAAGAGTACTTACAGTATTTGAAACTGCTGGATGCCTGTACACTCAGTATTATGAGAAACATCAATACAATTTCGGTTGTAGGAAAAATGTTGTATGCAACACGTGTGTAAAATAGTATTTTTTGTCTCGTGCTACAATTTCCGCATTTTCGCACTCGACCAAAAAAGTACTACTTTACACACTTGATACATAAATAACTATTTCTAGTAGGTTTTTTTGCCGCTACTTGACAAAATCTAATACCTCGCCAAATACTATTCCTGCATTTTTTTTATTTATTACTACAGCTCATTTTGAAACGAAGTACAGGCGCGAGAAACGAGAAACAACTTACTTATAGCTGGTATATGTATTTCTCCAAATATAACAACAATAACCTAGCACACAAAACTCGGCCCGAGTTTTCCAAACGTCAGTTTTGTGCATTAGATTACACGTGTTTCGAGAAATTGCAAACGAAAACTTTCAAATATTCATATTAGATAAGCTATTCGTCGTTTTATAAAATACATTGCAATAATAACTAATGTTTACTTGTCAGTGAAATCTAGGCGACAGACACTTAAAATTTTTGCACGCTAAGCAGACATAATAATTTAATATTTTTTTTTTTTTTGCAACAGGAAAATTATTAATAATTAGGGAAAGAGGATCATGATCCTCTTTCCAGTAGGCTACCTGCCACCTGCCACGAGCACGTCATACTAGACTATTCCGAGTATAGACGGCATAGTTCGTCATATTCAAGTATAGTGCTAGCATAGTTGTGCAAGAGAAACCAATTGACATCGTCGGTGGCCCGTAGCTCAGTTGGTAGAGCTCCCGGCAAGTGGGAGGTCCCGGGTTCGAGCCCCGGCGGTGCCAGTTGACTTTTCAAAAAACTTTCCTAAATTATTAATAATGTTGTTCTGATTTTCTAAATACACTATCCAGCACCTACTTGGCTATCGCCCAAATGTCCAGCGCCCGGTTGATCGTTCCCGGACTTTAGTGCTATAAACGGGTTTAATCACAGAATTAGTGACATTTGTAATAAACAGTGCAGAATGCGAATTACTCTCGGTAATATTAATAGTTAAAGTTTAAGAAATATTGACATTTATTGTTACATTAATCCCCAGAGCTCACAGGAAGTGCAGATCATTTTAAAATTGTGACTGTCGCTGTCTGGTCTTGGAGAAATCTGTGTCTGTGTGCGATAGTATCTGAGGCGATTGTTAACAACATAATCGGATCGCAAAAGGAATGATAATTTTCGCTGCCCACGGATGCAACTGAAATATGTTTAAGAAAGTTATGCCGAGTGGGCGATGCTGGTCTCTGGTCTGGTTAGCAGTTAACCGAGCAACCTGTGCACATGGGCGGCGTTATGGAACCGTGACAAACAGGAAAACACAAAACTAACAGAAAAATGAGTTAGCACTTAGACGATTTTCTTTATTATTTAAATAGGAGGAATGTTAGAAAAAAATAAATATAATAAGTTGTTACCATAAAGAAAATATTTTACAGTTTCTTTTACTTGTTCTAATCGTTTTAGTTTGTGTTAAGATTGTATTACTGTACAATAAATGTAATTATAGGTTTGTATGCACGAAATACAATTTATTTTTAATCAAAGTGTAAATTCTATATTTATAAACAAACTTAATTTACATTTTGTCCTCTAGGGTGAGCTGGAATCGTTCCGATAAGTGACGTATACGCTCACTTGATCCTATTGAGATTTTAAATTGAACTCTATTTTAAAAAATCTGGTTTGACCAACACAATATCTCCCGCCATGTACCGCCCGTCAGAAAAAAGATTAAGCTAATCCTTATTTTTGGATTAGCGAGTTTTACTCTAATTTTGGCAGTTTATTTCTTAAAATATAGTCTAATCTAATCCAAGTAACTACCTTTTTTGATAATAAAATGAAGATTAAATTTTAAATACCGGGATAAAATAGAATTCACTAATCTAAAAATAAGAACAAGCTTAAACTTTTTTGCGAATCGTTAATTTTTTGTTAATCTAAATTCATACCTACATATTTACATACGCTGGAAACTGTATTGATCTCCTTTCCTATTGTTCTAGTTACTTTTTTTCTTTTTAAACCGTTACTATTATTAATTTGAAATGATTAATTCTTTGACAGTGTCATTTATCTGTCAGATACATACATTTGAATAACTGCGCAACCAAGGAGTTTTGCTTGTTTAAAGCGTAGGCTCCGGGATTTAAATTATAGATTATTTTATAAATTTATCCATAAAATATATAGAAAAAGTAATAATGCAAATCTGTAGAAAATTTAATAATCTTTAATTTTTATAATAACATTAATGTCGAAAAAATAACATTTAAAGGTATTTTTCGAAAAAAAAAAAATCTATTTTGAGCTTCTAGTAAAGTGCCATCTAATGGGTTCTTTCCATTACAGAAAAAGTTCGAAATACAAGGTTTCAAAATTTTCTGAATGATAGTATTTGAGTTAGAGTGGAGGATCCACACACCAATAAACACATACACACAGACATCATCGTGAAAATTGGATTCTAGGGACCTTAAAAAGTTGCTCATTTACCAAAATCTCGATATGCGATTTTTAGCACGATCCCTATACCTCCCTTACCAAGGGTAGCGGGACGTAAAAATATCTATAAAACAATTTGTAATAAAACGTAGAGAATAAATAAACATTTTGTCATGTTACTTAGTAACAATTTTGTTGTAAATATTTTCCATCGTGTTTCAAAAAGATTTTAACTATGATTTATTTATTTTTTAATCCATTTTAACTTTTGTATTGGGCAATCCTGCAAATATACTGAAATATTTATCCAAAAGCACCTGTTAGTATATTTGAAAGATAAGTATATCACTATTTGAGGAAACGCATATCTCATCCATAAGTGCAGCTGCACCGTTTAAATCCAAGAACTGATAAACTCCAGTCAATCTTAAGTGATTAGAAATGCGATATAAGTCTTTAAAAAAAAACATTGATAAGTTATTGCTAGTCTGGAAGGTGCTGTTTATAAATTCTGTTTGAATTTATGACCCGAGTCGATCTACGTAGGAAACCTAAATCAATAATGTTTATACCAGACGCCCACTGTTAAAAATGTCTTCATTTAATTCTACAGGCGCCATCGTCCAGCCTTTATATTTCATGCCCGGCGCGACCACTCTACGAGTTACAGGAAGTTTAGAACAAGACTTATCTTTTTGCTTCTAATGAACCGGGATGGAACTGAAAGAACAAGAAAAAAGGAGAAAACTTTGCTGATTTTTCTTCATAAAATTTGGGAGACTGAGCTAGTTTGTGACAAAATACGGACCGACAAGAAAAACAAATTAAGGAGATGGAAGGACAGAATTAATGGAGTGAAAGAATGTTTTTTCCAAAAATATGGAGCTTACGACGCGAACTTCTTGTTCTTTGAAAACACCAACACGAATGATTTTTTATGAAACCGGACACGAACTAAATATGTCGCAGGCCCAATATAGTAATGTCCAACAATATAGTAACGTCCATTAAAGTAAAAGTCACTTTGACATTAAACTTAAGAGGAAAGTTTACCCCTATAGGTACTAAAATATTAAGCGAAAATTCAAATAAATTGTTCCTGTACTAGAACTATTAATATATTAAAAAATTCAACATACATAATTTATTCTTTCTATATAACGTTAATTTTTTCTACATTGCATTTATCCAGCGTTAATTCATACTATATACATATATAGCGTTTATCGTTTCTTTGTAGCGTTTATTTTTTTCTTCATAAGAGCAAATCGATTTTTTGATCAGATGTATATTTCTCGAGATATTCGTGGTGGTACATTTAAGTGCGACACCCTTTTGGGTAAATTCGTATTTGAATTTTAATAGTTAATTTGCATTATGTACGAATAATTCCAGAAATCGGAAAAAAATTGTTAATTGTGACTATTATAGAAGAGAATAACAAACTTTATTATTGTTTTCTCTGCTTAATATTTCGTTAAGCTTTAAATTCATTGTCTGCTTCTTCTCCAGCGATAATGCCTCTGAAACTTAGCACAAATAAAATAAAAGAATCGCATCTTCTCCGCTGAAAATGCATCATCTGTATCTGTATCTTTCCTGGCCGCGTCAAGCGTCAAGTGATTTGAATTGAGAAAGAGTTGGCAAGCAGACGCAGTGGGATTTTATTTTTAGCCGTGGGTGTGAATGAAAAGATTGATACGAGAGCCATAACACATAACACGATGGTCCAACAACCAAAATAAACCACAGCTGAACTTGAAAGTCGAAAACAAAACTAAACTAACCTCTGATTGAAAATGTCACGAGAATTAGACAATTGAAATCTTGTTTCAACGCCCACTAAGATGAAATTAAATCATGAAAATAAGTGGAAAAATTGGCCTTGATCTTGGACAAAATAGCATTTAATGGGGGTTTTCACTTTTTTTCTGTTCTGCTTCGTTATTTTCTGCATTCATTTACTTGAAAATGGATTCCGGATTTCAAAAAGGCGATAGTTATAAATTTGGCAGAGTTCACTGGCAAGGACTGACGATCGTAATAAGTGCAAGAAAGTGCGCAGTCAGTAAGGTTCAGTTTACTAGAAAAGTATATGTAAATAAAACACGTAAAACTCAGTTAGTGCGCACTGATTGTATAAATGAAAAAAGAGTTATGCACTCAATGTAAAAAGTTTGCACTAAATATATAAATGAAAAACGGTATAAGTACATGAATGCAGAAAATAACGAAACAACAAAAGTGGCAATCAAAACTTGTACTAATTTACTTAGTTTTTATGTTCATTATTTTATTAAATTGCATATTATATCAAACTGTTTTAGGATCTAATCTTCATATGAATGATCAAATTTTCTAATTTGTTACTATGGTAGAGTACCCCGCTTTACAATATAAAAGTGACACTTAAATCTCTTTGAATTTTGTTACATTCTATCCAATATTTTCATTGAAATATTTGCCAAGCGTCTCTCCCATGTCTTGGCTTCATTTATGAATGAAGTGTCCAGTCTATCTCCCTCTCTTTCTATCTTGAGCCCACGCGGGAATCAAGTCCCACACCTGATTCAAGTTAGAGAGAGATAGAACAGTCCATCAGCTGCTGGTGTCCGGTGCCCTACGCATGTACATGGGCGTAGAAGCGGTTCGGACACTGAACTCACTACCCCACACAACAACGACAAAAAAATGTTAAAAGATATGTATGTAGGTAGAAGAAAAAGAACGTTAAATGATTCAGGAATTTTTGGAAAGTTTGTTGTGATCTTGTGGCTTAGATTATAATAATCAAAGATGGCAGCATTAAACAAAACTAAAGTATGCTATGCAAATGTTTATATGGTTGAAATTTTTTGGTTATATGATAAGTTGGTATTATTCTAGTGAAATGTCAACTTATAAGTATTTTCAACACAAGAATTATAGCAAATTGTTTACAACCTATGTTGTATGTTTGTTATGTTTGTAAATTCATGTCATTTGAAATTACTCATTATCCAAATCTTCCGATGTTACCAATATAAAAAAATCCTAGTATTTCATATTTGGACAATAAATATAATTCATTTAAATAAATTTAGGGAGAAGTTGGCACAAAAACTATATTTTCTACTCCTGCTCTGAAAATACAATTTTCTGGTTTGTTTTTCATGCTGAAAGCGAATCTTTGCAGTACGCTTCTGTATCCTAGCAATGAATTTAATATTTGTTGTCATAGAAACGCACCACAAATACAAAGTTGATAATAAATGTATATTTCTTTTCTTTTATTTTTATCTTGCAGGAGTAGAAAAAATAGTGTGTATAACACGTGTTGAAAGTTCTTTGTCGAACACAAACGATTGCAACCTTCGCTTCGCTCAAGCTGCAACTCAGCACTTGGAGTATATATATATATATATATATATATATATATATATATATATATATATATATATATATATATATATATATATATATAAAACTATTTTATAAACTGATTTGCGAGTGCTCGTATTTGTCAAAATACCACTGAAACAAAGTAAAATTATCATCTCGATTATCAATGAATTTAACTCGACATTTAATTCAAATTCTGTTCCTTGTATAATAAAATTGTTAAATTTTAATGATCCGTCATCTATGTAAGAATTCCCATTAAATGTATATAATAATTAATGACATGTCAAAGTCTTTAATGATAAATAGTTAGAATAGATAATGAGTAAAATTGCATATTAATGCTGACATCTTTATTTCATTGAAGGCCGCTAGATATTAATTAATTTTCCTCTTGTTCTCCAATGTCAAACTTCGGAAAATTAATTTTCTTTCAATCTGGAAAAATCTGAAACAATTTCCAACAATTCGAAACAAAATTACAACATTAACTTTGAAACAATTTAATTTTCTCGGGCGGGATATATCAGGAAAAATTAGAAAAATCCCATTTAAAATAAAATTACATAAAATGTTATGTCGTCAACTTACAGAATTTTAATATTATTGTCAGAGTTAGCCGAAAGGTTGGCTTTGATACGAGGGAAACGCTACAAATATTGATAAAAAGACCTATAGTTCGTGTTTTTTTAAAAATTATTTTAAATAAGTTCAAAGTTATCTTCTTCAACAATAATACACACAACCATTCTTTCCTTCTATTTCTTAAAAACTTCCAACAAATTTTCTTTTGTTTTCAAACTAATTACTAGTATAGATATTTAAAAACTGTCAATGCTGTCAAATTAATTTTTGGTGACTTACAAACTACGTACATACATACATAAAATCACCCATTTCCCACTTACAAACTGCCACAGTTAAACTAACTACTGCTGGAATTAAATAGGTACTGTAAAATTTATTTCAGGCTTTAAAACTGTCAAATTATATATTATGCGTATGGTGTAAATTTAGTGCTAATACGGTGTGAAAATCAATATTTTCTTGCACGCATATATATATTTTTTAAAAACGATGTTTTAAGTTTACGTCAAGTTAGCAGGGTTAGGGTCCAACAGAACTAATTGTTGTCTAACATTAAATTGCAGCCCCTCCTTCATCCCAGTTAACAAAATATTAGTTTTCACACCATATTAGAACCAAATTTACACTATTAAAACAAAGTGTTTTCTGGTTAATTTCATATTTTCACTCACGATACTTAAAAAAATGATTAACTATGTTAAAAAAACAGAAAAACAACTCTTTAATAGTACTACAATACAAAACAAGTTTCATAAGACACGATTTTAGTGCACACATCTTTGTTCGAAACGAGCGGCTTGCCGCGAGTTTTCTAAGGAGATAAGTGCGCTGAAATGTCTTAAGAAATGTGTATTTTATAATATTTTTACAATTTTGGTCCCTTTGTCAAAAAATATTTAAAAATAAAATTTATTTTATCTTCAGGAGTTTCTATTTTGGTTGATTCATAAAGTACATATATAAAGAACCAAAATAGAAAAAATGATATTCTAATTGTAAATAATTCTAACGTGATCCTCGTACAAACAAATTTATAGTATCTAAAAAATGTATCCTGAAATGTACACATTTTTGTCCGAGTTGCTGTTTAGTGCAAAGCATTTTGCCCACTCCTATTTCGTCACTGTTGTATTACATAATTTATTAAATGAACTTTCTCTGTCGCATGCATGTACTCGTATGTCTAAAGAGAAACTCTGATAAAAAATTCTCCAAGATAAGAAGTAGGTATTGTTTTTACGTTCATTAATGAAAGTCATTTAAAATTGGCCTACAAAATATTTCTATTTCAAGGTAAACTATTGATAATAGTTGAAAAGTTTCCATTTCAAATGCGAACAGTGCGCGAAATAGTTTATTGAGATTTTATCTTAATGTGTTGATAAGATAACAATATTAATATTCAAACGTAAATATGGCCGGTTTAATTACGGCAAAGGCGTAACTTCCGCTCTCTGATTAGATAACGAAAAGATCTGATTAATCTGCCTTTAATTAAAAATTAATATAAATGAAAAACACTTCAAAGGCTAAACTAAACATAACACTTTAGTTCCCATCTATAAAAACAAGAATATTGGTATATCAAATGTTTACAATTAAATATCTTCTGTCTCTAGAGTTGGGGCAGATAGCCGGTGGTACCACTAAATCCGGTTGATCCGGCTTAAAAACGAAAACTACCGTTCCGGCAAAACTGAACTTATGATTCGGCTAGATCCGGCCAAATTTGTTCAGGAAGTAAAGCCGAGTCCACATTAAAACGAACATTGTTAGTTAACATTTTTTGTTAGCGAACAAATGTTCAGTAAACATAGTTTGTGAACAATTATTGGTAAGAATGTAATAACAAAATTCGTTCGCCACAGTTTTAAGAAAAGGAAGAGAAATTTTCCTTTTCTTATATGTATTTGCGAATCGAAGACGGCAGTGGTTTCAAAGTTTATATGAGAATGTTACCATAAAATGTTTAATATTTAATAAATTTAATTGGAACCAAACTACCTCGCCACGACACTAATTTCCGGAAAAAGTATTTCTGTAATTGTATACATTTTCTTTTATAATATAAAATACATATTTTAGGTTTACAAAACTTAGTATCCAAAATAAATAGAGAAAAATATTCCCTCATATTTTAAATATTCAATTTATTTTCAAACTTCTTATATAATGTAAATGTGATATATTTATTTAACCTTATGGACGTTAAATAAGTAATTCAAAAGTATCGTACTAAATTTTACAAGTACTTATGTATTTGAATACAGATGTGAGGTGCGACAAAAATAGAGCGACTTTATAAAAATCTTATAATGAAAGAAACTTAAATTAACAAAAAAAAAATCTGATGTGGCCAGCACATTACCTTCCGTCAATTCTATGTTTTTTGTATAAATGTCATACAGAAAGTTCCTTGCAAAAGATTCTATTTCTTGTACATTACCTTAAGACAGTTGTATGTATTTTATACAAATTCCAGACAGAAAGCAAAAGATCCTATATATCCAGTAAAATTATAACACATACATACTGTCAACTGCACTTGACACTGACACCTTTCAATTAGAATTTTCTTAATACATCAGCTGTTTCCAGAGTTATAACATAGCTAGCTAATATACGATATTTAATTTCTTTATAATTTTTTAACTCTATATCCATTTAATATGAAATATAAAATGCATTCAAATCGCATAGAGAATAAAATATTCTTTAATATTTATAATAACATCAAATGTGAAAAATTGATATTTAACATCGTTTTTTCAAGAAAAACTGTTAAAATCTTCAAATGAGGGTACTTCCGGTTGACCAATTCTAACCAAAATCTAATCAGCTCTTTACATGGATGTAACGAAGAGGAATACGAAAGAATTATAATTTTTTGAATTGTAGTATGGAAGTTATCGTAGACGAAAATTTTGTTACACACACACACACAGACACACATACACACACACACACACACACACACACACACACACACACACACACACACACACATACAGACATCATCGTAAAAATAGTAAAATCGCGTTCTAGGGACCCTAAAACGTGCTTATTCATCAAAAACTCACCACCGAATTTTTTGACCAAAGACAATACCTTCCTTACCTAAAGGTGACGGAAGGTAATAAGCATTTAAAAATATATCATCATGGCATATTATCCCCATTGTTGGGCGTGGCAATCTGCTTTGTACGCAGATATCGTTAATGATGATGACATATTCGTGCCATGCGGGCGTTTACCAGGCGTCACCTCATGGGCACCCATTGTGCGGCGTGGAGGGTTCATTTTTGTGCCATTTAAAATTTGATTTGATAATAAACAATATTTAATACTTTTATAATTATTTATAATAAGTAGATTGCATTAATCGTGGCATCGAATTAAGGATATTATCGCTGATTTTGTGGATTGTATATTTCCAATCTGTATTACACGAGTGGTTCACGAATAATACATAAGTTCAATTCCAAAGAAATTAATATTTGCTGAATTGCTGTGTCTACAATAATTGCCGTTTTGTAGAAAAGATTAAATTGATCAAGTACTACTTATTTATATCAATAAATTTAAATTCATTTGATGCAGTTTTCAATTCTAAACAAGTTTTGTATTTACACTTTTCTTCTAATATTAATAGGGCAGAAATTACAGCCATATATACACTCGGTACAGGATTCGGTATTTAATGAACCAATATAGTAAAATTTTGAAGGGTACAGTTTAAATTACAGAATTAGCGACATTTGTAATCTACATTTATAAGCCACACATACTTTTCCTCTTACAAAATCGTTTTTTGCTCTAGATACTGTATCTTTTTTCCTGGCGGTAATTCAAACAAATTTCTCTGTCCTATATACGCTGGTTATAATCGTATACGCGGTACTTCGTTCTAACACGGAACTCATGAATGAAGAGAAATTACATACAACGCATTGTTTCAATACTCCATTCAGTATTCCGTTTTCCATTCTCGTCTGTAACTGTACATGATGTAAAAGGAATTTTGGACACCTACCACACATACTTGCAAAGGAAATTTCACGCCTTCTGTCACCTATCATCAAGAATAGATTAGTTAAAATTGAATATTTTTTTACCGTTAGAGCAGTTATCAAATTCGAAACGAATTTCATATTAAAATATTCTGTTTCTGTTATAGTAAAGTTCGTGTTCATTTCTTTGAGTTTTTAATAATAATAACAATAATAATAGCACTTTTCAATTTACTAGTTATCTCTTTCTATCTCTGCACATATTAAGAAAAATGGCGCCTGCTAGCTGGGCTGCCAAACGATAAGTTCAAAATATTGTACACAATACTTCTGTAGGTGAAAAATTGCATCGTTTGACATTTTAGCTTCAATAAAGCTGTTGAGTCTTCTACTAGGATTTTTTTAAAGTTCTCAACGACTTTTCTCACATTTTACGTCAAAATTTTGCAAAAACAACCACCATGGATCTCATATGACAAGCACGTAACTGCATACTCCCGCAATTTTTTTTGTTGGCTTAATATGTGCAAATCCCATTGCGGATATTTTCTATCTCTTTTAATTGAAATGGTCTATTGTTTAGGTTTATAGTCACTTGTGCTTTGAGGATTCGGAAAACTTTTAAAAACATTGTTCATTTAATATTGCTCTTGATGTGTGATAAGACGAAGGTAAGAGCAATAACAAATAAATAACTTTTTATAAACTTTTCTAAATTATAGCTCAGGAATAATATTTCAACTTGTTATCTTTGTTACTCAAAATTCTGTTTAGAAATAATTATCATTTTTTCTATCACGGAATTTTGTTTATTCTGATGTCACCCATCTTTGACAGTTATATGTAGACAATTAAGTATTTAAGTTAAGCTTACGTACAGGGTGTAGTTTGTTATTGATGCCTTATCCTGTGCTCTGCACCCCCTCGAAATATCTGCTCATGAAGATAACCTATTGTTTTTGATATATAGTCTACATTATTTGTCACGTCGCGGAGACGTTTGTTGTCGAGACATATAGAGTGTTTTAATTTTCGGCGATGGCCACTGAGTTACAATGTAACATGTAACTATTTAGTAATTGTTTAATGAAGTTCTAATGTTAGAGTAAAGTGTAAATAATAATATGTAAATATAAAAATCTGATGTGGCCAGCACATAAGCTCTCGCCAAATATTTTAGCTGGTTGTACGCATAAAACAAAAAATATTTTTAAATACAAATACATATATTCATGTCTCACTACAAAATAATTCTCACATATATTTGCAAAATCTATGGGATATTTTAATATAAATTATGTACAATACATAGGCACATTTTCTTTATATTCAATATCATGAAATTTTCTTTTTCTGCTTTCCTTTTCTTATTCTTCATATTCGCCATTTTTTCGCAAATTCCTTTTATATTCTTTTTTACGTATATTCTATTGCGTAGTTAATGTTTTTATTTTCATAACTGTCCTAATGATGTACAAATATTTTTGACAGTGGCATACAAATATTTTTGACAGTGACATTTATGTGTGAATTACAAACATTTGAATTTCTTGCCTTCAAGTAGTTTGATCTGAGATTTTTTACATCAAATTACTTTATATGCATTTCTTTATCTCTAAATCTATACAAGATATACCTAATAATGAATTTAAATTTATCGAATAAAGAATTTAACGTTCTTTAATATAAGTATTTACATAAATTTTCGATAAATAATATTTAGATGATTTTTTCTTGTAACTACTACTTCCGGTTGTCCAATTGTTATCAAAACTTAATCAACTCTTCCCATTATTGTTAGATTGAGGAATCCGTAGTTCAAAATGTCTAAAGTCTTATAGTATTTGAGAAATCCTGAATCCAACATCCACACACACATACGGACATCATCGTAAAAATGTTATAATCGGATTTTAGGGACCTTAAAACGTGCTTATTCACTAAAATCTGGATATGCGATTTTTAGCATGAATACAATACCTCTCTTAGCGAGAGGTAAAAAACAGTACCTAGTTAAATCTCAATGAAGTCCATGTCCATAAATCTAAGTGTTAGTCAGCATCCCTCATCAGTCAACAAGTGAGTGGAAAGTGTAAAAGTGCTTGTTGTTCCTTTTCACCAAGTCGTGGAAGCCAATCATCCAAGCGTCCCCCAGTCAGAATAAAGAGTGTCATCGTTGGAAAACAAGTAAGCAGTATTACCAGCATCTTCTTCAATTTAAAAATGTCGGAACAAAGTACTTATTTGCATTAAAATTTGGTATAAAGTGCAGTGAAGTGGTGCAAATGTTGGAGAAAGATTTTAGTTTTGGAGAGGAAGCCATGAGGCATGAAAACGTGGAAGATGCCAAGAGACCCGGGCGTCCTAGCACGTTAACCACCGATAAAAATGTGGCAAAAATTGAAGATATTGTAATCAAGAAGGCTGCTGAGGAAATTGGTATCATATACGGTTCAAGCGAAAAAAATTATAAACAAACAACTCCTGGATGCTTATTTGCTCTACACGAAAATTGAAAAGACAAAGTTTTGCGAACACAGAGGAGATAAAGACAAGATCGCTGAAGGAGTTGAGGGCTATACTACGAAAAGCATCCCATAAGTAGTGTTTTGTAGATTGGAAACCACATTGGCATAAGTGCATTATATCGAATGAGGAATACTTTGAAGCGGACAATATTAATATTGATGAAAAAATAATTATTTTTTGATACAAATGTAAATTCTTGTTATTTTTTATAAAATCTCATATTACATCAGCTTCAAATTCTCAAACAAATAATGTAACAAACTTTTTGATTACTTGAAATTATAATTTATCGTAATCTCAATTATTTCAAACTTTGTTGTTGTGTACTAATTATTATTTGGACAAAAAATATTTTTTCTGTTCCCAAGGTTAAACTCATAACGAAAATTAAAACAATAAGACAATTTTTTTGAATATCCGGTCTCAGATGAATTTGTATCTTGAATTAAGGCAATAAAACAATTTCTAGTTTTTATTAAATTGAACCGACGTTATGAAAGAGCTACATCCGGTCATTTCGCGCGCTATGGATAGAATTTGGACGCAAAAAATTAGGCGAAGACGTTTTAGACTAGAACAGAAAACGATAAAAACTAGAGTAGGTAGGTAGATAATTATTGAGAAAGAATTAATTCGTATGGGATTTATAAATCGTGGAAAATACATGTTTGTAATTATTTACATAAATTTCCTAATAAATGTCATGGAAATTAAAGCATATGATGGAAAATTTTAAACATATATTTAAATACATAACATATTGAATATAATGTATTCAAAAATTGAATTGTTCAAATATGTATATACATGTAAATAAATAAAAACAATCACATTTTATACGTACATAGATAATACATATTTATTTCAAAATATGATAATTCTATAATACTCCCAGACTGTGACCTATTATGTCACATTGTATGTACGTAAATTAAATAATAAATTAATATGTCCATATATTCACAATATCAGGAACTTTCCATTTGAAAATATTCGAAAATTAAAAAAGGGATCATTTCCGATTTTTTTACACATTTCGGCGGATTCACATTCCTAGAGCGTCAACCTAATTATTCATTATAAAAAATGGGTCAAATCTTATAGTTTATTTGTAATAGCGAAATAATTTTGACAGATTCTTAAAAATCTATTGGTTGCTATGCGCTGTAGTCAAACGCAGTTTACACAACACAGTTCAAATATTATGTCAATTCTGATTTCATTTTTTCATGCTTTGTTAGTGCTGTGCGTTATTTGTTGTTATATTGTCGCTTTTAAGTTTTACCTGGCTATTTCCTTGTTTTTATTTTCTTCCGGTTTTGTGCAATTAGCATTTAGAAAATCGAAGAGATAAGGAAACTGTACCAATTTTTATGGCATACTACTGAAAAAATTTCTTTATTCTTGGAACTATTTACATTTACATTTTCTTGTAATATGTTTCCAAATATTTTCCAGTGCAATTTACAATTTTTCTTGTGTTATTATAAATACACATTCTTGATCATACATGTGAACATAATATTTGAGACCCAATGTTCGTTTTGAAAACAGGTCATATTCTTATCAGCAAACATTAAGTTGTGAACAACCTCTATATTAAAAAATCTTCTTTTTAATGTATTTCTATTCAATTTTATATTTTTGATTGGCAAAAAAATTTAAACTGACTATATTTTTTAAAACGGGGCACTTTATGCACAATATAGTCCGAGAATAAAAACGAGAACACTTCCAACTCTGCCTTTTAAACGCCCAACATAATATTTTACATAAATTTTTACTAAAAGGCATACCATAAAGTGACGTGTACTAATCGCCTTCTATGGTATAAATATTGTTTTACAGGAATGAGCAAAAAGTAGATTAGCGCAATATTCAATATTCTATCCTAAGTTATAGGTGCTTCATTATTTTTATTACTTTCTATGAACTATAATATTATATTTCCTATGTTACAAATTTCAATTCTACGCCCGATAATATACTTACATATTTTAAGAAAATATAAGTTATGTAACAACTACTGGTAGTTGAAATAATGCGTTATCCAATGTGAAATATACGTATATTAGAAACAGTCAAAATACGAGGGTCACGCTATAATTATGAGAATAAAAGACGTGGTTTATATATTTTTTTAATTTTATTTTAAATGTTTTTTTTTTCTATAATAATACACTTCACCATTTGTATCTTCCAGTTCTTAAAAGCTCCCAATCAATCTTCCTTTTGGAATGCTTTCAAAATAAATATTAATTGTAGCATTAATCTACTCTTAAACATTATTTAAATTTTTTCGTCAAAAATGAATGAAAATGCTGTTTGGTTAATTCCATATTTTCATGCACAACAAAATAGTACATTAAAAATCTTTTTTCGTTCAAGTTCTTTATATCGCCTGTAAATTGTAGCCACAGAAGGCCTTTGTTAATTAAAAACTGAATCTAAGTTGTCTTTGCAATCATTAGCACTTTTACCTACTTTGAAATAATAAATAATCATGATTCGGAAATGCTCTCTAGTTAGATCCATATTTTCACTTAAAACAAAGTTTTAACTAACTCAACTTTCGCATCCTAATTTAAGGTTAAGGGATAATTTCAATTGACAGACAAATAACTATTTAAAATGATAGTGCAAATTTTGTTTTCACGTTCTACCTGATTCTGTTATTCTCAATACTCTTATAAGTCCTGAATAAGACCTTACATTTTTAAATATTTCAGTTGTATTTATATTTCGTCACCCAAGCAATTTATCAAGTTCACTCCAATTTCTACTCATTACATTACTCTACTTTAGTAAGTAGACTTAAGTAGAATCACTCAGTAGCCAACCCACTATTCTCAAACTTCAAACCACATTTATATCAATCATTATTTAAAATTCTCTTTAAAGTTAAACTCACCGTTAATATTAATGTCTTCTTTTAATTCCACGTCCACTAAATATACACCCACTGTAACATATATCCAAAATTGCGCATCAAGTCCACGCTGAACGCACGTGCGATTTACTCCAATTCTCATTCACTACTGCCGACGTTGCCTAGCTACCGAAGTGGGGTTTATGAACGAACTCAGTCAGAAAAGTGGGGATAAGCGTAAAATGGTAGGGGAAACAAGGACGAAGAGTGAAGAATGGAGGAGAAGTTGGAGAACACAAGGCGGGGACGAAAAGAGCGGGTTCATTCATAATCAAAGGAGATCCGGTCGAGAGGAGAGATTTTAGATCGTAGGTTACTTGATCTTATATACTTTTCCTTGACTTTAAATGTGCTACATGCTTAGTGATTTTTAATGAACAACTCAACAGTGTCACAAAGTATTCGGAAAAATTTTGAATTGCGATACTGTGGTTTAAAATATATCGAATCTGCTTGTTACTATAACAAGCTTAAGTTTTAATATTCATATTTAATATAAGTCTAATGGCCCGTTTTCTTCCATAGGACGAAGTTTAGTTCTGACTTGCCCCACGAGACGTTGGCAAGATTCAAAACTAATTTCACGTACCTTTTGAAAAATCCTTCCCCTTAATTGTTTTCATTTTGGGGCTGTTACACATTATTGCACATCTTGTAAGTAACTCCAAAAAAGTTTAAATATTAAATTCATAGGGAATCCAAAATTTTCAGATAAAATAATAGTGTGGTGCAATTTCGGATGGAGGCGTATCCCGACAGCATGTTGGACGTGTTTATACACAAAATTGCCAATAGAACTTACTTTATTTCATCAATTTACATCTACTACGTTTACATGCAGTTTTGAAAATGGTTTGAGTTTTCAGACAAATTTACGCGAAACTGTTTACATGCAATTTTCAAATCAGGTTTATAGATTGAATTGAAAACAATTTAGGCGCATGCGCATTTGGCTAAAATAAATGACAGATCCTTTGCACACTCGTAACGTTAGTTACGATATGTAAGACTCGGAAATCACTACGATCAAAAATGCAATTCTGACACATATCGTAACAAACGACTACTCGTAAAACGTTTCGATTTCTCGTAAATATTTACTGTCAATTATTACTTGTAAAATATTGTAGGTTGTATATATGTCCGTTACAAATGAATAAAATGTGCAATATTACACAAGTTTTGTATAGTATAAGATCTCTTTTAGAAGAATATTTAAATAGCAAATTTTTTTTGTAAGTTGCATAATAGTATATTATGTGGCAAGTGTGTGAAGCTGAAGTTTTTACATGAGGGTGGAGATTGCGACACGAGCCGAAGGCGAGTGTTGCAAACCACCCGAATGTAAAATAGGCTTCACACACGTGTTACATACTATACTTTTTCTACGACCTTGCAATAAAATATAATTTTTTCTTCACATTGTCATTCTTTTAACGTAAAGCCTCTGCATTATCGACTTGTGTAATCATGTTTACCAACGGTACGGGGGTTTAACAACTTCGTTTTATTAAAACACAAGTCATTTTGTAATATTTAAAATAATGAAAAGGAAATATAATAATTTTATATTTTGTAATTGCTATGACCTGTAATATCATAAAATTTGTATTAGATTGCTTAGAAATTTTTTATTTATTGCTTTTGAATGCTTATTGGACTTAGAGTTATATTTAACACAAAGTTGTAAATTTAGAATTACAAAATTTATTTTATTTATATAAATTAATTACACATTTCTCATAAAGTTGTTATTTCTTCGGACCATTTACCATCACATGATTTTCGTACATACTGATATTCATTGTGTGTGTTTAAACTGAATTATTTACTTCACGCACACTGTGCGTGAAGTGTTACTTCACGCACAGTGTTCAAAAAATCAAACTTCACACATGAAAATTAATACGTGAAGTACCCACTTCACGCATGGGAGTAGAAAAAATAATATTTAAATAAATTTACCGGACTCCTTGAAATTCTTGATTCAAATATTAGTGATCTATTTCTGTTGGATAAAATATTAGTTCCATGGTACCATTCTTGTGATTCCAAGTGGAAGTTTACTTCTTTATTTGAAGGTATCTACTATATTTTATACTTTTTATTTTAATTTCTTTTTTTTACGCATTTTTGCGAGGGGTTCGTCACTCGACCTTTAACTGTACAAAGATTGTAAATCTTTTAAGATTTACTAGATTCAAGATGATTTATAGGGATTTTATTAGATTGTCAAAGATTTTCAATCAGATTTTTATGTAAGTGTACAAAGATTTCTTGAATTAGTAGCTATGAAATTGCATAGACTTATCTAAGAATATAAGATTGCAAACAAGATTTCCAAGATTTCTGGGATTTTACAAAGATAGTAATGATTTTTGGGATTATAATGTTGCTTGGAAAGATTTCTGGGATTTTACAAGATTGTTTTGGGGATTGTTGATTACAAAGATTGCAGTATTAAAGAAAGATTTTCAGGATTTTCAATCGGATTTATATGTAAGTGTACAAAGATTTCTTGAGATAGTTACCATGAACTTGCATAGACTTGTCTAAGAATATGAGATTGCAAGTAAGATTTTCAAGATTTTAAATTTTTTTTATAAAGATTATAATGATTTTTGGGATTGTAATGTTGATTGCAAAGATTGCATAAAGATTTTCAGGATTTTCAATCGGATTTTTATGTAAGTGTACAAAGATTTCTGGAGTGACGGACCCCTCGCATTTTTGCATATAGGTTCTAGCTACTTTAAATTTTTTGATACATGGTCATTTCAAAATCTTGTAGGTTGCAACTACTGATTATACGTAATTTAAATTCCGAGCAATAAAAAAAAAGTTCTTTAGTGGTTGATCATTTGTTACCTAAATGGGCAAAATTTCAACTTGTTCCGCCAGTAGATGCAATGAAAATCAACCAACCTTCTTATATATTAATAGAAACGGGAAATGAAAATTTTGCACTAATAATTAGGGCGAAAAATGTACTTTTACTTATTATTTATAAAGGTTTATTAGACAGTAATTAAAATGTACTCATGTAATAAAAAGCAACTGCAATCCTGCACATTATTCATCCCACAAATATAATAAAATTATAAATACATATAAAATACCTCATTTTTGATTTTTAAATTTCTAAGCAAGGACTACTACAAAATATTTGATACTTATTAATTTTGTTTTTCAATAGTTACGATAAACTCGTAGCTAGGAAATTTACAGATTCGAGCTCAGAATTACATTTTTTGTAAATTTGTAACTTGATCCGATTCGAGTCAATCGGTAGCTACGGCTTTACGTAGTTATGAGTTTACGAGCGATGTATACAGAATTGCAGCGTTAGCTTCATATGCTCGAACAACAATGCTGTGCTTGGAGGCAAAAACATACTATTTGTGCCCCGTGAGAACAAACTTCCTAAACTTTTAAACATTACTTACAAGATATGTACACAGTTAAGGCGTAGGATGTTTCCAAAGGTACGCGAAATAAACTTTGAATATTGCGAACGACTAATGAGACAAGTCAAATTTCGTCGTACGGAAGAAAACGAGACACTAGTTTTATATTATATGAATATTAAAGTTTAAACTATGTTATTTTGACACAAGATTTTTTTTAAATGCAAAGGTAATCCTAGAATTACTGAGAGTTGTTAGGACTTCTGGCATGGTTGACATGTTGAACAATCTTCATTAATCTGTATAACTTTTGTACTACTGATGATGAACACATAGTCCTGGAAATACGCGTATTTAGTTTTTATTAAAATTAATTTTAAGGTTAAGGGATAATTTTATTTGTTTTAGTCATAAATAATGTTATTAATAAAGTTAAAACTGTCGGCTCTGAAGCGCCATCTGCTATTTACATATGTGAATCGCACTATACATAATTTGAAATGACATATAAATAAAAAATCTACTACTACTCCCGGACTATATATGATTTTTCCATTCTCAATAATTCTAGCATAACCCTTGTCAAGAAATAATAAAAAAATTGCCCAATGCATCCATGCCCATATTTATAAACAAACAGAGCCGTAACTAGGGTTTTGAGCGCCTGTGGCAAAAATTTTATTTGCGCCCCTACTTATGAAGAAAATAAAAACAAAATAAACTTCTGATAAGCGCTTCGCGAGTTATTAACAACTTAAACTTACATGAACATTTTCTAAAATTTAAAATATCTGTAAATCGGCTTAGTTCTCATATTTTCATCTAAAATTTTGACACGATTAAAGATAATTAATATTACATACTTAATACGTGTCGAAATTTCAGATGAAATGGTCTAAACCGATTTTAGAGGAATTTCATATAAGTTTAAGCTGTTAGTAACCGCTCATCAACAAAATCGCCTATACTGTGTTCCATTTAAGCCATTCAGCAGATGGCGCTCGCATCAGCGCCAGTTGTAAGTAGACGAAATTACATTGGGTAAACTTGTTTCTTGTCTCCAATTTCAACCAATCAGACAGTTCAAAATTATGCCCAATTCTCTATAATACGGAATGGTTTAAATGGAACAAGATATATTCTAAGTATTAAATACCTAATATTGTTTATTTTTTTGAGTAATTTAAATTTCTATCATAAATTTGAGAGTTCATCCTAGGCAAAAAATGTAAGAATCCTTTTATGTACAGGAAATTACGAGCTTTAATTTTGTATTCTTGTTAAATTTTGGCCACTGTTTTCAAGAAAATGGCAAAAACTCATTTTTTGCACCTTTGACCCAAGATGGCGACAAATTCCGGGGTCGCTAGAGGTACCAATAAAGACAATAGAATTTAAGCCAGCTTGTCACCAATTATTTCCACAATAAATATATTTGCTCTAAACCATATAAATGATTAAAATTTTGCGCTTCTAAGAATTCTGCGCCTGTGGCGTGCGCCACCTTTGCCACGCCCTAGTTACGGCACTGCTTATAAAGTTTCAAAACGGTTCGTTAATCAAACTTGACAAATTACATTTCGATTTTTTTAGTGTTTTTACTGCATAAAAATTATAACGAACGGTTTAAAATTTTACGAATGTTTATGAATATGGGCATACGACAAGAAAATTTTTACTTTACATTTACTATTATTCTAAAATAGGTAATATTTACTTGTTCTTATTCATCATTATTTGTTTTCTAAAATATTTTCTTCTTTCCAAAATAAATAACCACAGAAAGCCGTTACCGATAACATATGTAGTAGTTCAATACGTAAACAACAAATTTGATTGTTCTTTATCACTATATATTTACGTAAGAATGTAACATTAAAGCATCATACGATAAGGAACCTATTATACATCCTCAATTTGCGGTAGCTACTTCCAGGTTCCCACAAATACACTAACCACACTGAGATAAAACAGTGTACACAACAAACAGAAAGAGGAATGCCCCATTTATATTAAATCATACGGTAGAATACTTTTTTTTCACTCACATCTTACAAAACCTCGGACAAGACATATTACGCACGAACCCACGTTACCGAGAATCGGAAATGTTAATTTACCCAGTTGTAGGTAACCGGGAAAATTTCTGGTCAATTTATAACAAAAAAGTCTTAAATAATATTAATAAAATTTATTATATGTAGTATTTCCATGATTTTCGTTTATTAAATCCACTAAATATAACAATAACCTAACGCACAAAAATCAGGCTTGGAAAACTCGACCCGAGTTTTCTGCGTTATGTTAGGTTATTGTTGTTATATTTAGAGAAATATACAAGGCTAGTTAGCAGTTCGTCCTTTTTCAAAACGCCTAGACGACAAGCCAGATTATAATAGCTTTGTTCTAGCCTGACAGTTTGTGGCTGTCAGACATATGCGCAGTTCAAAATACCGTTCCAAGCGTACCACTCACAAGTTTGCAACTACTGGTTAGGTGTTGCAGCGCGTATACGAGTATATACTAGTCGCGTTCTTTTTATCACTTTCTTCTCCTCACCTCAGTTCAAAGAGACATAAGTTTGACAACCTGAGATCTCAGTTCGTCTCAGCTCACCTCAGTTGCCTCACTAATTTTGACCCTTATTTTTATCGTAAAGCCGCATTCACAGCCGAAATTCGGCGAAATTTCTAGCACTGAACTTTGAAGAAATTAATTCGACCGTTCACAGCTCGAAATTTGTGCCGCAATGCCATCTAATAAAAAAATTAACGTTTCTGAAAATAATCATTTATTAGATTGTCATATAAAATTTAAATTGTTGGTTATTTTATTTTTTGGTTAGGTATAATTATACATAAGCATAGATACATAGTTCTATTTTAAATACATGTAATAAATACATTATTTAGACCTTTGCACTCCTTCTTTTAGATAATAATACAACAAACATCAAACTAAAAACATTCAAATAACCACAACAACTTTGGTTATGACTTTATAAGAAAAGTGTTCTACGCTAAAAACATAAAATATAGATGTTGACAGATTTTTCATCAATAATATAATTTCTAAAAAAAAAAATACTGTCTTCCTGATAGTGATGGGTCAATTCCCGAAATTGAATGTTGAGGAAAAATTCCTGGGAATTCCTAGGGAAATTCCAAAAAAAAATTTTTTTTTAAATTTCCCAGGTATAGTCTGTCTAGAATTCTACCGTTATTACCCTCTCAGCAGGTCTATTGTTAGGGATTTAAGCTTGATTTATAGCGGGGAAAGGACAGGTACGTATTAAATGTTTTCCTGTTTTATTTTACTTTATTTTGTAATAATGAAACAAATCTTTTTATTTTTTTAAATAATTTCGTCATTTCACATGTTTTGGTTAAGGCCGAATTTTCATCGTCATTATCTTTTAAATAGTTATACACATTTTTAATTATTTCTTTCGCTTCTAGCGGCAAACACGTACGTTTAAGTTTTGCACAGCGATCTTCTTCAACGGGTAAACTATCATTATCATCTTCAAATGGTCGCCACATAGTAAGTGTCTATATAATTGCTCTCAGTACGAAAAGTAAAGTAATACTGATTTTAAAATTTTGAAAACTCATTTATATACGTTTGGTACGTCATTGCTAATCTTATTTTCCCTAATTTTAATCTATGGTCACAGCATGTTTCAACAAATCTTATTTGTTCCTAATTTGTAACAATGGTCAAATACGTAATTTGATTCTGTGAATTCATTAGCTAACAATTTTGAAATTTCGTAATGCATAACAAAGATTAGCAAATTTAAATTTTTCGGAGTCCGACCCTTACGCCAGGTAGTGCTACATCCCGCTGTGCCTGGTCTACCACAGGCTTAGTAAGTCAAAGCAATAACGGTAGAATTCTAGACAGACTATACTTTCAAATATTTCGTAGCACCACAATATTTGTTGACGGAGTAAGAGTAGGTAACAGGCAGGTATAAGTCACAAACATGCAAAGCAAAATAACAGGTGCCAAGGTAAAATATTATCTAAAATAAAATAAAAAAAAAATCCTGGAAAAAAGTCAAGATATTTTTCCCTGCAAATCGTACTTGCAGGAATTCCTTGCGGGAATTTTTTAGTAGCACATCACCACTTCCTGAATCTAAATGTGTATCATTTATTTCCTAATACCTACTCAACATTTCACTATTTCACCAAAAGTAACAAAAGTTGTTGTCTTTAAAAGAATTGCTCATAACTTATAATAAACAAATTATTTATCTTAATTTTCAATATCAAGTTCCATCTTATGTTTTGTACTTTATTGAAAAAGGCAGATAATGAAAATAAATCAAAAGCAAAGTAAAACAATAAAATACATTCAAATTACTCAAACGTCAACAAAACGAGTTCATTCAAATTAAATATATTTTACACAATTAGTAGAACGCACCCTAAATTAGCCACAAAAGTTTGGAGTTTGCAAACTTTTCTACAAATTATAATTCGTGTACACCAAATTTCAGCGCTGTGAACGCAAGTACACGTTGCCATAAGACAAACCACGAATTCAATGAATTTCGGGCTGTGAATGCGGCTTAACGGAGGTGAGATAAACTGAGACCGAAGTGAGAAGAGTTCCTCCCCCCTACTCAATTCATAGTCACCTCTAGAGGTTGTCCTTGTTGACTTTTTAATCTTAGATGAATGTTTTGCCGTCATGGGATGTCACATACAATTAGGTTGGTTATTGTAACGATTATTTGTTTATTCCTTTAATAAATATTATTATTATTTAAAGAATAAATAAATATGTAGACAATTCTGTGGAAAATAATATAGCATATATCGTGGTTGACCGTTGAAAAGCTACTGTCAAATTCAAATTGTTCACACGCGATACGCACACAGAAGACATCCAGCGACATCAGTCGTTCAAAATACCAACAAAATTTTTTTTGTCATTGTTTTTACTTCATAAAAATCTCTCTTGATCTCAACTCAGTTCACATCAAACTCATCTCTTTTTGAGATAAGATGAGGCAAATGATAAAAAGAACGCGACTTATTAGCTGAGTTGAGATTTTTGTGAAGTAAAAAGAAAGACAACAAATTCCGTAGAACTGACTGTTAGAAAATCCGAAGTACTGTCCGCTGAACTTGACGAAAATAACAAATTGCCCGTATCACTCATGACATCATTTAATAATTGCTCCTAAAAATAAATTTAAAACATATAATAAATTTTAAATAATCATTACATAAACTCCAGCATAATATCTTTAATATTATCGGTCATTTTCTTCAAGTAACCAATAAAATAATGATGTTATTGAAGGAATAAACAAACAACTTTTTCAATAACCAAACTAATTGTATGTGACAGCAAAACATTCATCCCCACCTTGTATCTAAAATTAAAAACTCAACATGCACAACCTCTTGAAGAAACTAAGAATCAGGAAGGAGGAAGGAACTCTTCTCACTTCGGGCTAACTCTATCTCACTTCAGTAATGACAAAAAGAACGGTTAAAATTAGTGAAGCAACTGAGGTGAGTTAAGACGAACTGAGATATCATGTAAAAAGAACGCCACTAATGTTCGACTATCACAAACTAGTTGCTGACGCTGACAGCCTGTGTATTTATTACAAATTCAGTGTTTTCTTATTTTCCATCTGTCAAGGGAAGATGAAATTTATATTTATTAGAATTAGATTTTTAGATACCCATAAAACGTATTTCATATATTTTTCTTATGACAATTTTATTTTATTTTTAGAAAAATTACCGACTAATACCTGGTTTCATGAAGGTTGGTTAAAATTTTAATCAATGATTAAAATTTAATCGTATTGTTTATGTAACTCGAGGGGTTTGCAGAAGATGATGATGTTAATACTGTTTACTTGTTTTCCCAACGATGACACTTTAACTAACTGGTGGACGCTTGGATGATTGGTGTCCACGATTTGGTGGAAAGTGAGAACACACACACAGACACACACACACACTTACACTTTCCACACTTATCCACTCACATGTTGACTGATGATGCATGCCGATTATCTAATAAACTAAAAATCTTATCTCTTCTCTTCCGTGAAAGACTAGGGGATGAAGGGTAAGAGATATCAAAGCAAAGGGCATCCAAAGTCACGCACGTATGCATAATAATTTCAAGATATCAACACATATCTGTCAAAGATCGGTGACATTCAGACTAAACAAAAACCATGGATAGGAAAAATAATAATTATTTCGAAACATAATTTTGACTAACAAAGATAAGTTGAAATATTATCCCTGAACTATAATTTAGAAAAGTTTATAAAAAGTTATTTATTTGTTATGGCTCTTACCCTCGTCTTAACACAATAAATACGATATTTTGTATTATAATGATAGATGATTAGCTTAATCGGAGTGTTAAATGACGGTTAATTTAATTTAATCAGTAAAATTTGGCTGGTTAAATTTTGCCAAATCAATTAACTGCACATTGAAGTATCTACACATGCCACTTAATTTGTTACTAAATATCAATGTTACTTTGTTGTTATAGTTACATATATTTTTTTGAAATACACTTTTTATATAATGGCAAATAATACCTCCAAAGTCAAATCAATTTAACAAATAGATAAATTTCATGAAATGCACAACTACTTTAATCAGTGATTACAGCTGACAATCCACTTAGATAATCATTGATTTAACATGCGTTCATGAAACCGGGTAAGACATTATTTGTTATTTGTTGTTGTTAAATAATTTATTTACTTTTCAGGTCAGCTAGCTTGTATGCAACCCTTACATGTTTTAAACTTGTCAGTAATAAGTTTATGTACACGCATGCCCGTTAAAAAAATCAGATACATGTTGAAAACTTGTTAAAATTTACGGGTTGGAACAAAGTTAATGTAAAATAAAGCTAAGTTTACGAAGGTTTGACAATCTGGTTGCGTTTTATAAACCGTCGGATCTATACAATTTGTCTACATTATGCAATAAATGTATTTAGACATCACGTCTGCATGAAGTTGGAATTTACTCAGATAACCACTGCTTCTATTCAAACATAAAGATAATTGATATGACAAGACTGACGTTACATTGTAATTTGAAATCAGTATTACATGAAATAGGGAATTCCAACATTGATTTTATAGTCGTATGTGGCTTATCTTCCACTTAGTTACTTAGTAACAGTAACAGAGATGCATAGTAATTAGTAACTGTGATTGTACAAACACAAACACAAAACCAAATGCAATTCTGTTCTTAGTTTCCCACTAGCTCATATTATATTCTCGTGTGGTGCCCTATATTGTTCACATAATAATACGATAATGTAACTGTAAGATATTACTTATAAGTGTGATAGTTCTCATCTTAATGTTAATATATTTTCGAAAGCTTGTAAATCTTTTAGTCCAGGAAGTCTACTGAAAAAAAGACCCTCTACCCCAAAGAAATTGCAACACAATCTTTCTAAACGTAATCCTGTTCAGAAAAATCCGCTGAACAACATATCAAAAGTTTCCGGAAATCGGACCATGATGGGAACCTCCCACAAATTTATAAAAATGGCGGCATTATTAGGTTTTTGGCCTTTTCTCGAAAACAATAATTGCGTGTATCAAAATTTTACAAGAATACAAAATTAAAGCTCAACATTTTTTTTACACAAAAAAGGATTCTTACATTTTTTTTATCTAAGATGAACTGTTAAAGAGTTAGGTTAAAAAATATTTAACCCAAATAATAATTTATGAAAAAAATTTAAATTACTGCAAAAATATACAATATTACGTATTTAATACTTGGTCTAACGGAAAAAATCGTATAATATACGATATGAAAGAGAATTTCATGCTGAATTCAAAATTTCAAACCGCGTTATCTTCAACAGAATCAGTGATAAATGAAAAAATGAAAATTTTTAAGAAAGCGTTCACAAAAATCATTTAAAAATCATCGATAATTTACTTCTTTCGATGCCACGATGAATTAAAACTGTTATAAACAGTAAAACTTGTGAGACCAAGTATTAAATACGTAATAATTTTCCATATTTTCACCCCAAAAATTAATAATTCGTCTTTTATTAATGTTTAAAACAAAAGAATGTGGACTTGTTATATATCATTGAATAGCTTATAAATTACACAAAAATACGAGACTATTGTCAACATAGGTTGCCATTTAAAAAATCATAAGTTTGTGTTATATCTCAAGAATTATTAAGTTTCCAAAAAATCTAATTACGCCATTTTATTCTATGTAAAACGGTAAATTATTTGTAAAAACAATTTTTCTCTAACTATCATAATAAATAAGATATGATACATTTTCAAAATGAGCGAAAAACGAGTTTTTGCCTGTAGCTCAGAAACAAAAGAAGATCGAAAATTCATGTGGTGACTATTAAAATTTTCTCAAAAAGTTGGCCCTGCAATGTGCAAACGGTTTTGATCTATCGTTAATATTACCCGAGATACCTTAAAAAAAACATCGAAAATGAGACACCCTGTACAGGGTGTTAAAAAAATGTAATAAAATTGACGGTATATACATTTCCATTCTCAATCAATTTTTTGTTCAAAATTCGGAAATTACTTCTTATTTTTCATTTGATTCTTTTTTACTGCGCCACTGCCGAAATAACATTTTTATTAAAAATATTGAATATCTAATCACGAAACAGATGTGGAATAGAAAATAAATTAATTCGGAATTATTTCCAACTCAATTCATTATTTTTAATAGATAAATATTTCATGTTGGCAGTGAAAAAAGAATTAAACGAGTGAAATGTGCTGCTTCGGTTTCACGAGCAATATCTTCGATTATTAATCATATCACGAGCTTATATTTAATGAGAGAATATAATGAATTTTTGTGACACATTGTGTGTGCTGCTAACTTAACTTTTAATATATTGTATTACAACATGGTTAGTTTGATCATTGCCTTATTATTTTCATAGTTGTTGATATCAACCCAACGATTATCGCACATTTTTATACTCAAAATTAACTGTCAATGTCAAATAAAGAAAACAAAACCCTTAGCAACAAATATAAATAAGGTAATAATTTCGTTGTTTTTTCTCATCGCTGTGATAGACTACGGAGATTCTGAATGTTGATTGGCGAAAAACATGTCACGTGATTCATGAATCATATTCTCACTAAGAAATCACAGATAAATAACTGTTTAAAAAGATAGTGCAAATTTTGTTTTTCATGGCCTACATAATTTATTATTCTCAGTAATTCTTGCGTGATCCTCGTACATTTGGCCCCATCATAGAAATACCACTTTTGATTTCTGCGAATCTAACTTCGATTTACAGTTTTTCCAAAAGTTGATAAACATTTCCAGAAATTAAACTGTTTATTTACTTTTACATACGCAGTAGAAATGTTCAAGAATGAAATGCAAAAATTAAATCAATAAATTGACGTATGAATAGTTTAAAAAATAATTCATTAATGAAGTTTATGAATGGAAATTATAATACAATTATAAAAATAGATAGTTTATCGATATGAAAGAATTAAATAACCATTTCGTAGAATAAAATAGCGATTTTCAATGTATATTATTTTAAAACATTCCGTTTTTACATGAAAAACATTTTAATATATTACATTAATTATATGTAAAAGAATGATTATACACATGATTAACAATTTCATTGTTTGACTTTTGCACAAGAGTCATTTGAAAAGTTCACGGCCTATACTTCGTTTCAACACTCGTCAACAAACGCCAAAGAGCTAATAGCTCTCAGCAAAGAGAATCCTTAGGACTATGGCAGGTATCTTTACTAGTCATTGTCCTCTGAAATACTATCAATGTAAGATTAGTATAGCTGAAAACAGTATCTGTCGACTCTGCGAAGAGGACGAACAAATTTCGGAACACATTGTTTGTAAACGTCCAGCTGTGACCGTAAGTAGTCTTAACCATCTATCTAAAAAGTACCTCACGGCAAATGAGATCGGGAAACTGACTCCTGGAGCAGTAACTGGCTTCATAAGAACCCTGGAACTATTTCCTACTAAGATAGGGTCATGCTACAATAGGTCTTAAAACTTGCAGTGACAATAATGGTTAGCGCTTAAAGCCCTCAACTGTAATATGAAATAAAATTAATAATACTTCGTTTCAAAATGAGCTGGAGTACTAAATCAGTCCGCCAGATATATATTCCAATGGCGCATCAGTAATTGTTTGCTACGGGATAGTCAAAAAGTCTCAATAAATTTTTCGAGATCAACTGAAGTCACTTTACATTGAAATACATATAAATTTTGATAAAGAACAACACTACTAGACAAAAAAATCTGATGTGGCCAGCACATAACCTCTCGCCAGATATTTTACCTGGTTGTACGCATAAAACGAAAAATATTTTTAAATACAAATACATATATTCATGTCTCACTACAAAATAATTATTTTAATATAAATTATGTACAATACATACATTTTCTTTATATTCGATATCCTGATTTTTTTTTCTTCTTTCCTTTTCTTTTATTCGTCATTTTTTCGCAAATTCCTTTTATATTCTTTTTTAGGTATATTCTTTTGCGTTGTTGACTTTTTATTTATTTTCATAATCTTCATAATGATGTACAAATATTTTTGACAGTGGCATACATATATTTCTGACAGTGACATTTATGTGTGAATTACAAACATTTGAATTTCTTTCCTTGAAGTAGTTTGATCTAAGAATTTTTACATCAAATTATTTTATATGCATTTCTTTATCTCTAAATCTATAGAAGATATAATAATGAATTTATATTTATCGAATAAAGAATTTAACGTTCTTTAATATAAGTATTTACATAAATTTTCGATAAATAATATTTAGATGATTTTTTTCTTGTAACTACTACTTCCGGTTGTCCAATTGTTACTAAAACTGACTCGACTCTTCCTGTTATTGTTAGATTGAGGAATCCGTAGTTAAAAATGTCTTAAGTCTTATACACACACACACACACACACATACTCACTCACTCACTCACTCACTCACTCACTCACTCACTCACTCACTCACTCACTCACTCACTCACTCACTCACTCACTCACTCACTCACTCACTCACTCACTCACTCACTCACTCACTCACTCACTCACTCACTCACTCACTCACTCACTCACTCACTCACTCACTCACTCACTCACTCACTCACTCACTCACTCACTCACTCACTCACTCACTCACTCACTCACTCACTCACTCACTCACTCACTCACTCACTCACTCACTCACTCACTCACTCACTCACACACACACACACACACACACACACACACACACACGCACGCACGCACGCACACACACACACACACACACACACACACACACACACACATCATCGTAAAAATGTTATAATCGGATTCTAGGGACCTTAAAACGTGCTTATTCACTAAAATCTGGATATGCGATTTTTAGCATGAATACAATACCTCTCTTAGCGAGAGGTAAAAAATGGGACACTTAAAAATATTCATATATTTTCAGATTTGAGAATATAGATAAATGTGGAAACTATATTGAACTACGAACCAAGACTTGTCTGGTTTGTGAACAATCTAAAGTGGGATCTCATATATAAAATTACAGTTTTTATTTAACTATAGATATTCATAGAACTAACTAAAAAAATATTTGATATACATAATGGGGCAACCCAAATTATACCACAGTTTTTCTACATAAGATATCGAATAAAAATTGTTTAAACGTTTTTAGATAAATAAGCCATATTAACAAAAGCTGTAACTCAAAACAAAAGACAAATGAAATTTTCTATGGCGATTATCGATTTTGTCTCAAAAAATTGACTGAATAATATGCAAACCATTTAGCTCTATGGAACCTATTCAACGCATTACGTTTGATATATTGAAGGTGTCCCATTTTTTTTATTGTCCAGCACGTAATATAAATACGGCTATATTTGACCTTGATTCTGTAGAAAAAACGAGAAATGACGTTTTGCCCAAAAAATCAAAGTAAATTACTAATAGATTTCAATAAAACTTTTTTTAAAATGCAGGTTCATATCAAAAGTATGTTCGTCTAACGTTGAATTTTTAAAATGTTAATAGTTCTAGTATAGGAGCAATTTATTTGAATTCTCGCTTCATATCTAGTACGCAGGGATTCCATATAATAGAGGGAGCACAAGTCCGAAATCTTGAAGCCGTGTGGAGAATGGTCCGCCATCTTGCACTGGTCCATTTTTGATTAGTTTTTTACTTTTTGCTTGCGTTGACGTGTACTATGTCGAATTTGTTCCTTAAACTTTTGTGTTTAAATACCTTTTTTGACCATATTTAGTAAATTTTAGTAATAAATACGACAGTTTACTATGTATTAGACTGCAGAAATTGACCAGTGCAATATGGCCGACGCTTCATTCCCCTTCCGGTACTAGGCATCAAAGTCATTGCCTACAAACTATACTTCACGCTCCCTCTATATTCTTAACTCTATGCCTGTAACAGATATACGTTGAAAACTTGTAAATAAGAATAAGTTCTAAACAATGTTAAATTTATTGTGGCGACTGTAAAAAAATCTTGTGTTTCGAGCGCAAAATTTACATTGTGAATTTCGAGAGAAAGCAATCTCTAAATCGACAATCTACGATTTTGCGCTCATATACACATACACAAATAGCTATTGACATATTTGGTTCCGTATATTGGTAACCGGATTTTCCTTGATTTTTTTGTTCCAGTATCAAATTGTGCGAACATCAAACCGTTCGAACTTCGAGGGTCCACAGTATTACTAAATTTGTTCATCTAATTTCTATTCTACATCTATAAACAGTTATGAACTTGGCGGTACGTTCCTCAATCTAAACCCGGCAGTCTATTCGTTATTATTTTGACAGCGTACGCAGTTCCCACTGAAATTTAAATTCGCAAAAGTAAACGTACGAGTACATAAAGGATGTAGTAGTAGTTCTGCGAAATGTTGTTTATTTCACAAGTGTATCTAACTACCTGCTGATTTCGTTCGTCTGTTGAATTTTTATTATCTTAGAGAAATATTTACTTTGGAGATGTAAATAAATAATATTTGCACAACACTACTCGATGTCGGAAATGGGAAATACCTAGAATCATACTTCTAAAAGAAATCATGCTAATTTAATAGAAAAGCCATTTTAATATTATATATTTTTTTACTAAAAGGTTTTCTAAGATTAAATAATCAAACTTAAAATTTAATTGAAGAACCCAAAAACAATTGGGCCAGTTCATGTAAACGAAATCCTACAAATGTTTCGTTTCAGAGATATTTACATCAAAAAGCGAAACTGGCGCAGTGCAATTAGATTTTTTTGTACAATCGTGCGGGAAATATTTGTTCTTTCCCAATTTCCGCACTAGTGGGGGAAATATCTAAAACGTAAGATTTTTGTTTTGTATTTATGAAAGCAATTGTCATAATGGCTTAATAGTTATTTAAGTGTTAAGAGCAGTAAGTGCTTCCTACTGGTCGAGGATGATTATTGAAATCGCATACGAAGTCGATATCTCCAATACATACGATACCGGTAGGAAACCTACGTTTTTTGCACGATAGACGCAATAACAAAATTTTAATAAATGTAAAATCCATTTGAACTTTCACAATTTTAGTTGTCATTTTTAAAGTAAGCTTTGATTGTTGTTTTATTTACTTACCACCTCACTTAGGGTGAATTGCATGAAAGTGGGTTAACCACCGACTTACGCTAACCCAGAGTTACTACTATTCTATGAGTCTTGTGTGTTTAATAAACTCCAGGGTTTTCTTCAGATCTAAATTTTTTAGCCCCCAGGATATTATATCTGCTGCTCATAAAGGCTTCACAGAGACATATAAGGTGCTAATGGGTTTCTTCCTCTTCACCACACCCCCTGAATGTTGGTTCTTGTGTTAGTCCCGTCGTGTGCATGTGTTTGTTTAGTAGACAGTGTCCTGTTAGGAGTCCTGTTATTAATCTAATGTTTTGTTTGCTCACTAGGAGTAAACGTTCGGTTCTTTTTTGGTTGGTTCATTTAGGAAGAGCTTTGAGCGTCTCTGCCCTGGCGACTCCAACCAGTGATTCTTGTGCCATTGGTTCAGCAATGTTTTTATTTCCAGCTTAACTGTCTCCGCTGAGATTCCGAAAGCCGGTTCTGGTCCTGTGAAAGGAAAACTTGTCCCCTTTTTAGCCAGACTATCTGCTACCTGGTTTCCTTCAATCTCTGACTGCCCGGGTACCCATATTAATTTCAATTTATTCCTCGCTCCTAGTGCGTTTAATCTGTGGATGCACTCTAGAACAAGTCCAGATTCTGTCTCACAAGATTCTAGTGCTTTTAGTGTGGCTTGGCTGTCTGTTACTATAGAGATTCTGCTGTTGCTATAGTGGCTGTCTAGTAGCAATTTAGCGCAGGTTAAAATTGCGTACAATTCTGCATGTAATACTGTCGTATCAGTCCCAAGTCCAATCGACTGATTGTGCTTCTGTCCTTTAGCTCCATGAATTCCTGCTCCGGTTCCATTTGATGTTTCGGATCCGTCTGTATACATGACTGTCATCTTTTTCCATCGGACTATTTACTTGATTCCATGCCTCCCTTGCGAGGATTTCTACCCTGTAGGTTTTATTGATGGTAAACTCTTTGCTGGTCCGGTCCGGTGTAGTGCCCTAGTGCCTGTTATTAATTATCTCTTGTACTAAAGAGTAATGATACTTGGAATATCACTAAAAAACCAAGTTCACAAATAAATAATAAGTTTAACACATGATGATGTACCGGGGGAACGATTTGAGTTTAAAGAATTGAGGACCATTCCGTCGTACAGTTGAAAAGATGGTTAAAATGCCGGGATTTGAAGAAAAGTGGAAATAAACACGTGTTGGATTACGTAATAAATGTAGAATTGTAAAGCTAGGTCTTGCTCACTACATAACTACTTATTAAATGCTTTTTTACTCACTAAATGGCCAATGAATTTTCTTATTAACTCTCTAGATGGCGTCCGAAAAATTTGAATTGTATTAAGTTCCCGTTCCTGCATAAACTAATACTATTTGCACCACGCCAGTTACAGTATTTTTTCAAGCAAATATAAAAAATGCTTCTTATTTTGCTTATATGAATTTGTCCACTTATTTTTTATTTAATTTTTTTAAAATAGGTTAATTAATCTTGGAACTCTCTGTATAATGCACTATTTATTTGGCATGTATGTAGTTGGCAAACAACTTTATGAATGAACTCAGTAATAATGCAAATCCTTTAAATAGTTCACTTACTAATCACTAAACCAAAATAGTTTCATTGTATTTCAGCTCCAAACAAAAACATAAAATGTTTTATGTTGTCGCCTTCTAAATTTAAACCTCACAAAAAATTAGACCAAACATGAGTTTCACATACGCCAGTTTTTAGACATGTGAATATTATAAATAATAGTGAAGAGTGTATTCTATGGTTTTAGCAAAAATAAGTTTAATTTTTACGGTAAACTGACAGGAAATGAAAAAGCTAATTTACGGTCGGAACTAACGGTTTGCGCAAAACATAAAAATTTAAATTCACTTTACGCATCTCGCCATTTACAGTATTTCTGCTTCTTTTGCTGTAACAGGTGCACGTTATACAGTAAGGAAGTAACGAACAATATTGTTACAATTATGTTGACCCATCATATTTTACTCTCTAAATTCTATCGGTACTTACGAGGTATATTTTATTATTTATCGAAACAACTGTGCATAGTAAATTCACTTAAATTTGGGACACAGTGGCGTACCCAAGAGGAGGGCGATCGCTCCCCCCCCCCCAAATTTTGAGCAAATGAGAAGAAGAAATAGTCTGTCTCGAATTATTGGGTCGTACCATAAGCCCCGTTTTAAAAATGCAGTTTTAAAATGTCAAATTTCAATAATTTGAAGAACGATTTTTTTCAAAATATTATTTTAAAGCAGAGCATAATTTATATTCAAATACATATTTTGAGAAAAAATCGTTCTTTACACAAAAGGGTGAAATTAAATACTAATATTTGGAGTTTTCAAAATATCATTTTCAAAACAAGACTTGTGGTACCAGGCATTTTGAATGATTTTTACATTACTTTCACAGCAGGCAATTTCTCAAAATTATGGGATCCTTCAACATAGTAAGAATTTAGATAGTGTGTCATTTATTTTATAACTAGACCTTAAAACTCTATGATAGAGACTATCAAAATTTTTAAAAGTTATTAGTATTTAATAAATTCGGGACTATGATGCCATTAACATCTAGGTACTCTATTTCAAAGTAAAAGAAGGTAGAAAATAACGAAAAACGAGAGTAAACCAAATAATACTTAAGATATATTCGAAAAAGGAACCACGCTAACCGCGGTTAGATTTTTCAGTAACCGGTTACCGGTGACAAATTCGAATACGGTTCATGAAAATTTTGGTTACTTTTGTATGACCACAGCCACTGCGCGAACTTGGCGGTTAGATGTTAGAAATTAGGTTAGAATCTTGTTGTTGTATGTAATTTGTGTGACATTTATGGAGATAAGAAAAGTAGCACTAGTGGTATTCGAAATAAACTTATCATGGCCATAACCTCCGAAAAATCAAGAACTATGAGTTAATCTGAGAATAGGCATTTTCGTTGTCATTTTACTATAAGAAGAAAAAATATTAGAACAACTATTATCAGTTAAAATAAACTCATTAAAGAACATCCACGCTTCCATAATTTAATATGTCTTTTAACAAAAATTTATCTTAAATTGACAGTTCATGTGACAGATAATCAAGGCCAAAGCATTCGTATATTCATACTCGGTTACAAAACAACGCGATTACCACTTGAAACCAGCACCGAACCGTGTTTTATTTTTCTAATATACCTTTATTTGAATTTATAATGCCATGTTGGATAGAATCCACATGCGTTTGTATGGAAATAAAAGATAAGTTCGAAACAAAACTTGGACTAATTTGTAATTCCAATTATTGACAACGAAAGTTATTTTAAACATATATACCTCGGCGGAAAACACTGAAATCTGTCAATCCCGGTCATGCCTAGTTGATAGAGGGATTGCCAGCAAACAGTGGAGTGTTTTCCGGCAATCCCTGTAACAACTAGGCATTACTGGGATTGACGGATTTCAGTGTTTGCCGCCGACATATATACAGGTGATCAAAACTAACGTGATCTGAGTAGTTCTCAATATTTTATTCCGCAAAAATAAGTATTAGCAGTTGCATGCAATTCATATAGGCGGGTAATGTTCTATCAATCTGTCAATGTTTCAAATATTCATTATTTTCTGTGTTTCTTATTACCATCTTTATTACTTGCGTTTCATAATTACGTTATCGACACGACAACAGTCTTGTCCTATTTCGCGTATACAAGGTGAATTTTGTACAACTGTTCTTGTCAAAACCAGAGTTACAATCAGTGTTGTGACAGAACAGTTTATAAAGAATCTAGACCAAGATCAAGATCTTTATAATTAATATGTTCTAGATCAGATCATAGGTCAATTTCTGCGATCAGACCTTTTTTCAGATGAGATCAGGAATTTGGGATCTGATTTTCTTAGACCATAAAAAGATCAGTAAAGATTTTTAAATGCTTCTTTTCTTATTAATTAAATACCTAGGACAAAAATTGCGTATTTATAGCAGAGCTTGAGTTTGCTTACCGAGACGAAGCCGAGGTAAAGCAAACAAGCAAGGCAATAATACGCATTTTTGCATATTACATTTTTCTGTCTACCTTACTAATAATAGATCTAGAAGGGCAGTACACACAATTACAATAATATTAAATCGTAGTAGGCTTAGTGGACGAAAAGGTTTGCGGATGAAAAAGATTTGCGAATGAAAAGTGATAACTTTTTGAAAAGTGTCATTTTTCGTTCGAAAAGTACGCAAAATTTCACTTTTCGTTTAGGTAGACAGAAAAATTAATTAATTACAAAGACTATATAGCCATATGCCTTACACATGGGAAGAAAAATTAGATACATACTTTCATACTTAGTTTTATTAATTCTGAATTAACGAAAAAAAAAAAATTTAAACATTAGAATTGTTGAAAAATAATAAATTAAGACAGGCCATATCAATAGGCAGACAATCATGATCTACCACTGAATTTTTTAGGTGAGTTAAATAAATTACAACCTATTTGTATTTAATTTGTTCCTGAATTTTTGGTTTCAAATTTTTGTATTTATTTTCTCAATTGTCATGGCTTAAACTGTTTCCCTTATATTTCCGTATATTTAATTTTTTTTAAGATCATAGATTATAGTTTTTAGATCTAGATCTGAATTCATAAAAGGATCTAGATCAGATCAAAAATGAACTAGATAAGTGTTTTAGATCAAATTATCTAGATCAGTCACAACACTGGTTACAATGAACAATTTTGTATATATGGTTTTGGAGATTATTTAAATTGTGAAGCTGGTAACTCAGTCTGTGTCAAATAAATATCTTTCATTTTAGTTTAATTACCAGTTATTACTCATGAAAAATTATTGAAATTAATTTTTTATAGTAAAATATTTACATAAAACAGTAAAGCACTCTTTTAAATGGGGTATGTGACCATATTCAAATTTCAATATATATGTCATAAAATATAAAAACTAATCACTATACCTTCTCATTATAATAATAAAAACTTAACATTAATTTATAATAATCTAGTTATTAACAATTTAATGTTTTGGAGAAGGGATATATGCCGTAAGTATGTTAGAATCGTAGACAAAGACAGATAGACTGCGGTAAGGAAAGAGACAGTTATAAATCAGCCTAAGCGTCGCGTTTATGTTGTGGTAGATGTGGCATGATCACATCTGGCTATAACTATCTCTTTCCTTCCCAGTCTAACCGTCTTTTTTCATTCTTCTACCATTGTCACGTCACAAATCCCTTCCCCAAATTTTTAATACATATTTTCTTGTAAAGTACGAATAATTAATCGACGTAAAAAATACGGGTATTTTGTTTTTTTTGTCTAGTATCATATTATGTAAAAATAAAAATTCAAGGAATTTATTTGTAAGTTAATAACATATTAATATAAATTCTTTGGCATATTATATAAATGCACCCGGCTTAGAGAGAGAGAGAAATTAACGCTTACTTTAAAAAAGGAAAGATAGATAAGAGGGTAACGTCAAACAAGAACATTGTTGCGGTCTGTTTTTTGTTTGCTGGTCTGACAGTAGTAACAGTTAGTAAAAGTGCAATATATTTCCTCAAAATATTAGTAAAAATAACATTCTTTTTTATATCTCTAAATAAGAATTAGTTACAAAGTGAGTAATTTTGATTTAATGTGAAATAGAAATAATTTTAATGTAGTTTGTTGGTAATTCAGATTATTTTCTGTCATTCATGCTGTATTATATTCATTTATATTTCAGAATTCTTTTAAAATGGTAATGTCATGCAGTGCAAATGGATGCAAATTGTACAGTTCGTTATCAAAAAGACAAAGTGATAAAATTACACAAGTTTTTTTTTTCGTCGTAAACTAAACTGTCACACCTTACATGAATGTTTTTAGAGTAGATTTCCGAAAGATGAAAATCTGTGTGCAGACGGGCTTATTGCAATTAGAAGACACAATTTCATGCCATCCAAACATTCTGTGATATGCAGCAATCATTTCCTATCGACGGACTACACCTTAAATGTGTATAAAAATAGTTTTAAATAAAAAGTATTAGCTAAGGCAAAAGTACTTTTCTATATTTGTTATTTTTACAAAAAATTTAATATACGAATGAAATATTTTATGTTAAATCAAATATGAACTATATTTTACATTGAGTCATTTATTGAATATTCCTAAACACTCGGTTTTTTTCATCTTTTGACTTTGCCCCTAACTAGCGCTGTCCTTTTCTAAGGCGTGCGTCAATGCTTATACAGTAAAGCAGCTTCAACGTCGAATCCATTTATATAATACGACCATCACTCCAATTCTGTAAGGAAGTTGTTAAGACTTAGCAACGTTGCTAAAAACTGTAACCAATAGAAACAAATGTAAAGTCTGTTATTTTCATGTTTTATTCAGTGTTCGCAATTATTATTGGTTATTTACTATAGCAATGTTGCTAAGACTCAAAAACTTTCTTATAGAATTGGGGTGCAGGTATAAATTTTAACTCTAACCTAACTTGTAAGTAACTTGTCAAAATGCCAAATGTCAAAATGTTCATTATCAACTTTGATATTTTAATATTTATTTGAATTATAATGTTGAAATAAAAGCAAATTAATGCGAAATAGGAAAAATAATTTAAAAAAACACGTATTACAAAGTCCATATTTGAAATACTCGTACTTTGAGTAACTTGCGTACGGCTCGATTACGCAAACTATACTCGTATTACAATAAGGATCATTGTAATACTTGGCTTTCAATATACTATTTTGATGCTAAATTTAAAACTAACTTACAATACAGTGCAAATGTAACATAACAAAGATGGTTACGGTTATTAAACGTAGAATATCAGGATTTGTTCCTCTAGGTTGAGCATTTTCCTTACAATCATTGACGTTTTATTTACGGAAAAGAATATTTGGTTGAAATCTATACTAACGTCACAATCATTAATATAAACTAATGAGAATAAAGTAATAACGATAGCTAAAGAAGAAGGACCCATACACACATGTTTGAATGAAGAGAGGATAGAACAAGTAAGTTCCTTCCTGGAAAGCTTGGTAAATTAAAATGGCAACTGCAAAGCAGAAATTTAGAGCAGAGATAAAAGCAACATCCAGTAATATAGAACTACGAAAAATGAATATGGATACGACGCATGGATCTTGAGAAAAGGAGAAAAAGGCGGCTGGAGAAAATTGAATGGAAAGAGAGCGTCATGAATAATATATAAAATTTTTTAGAGAAATAAGAAGAAAACTAATTGGATTGGACATATTTTTTAAGGAGGCATTATATTAACAAAACTGCAATTGACAGAAAAATACATGGGAGAAGGACAAGGGGAAGAAAGAAATTTGGAATATCGACAGATATCAAGAAGAGAGGGAATTACGAGGACTTGAAGAGAGAGGCGAAGGATAGATTGGTGTGGAGGTAGCATTTTCGCTGAGACCTGTCCAAAGACAGAATTCACAAATGATGAAGAACCTTTATATAATACAATATAAAAGTACTCTAATACAAAGTTAGAAAATACATACATACATACATACATACATACATAAAATCACGCATTTCCCACTTAGTGGGTTAGCATCAACCACAAAAATAATCACTCTCTCTTTCAACAACATTCTTACTAACCTGACATCATACAACAAATATTACAAACTTCAACTTGTCTTGTATTTTCAGTTTTGGTAATAATATATAAAACAAATTTATTTGGGTAAGTAGAAAATTTGGTACACTAATGATTAATGAAGGATGTAAATATTTTATATATAATTATGTTCAACTACAACCGACTTTTCAGATCCCCTTGATCCATCTTCAGAGTATGTTGATTTTTAACTATATACCCTGAAGATGGATCAATAGGACCCGAAACGTCGGTTGTACATGAACCCTGAAAAAAAAACGATTTCCCAATATTTTACTTCCTTTATGATATATTAACAGTCGCTAAATTTTTCAATAATGATTAATGACCATCTATAGAATCAAGCATTGGTGAGCACAGTCATTCATTGGATGGGTGGTCGCCTGGGAAACTGAATTTACATACGACCTTAGCAGTTGTGTAGTCATAATAGTAGTAAAAACAATATTTATGAATACTTTGAATAGTAATTAATGAACACATAAACGACTGACTATTAATAATTTATTATGTATTTTTTCATTGTATTAAAATTTATTGGTTTACTTAAATCATTGTGACTAACAGTCTTTCTAATTATTATTCACATTTCTGTTTTTTAGTTCAAAAGTCATGCGATTACCATTAAATAAAAGTAAACGGAAACGTATTCTATGATAATCAATTTCGCAAAACAATAGTTCCCAAGAAAAATTCGCTAGGTTATGTATTATGTCGTATTTCGTATTTACCAAAGCATTCGTCGAAATGACGGAAATTTATTTAAGGTAGTTATATTTCTGATTTCATTTGATCCCTTGATCCTGGAGAGAGAGGGATTTTATTTAATTTCCTTACCCAGTCCATGTTTTATTCTTTGTACGACAATAATCCCTTTACCTGAAATACAGATGTTCTTACCGTTTGCTTTAGAAAAACTCGAATTCTTTGAAATGTCATTAATAGCATTAAGAGATCAAGGTAAAACTAAAAAGTAGAATAAAGGTGATATTTCTAAAAGAAAAATAATAGGATTATTGCAAATATTACAAGAACAAAGTTTTGTAATCTATAAGAACGGACCAGAAATCTGCTAATATGCAAAAACATTGTTCTCTAAATTGATGGGATTCCCACAAAAATGGAACATATCCATTTATTGATATTTTCGGTTTAATGCTCTTTCGAATGTCAATGCCCAATTTTTTTTTATCTTTATTGGATTTCGAGGTATGATGTAGAAGTTGTAATTTTTATAACCAGAGTTTTTTTTATCAATGAACATGAGAGTATGTCATTACCAGAATGGATTTCAAATAATTAACAGCAATGTATTATCGCGTTTTTTTACATGATCATAGGGTGTTTTGAAAATAAACTAAATAACACTTGAAAAGCATATTATTCCTACTCTAACGTGGATTTCAAGCATAAAATGAAAAAGGAACTGCGTAAAAATCCGGCACGCAGAGTACACGAATTAAAAAATAAAATTGCAACAAATATGGGTTAATATTGAACCTGATGAGTGTGCAAAGTTAGTTGATACAATGCCTAATAGCATTAAAGCCGTTATAGTCAATAAAAAAGGCGCAACACAATATTAAATATTAATATATCGTGGATCGTGGCCCTATTCTGATTCGTATGTTAAAGTTTAAAATCTAATTGTTATCGAAACTATTTTCTTTTAATTGTTAATTTAAGCTGAAATTCTTAATTTTTTGTAAAATAAAATATTTATTGAGTTTTTTTTGTAATAAAATGAAATGCAAATGTAAAATATTGTGCCGGCTGAACTTTATGATTTTGGGTTCGTAGGTTACCAGTGGTAAACAAAACTTGAACTAAACTATACGTAGTTTTTTTTATTATTTTATTAAAATGCTTATTATCCACGCATATTTCGAATTATTATTGACCTCAAAGTTATTTTAACATATTCTTATGTGTTGAAACAGATTAATTTTTGTGACTCCAATTATTAGTCCACTGTTTGAGAACAAAATCATCTCTATATCTACGTCACAGAATACTAAAAAAAATATTTCGGCTTACCGAATAACAATAACGACTTCCTAAAAATACAAACCGCTTACAGTTTGGATGAAGTTTCATAATATAATAATAAAATAGTGGAGGACCCCATTGGGGAAAATTGCGACATACTTAGGGATTTTGGCCATTTTCTCGATAAGAGTACCCGTATCAAAAATTTACAAAATTAAAGGATTCTTACATTTTTTTGACTAGGATGAACTCTCAAAGAGTTATGTGATAAAAATTATTTAACCAGAATAACAATAAAAGAAATTTAAATTATTGAAATCTTAAACAATATTACGTATTTAGGGTCGGTACTAAGTTAACTGCCAGATAAAATGCAAATATCGCATCAATATTAGACCGTAAATTGATAAATTTATACATATGTCAATTATATGATGCCATATTTTTCTTTTGTCTGGCAGTTAAATTAACTGACACTTTACCAGGAGATTGAAGTATCGGCCCTTCTAAGAAGTTTTATTATTTACAACACTACATTCGTCGTAGTATCGAAGTTATCGATGATTATTAGATAATTTTTTCAACGCTTTTTTATTAATTTTCATTTTGTCATCCACCACTCTGATCCTAGGTATTCCTATGTTACAGCTATGTCAACGCAGTTCGAAAATTTGAATACAACGGGAATTTTTCTTTCGTATCATGTATTATACGATTTTGTCCGATGAGCGGTTCGCGAGTTAAACTTACACAATCATGAAATTCCTCTAATTTTAAGTATCTGCAAATCGGCTCTGTTCTCATTTTGTCATCAACCACTCAACCAGTTCAATGAATTTCTTCTTCAGACGATAAAGTTTCTACCCGAAAATTTGAAATAAATTCAAAAAATAGCCTAAAGTCGTACATTGCCAAATCAGGTGGGTAAGGCGGGTGTTCTATAGAAGAGAATACTTAGATCGTTGAATAAATTGTCATAAAAGGTTGAACACCACTGATGTAACCCTAACCTATTACTATTACTTATCTCCCAGTGCGATGCCACACATCATATGCCACGTGTCATACGTCATGCCAGTCAGTGTGACACACTAGGGCGGCATCTTTGCGATGTGGTAGGCGCTCGTGACATGGGCCATGCGCCAGCTATGGTTCGGCAAGGCGGAAGTGACGTTCCGTGCGTGCTGGTACGCACTATATTCACGTGGGCGGAATAAGGAATAGATACGAGTAGTAGGCGGTGCGTTTGAAAAAGGAAAACAAATAGATAAAATACTTTGGGATATACAGGAAAATAGGAAAGAGATAATGAAGACTAGGATATTTAAATATATGAGTGGTGGAAGTGATAGATAAATAAATGAGTTAAATAGTGTATGCATTAGCATGATGGTCACGCTAGAATAATTTCTATTTTATAGAATTTCATTTTAAATATGTTCAAAGTAGTTCCTTTCAATAAGTATTGTATTTATTTGGGTGAAGTGTAAACATTAGACAATTATTATTAATTAAAATAAAAGTTTATTATAACGATAAATAGATATTAAAAGATAATAAATTTAATTTACACTATGATTAAACATATATTAAACACTAATTAAGACTAAGAATATTATAAAACACTTAGGGCCGGTTTATCAATGCAAGGATAAATAATTTAACTGGCAGATAACTTTTTAACTGCCAGATAAAACATAGAAAGCGTTTATCAAACAAAAGTTAACGTAAACTGTCAGATAAAATCGGCCAAAATTTATCCGTCACTTCAACTGGCAGATAAATCTATTATCTGGCAGTTAAATATAAGTAGAAAATTTTACCCTCAAAAATTAATAAATACAATAGACAAATAATTAATTAAAATATGGTAAGTATATTATATTGATATTTTGTATTCATTCCCTTCAAATATTACAATTTTTATAACCTAAAATGTATAGTTGCAGAATTTTTTATATCGATTCTATATCCCTTATGTAAAATGCTTTAACCCTTGTATTACCTATTATAGTTTTAAATACGGACATTATACAAGAAAGAGAGACCAGAAAGATATAGATTTCTAGAATTTCAAAGAAGGAAAACGTTGAGTTCAATGAAGAAGATATAATCAACCAGTTGGATAGTTGGAAGTTTCTATTTCCCCATTCATGAGCACTGGATAACGGTTAAACATATTGATAAAATGAATAAAGATGTTACATACAAAAATAAAAACGTATTATAATCATATAAATCATTACAATAGTGAATAAAATTGTTATATAATGCAACGTTCAAATCAAATGAAACATATCGATTACAACAATAATAATATTTGTTGGAAGCAATAAATTAATATACATTATAAAATGAAATAATCAGTAAGAATGATTGCAACATTGATTCATAATTATAAAATTTGGGCAAGTACAACAATGAGGAATGTTGAATATACAGATATAAATAATTTAATGTTGCGCCTTCGTTCTTAAATTTTCCATTAGTGTTGATATCTTTTTGAATGCATATAATTGTGGTTCCTAGAATATATATTGTCATTTTATCTATATAAATATTTTTAATATATTTACCTATCAGTTAAAAAATATAACAATTCTGTATTTTGATGTACAATTCATACAATTATATCCAAAGTACCTCATTATTCTCAAATAATTAACAGTAAAATCTATCCTATAAAGATCTGTCTGGTCTGTATTCTTGATCTGTCAAAATATTTTGAAATTTGACACATGAGTCCCAAGCCAATCATTAAAGGTTTTACAATTTCAGTGTTACCAATATATAATTAAATGTAAGTTTGTTAACTGGCAGATAACTTTGTATTGATAAACAATCGTGTAAAGTTATCTGACAGTTAACGTTAACTGTTAGATTGTTATCTGGTACTTTTATCCTTGCATTGATAAACCGGCCCTTAAACACTAAGATTATTTATTTAAACAATATATTAATATATAACTCATTTATATATTTATTTATTTATTTTCACCACTTGTCGACTATATGTTTATATCACCAATTATTCGTTTCACAACGCTTGTTTATATCAGACTGTCCAATGCCTTCGCTAACAGTTCTTATATACTCCGGCGTTTGTATTCGAGAAATTACTAGAACATCATTCTGGATAAAAACTTCAAATACAATAGATTACGTCACCCGAACAATTAAACAAGTTCGGACAGGTCTGTTTACAACGCACTACGGTCCGTGGCTATTGCGTCATCGCAAAAAATAGACACTCGCTCACGCGGCGGCGACGGCGAGTGTTCCACGTTACAGTATAATAATATACTTCGCCATTTTCTTCTACTTCTTAAAAGCTCCCAAGTCCAATTAATTTTCTTTTGGTATGTTTTCAAAATAATAAGACCTAAAAACTGTCATAGCTGTCCAATTAATTTGTCGTGACTTAAAAACTGCCAAAATTGTCAAATTAATTTCAAGCTGTTTACCGACAGATAACTAATTGCTTATGTTAAAATAATTGTTTTCCACGGCATACGCATAAATAAATATAGATATATTATCACGACATATATTGCCCATTGCTGGGTGTCAATCTCACGGGCACTCATTGCTGGCATGAAGAGTTCAAGCCTTAAATTTCATGAAACTTTCATAAGCTACACTGCGCATGCGCCGCCCAACTCTGTGCAATAAGCTTGCGCAGATGGCATGCATGCGCCTGCACTTATTTACTTTGCAAGTTATGTTTGGTTAATCTACATGTTGGAACCTTTGATCATATAGGTTACGAACTAGATGTAAGGAGTTGGGAACGCATAAGAGTGAGCGTGATAGATGTATACATAGCGCGAGTATTGTGCGTAAACTCACGTGGTGCTGATGAATGTCTTCTCCACATGGTACAGTAGGTGTAGCTTAAATAGGGGGGTTTCAATTATTGTTTTCATTTATTCTGTGTCGAGACGTCGGAGAAAGCAAATTGGAACATTATTTGTGCGCGATTTATGTAGTACGGAATAAAAATTATTATTCTTTGAGTTTAGTTCTTTTCCATATTTATTTACTACACTATGAAAAAAGCATAAGTACTTACACTTATGCCATAAATTGGCGTTTGCGCAGTTACCTCGCGCTATGGAAAGTTTTCTTTTTTTCTCCTACTTACGACAATGTATAATTGTATAAATCTATCTTTCTTCCCTCCAAATGCATTGTGTACTTGAGTAGCGTAGTAGTCAAAATAAGTCGAAAATTTTTATACAATATGTGTACAAAAAATGAACTGCTTCGGAGAAATTTTGTCTATGCCAATAAATAGACTATAAAAATAATTTAAAGATAAAACATTGTTTTCAATTTCTAATAGTTATTTGAAAATTAAATATTGGTCAAGGTCACCCAACATTTTACTTTGTACAATTATGTGATATTTTTTTTCTGAAAAATAAAAACACATCTAAGTTTACCTTTCAAAAGTAAACAAAAAGTCTCATTTAATCGAAGTCGTAAATTCCCATAGTTTTAGAGATAGCAGAAATAAATTCCGTAAAAACTCATAGGTACCGGGTGTCTTAGGCCGACCGACACATGGGCGATTAACATGTAAAATTAGTTAATTGTGAATAGTATCTCCCCAGTGCAAGATATTAAGATGAAATTTTGCATGCTTATCCGGGGATACTATTTCTATGGATTTCAATTCAAATCAGTCAATTTACAAGTGTAATATTAGAATAAATTAAGAAAAATTGTAGAAGTACCATGAATGTTATTCATATCTTGAAAATAATAGTATCTAAGCAACAGCTCTGATAGAGTAGGGGTAACGTGCGCGCTTCACAATTTAGAGAGTCGGGTTCGAAACCAACCGACAGCAATATTTATTTTTTAATTTTTTCTTTTCAAAATAATTTTTATTATTAATATGTTTTTAATCTTTTATTAATATTTAATTTAATAAAGTGGATACATTGTACGTAACAAGATTTATTTATTTAAAAAATATTTTATTATTTGCTTTATTGGTTTATTATAAATTAAATTTCTTCAAATTATAGTTAGCCCTGACGAAAACAAAAAAACGAGAACATTTGATTTGAATAAACAAACGTCAAATGCAGATTTGTTTTGTACTATCTTTATTTGTTGCTAGTGTTATTTAAATAATATGGATTTAACTACAAAAGATAAAATTCGTATTGTGAAATTATTTCACATTGGTAATAGCCTACAGCAAACTGCTGATGTATTTTCTGCCGAAAATCCAGAAAAAGTAGTTAATAAATCCCGTGTAAGGCGTATTATTAACAGATTTGAAGAAACTGGGTGTGTTGCTAATCACACAAAGCAGGAAATACAACCAATTGAAAATGAATTTGAAGAAATAATAATTGCGCGGGTTGAAGTGGAGCCTACTATTAGTTTAAGAAGTTTACAAATGGAATGTGGAATAAGTAGAACAAAAATTGCTAGAATACTTAAGAAAAATGGATTTAGAAGTTACAAAGTAGGTAACCATCAAGAATTGCGAGACGGCGACGAAGAAAGAAGAGCAACTTATTGTGAAACAATTATGGATAAAGCCAATGAAAACAGAAACTTTTTGTATTCCCTCTGTTATACCGATGAATGCACATTTACTCTTCATAACGAACCGAATGTGCAAAACTTTCGCCACTGGTCAAAAGATAAACCAACTCTTCAAAATTTATCAAGAACACAATATCCCCAGAAGGTTTAATGTTTGGGCGGGAATTTTGGGATCACACATTATTGGACCATATTTTATTGAAGGGACATTGAACGGTCCAAAATATTTAGATTTATTGGAAACAGTAGTTGGGCCTAGACTTACAGAATTAAATATGGAGAGGATATGGTTTCAACAGGATGGGTGTCCAGCGCATAACGTGCAAATTGTCAAAGAATATTTGGACAATTCATTTCCAGATTCTTGGATTGGTTTAAATGGACCAATTAATTGGCCGGCAAGGTCTCCTGATCTAAGCCCCTTAGATTTTTTTCTTTGGGGTCATTTAAAATCAAAAATTTACGGCCATTATGAATTGACCACTTTAGAAGACCTGAAAGCGGCAAAAAGGAATGAATGTAGGCTTATTTCTAATCGACAGCTAAGCAACGTGAGACATCAATGTTACGATCGTCTCGGATTTTGCTTAGCGCAAAACGGCGGCCATTTTGAATATTTATTATAATTTTTAAATTTTAATGTTGTAATTAGTAGGTACGATTTAATATTTTTTAAATAAATAAATCTTGTTACGTACAATGTATCCACTTTATTAAATTAAATATTAATAAAAGATTAAAAACATATTAATAATAAAAATTATTTTGAAAAGAAAAAATTAAAAAATAAATATTGCTGTCGGTTGGTTTCGAACCCGACTCTCTAAATTGTGAAGCGCGCACGTTACCCCTACTCTATCAGAGCTGTTGCTTAGATACTATTATTTTCAAGATATGAATAACATTCATGGTACTTCTACAATTTTTCTTAATTTATTCTAATATTACACTTGTAAATTGACTGATTTGAATTGAAATCCATAGAAATAGTATCCCCGCATAAGCATGCAAAATTTCATCTTAATATCTTGCACTGGGGAGATACTATTCACAATTAACTAATTTTACATGTTAATCGCCCATGTGTCGGTCGGCCTAAGACACCCGGTATACTGCCTTATATATCGGAAACTATTCAAGATATATATTGCATAAAACTTTTCGACTTATTTTGACTTTTTCTCTTGTCCTACAAATGTGTTACACTTGTTTCTTAACACCCCGTATATATAAAAATTTACATTACTTAAATATATGTCACGTTTACCTGTCATACAATTGTTGTCAGTATTAATGAACATTTCTTTTAAATTGTAAGTTTTCCTTATTATGTAATTACATATTAAAAATTTACGTTCATTACTCATTGCTAATTTTTATCTACGTATAATGAATATAGGTTATGTTACACCACATCCAAATTTTGAAACGTTTTAAATATAAAACGAGTAAATTACTTGGTTTTACATTTCTTTTTGTATATAGAATATTGTTTATTTTTAAGATTATAAATAGAAAATATTGTTATTTATGCAACAAGTGTGTAAAGTAGTACTTTTTTGGTCGATTGCGATGTTTTACGGAAATTGTAGCACGAGGCAAAAAACACTATTTTACACACGTGTTGCATACAACATTTTTCCTACAACTAAAATGTTAGTGATGTTTCTCATAATACTGAGCGTATGAAGGCATCCAGAATATTCAAATACTGTTAGTGTTCTTTCTCATAATACTGTACAAAATGTAGCTTAAATACTTGGAAGAATCTCAAACAGAAGTGGATTAGTTTTCTATAATTATACAAATTGTACATTTAATATTTGGTTCATTTACAGTGTATATTAATATTTCTTAATAAATTTATAACTTTCAATATTATGTACTATCTAATTGTCTACATGACAGGTAAATTTGATCGAATTTTAATGTTGCCTAGCAACGACTATTTACTTTTCAAGCACTAGTGCGTCAATAATACTTTTCACGCACTAGTGCTTGAAAAGTGGCCCTTAACACACTGTAAAGAGTGCGTGTAAAGTACTTTTCAGACACGGTTGTAGAAAATAGTTATTTATGTAACAAGTGTGTAAAGTAGTACTTTTTTGGTCGAGTGCGATGTTTTACGCATGAGGCGCAGCCGAATGCAGAAATTGTAGCACGAGACAAAAAATACTATTTTACACACGTGTTGCATACAACATTTTTCCTACAACCGAAATGGTATTGATGTTTCTCATAATACTGAGTGTACAGGCATCCAGCAGCTTCAAATACCGTTAGTACTGTTTCTCATAACACTGTACAAAATGTAACTTAAACACTTGGAAGAATCTCAGACAGACGATGATTAGTCTTTTATAATGTACAAATTGTACATTTAATATTAATATTAAAAATTAGCTTATGTTAGAATACATGTCAAAAAAATGTTAATGTTCTTAAAAATTAGATTAGTACTCAATCCGTTAAAAAATATTAGATTTGTTTCATTTACAGTGTATATTCATATTTCTTAATAAATTTTATTACTTTCATTATTATTTACTACCTAATTATATACTTGACAGGCAAATTAACCGAATTTTAATGTTGCCTAGCAACGCTTATTTACTTTTCAAGCACTTGAAAAGTGACACTACACACTGTAATGAGTGCGTGAAAAGTACTTTTCACGCACGGTTGTAGGAAAAATAATTAAGGTACATACTTGCCTACAGATGTACCAAGAAAATGTTGCAATTGCAAAGGGTTTTTTACCTGTAACAGAAAAAACATTTGTTATTAAACATACAACAATAGCTATACCACTAATTATGAACAACATATAATTTCAACTTTAATCACTGCATATTTCCTAGAAAAATAATTCCATTCATTGTTAAATTATTATTTATACAATATTTCCTACTATACCGGGTGTCTTTTTTTAACCATAGGAAATACAATTTTAGTAATATAAGATGATAAACACACACACACAAACAACTATACCATACCTTACCCAGAATTCGAACCCGGGACCCTTGGGTAGTGAGTCGGCTGCGCTGTCCACTACACCACCGGCGTCGGTAGGACAATTGTAAAATTTTCATATGACTTTAATTACGGCCCTATTAAATTTATAACAAAAGTGTAGACAATAGATGTTCAGAATTAAAAATTTCATCTAAAAAGTCAAAAATTATTGTTTACTGGCGTTTCTTTCGAAAGAGACAAAATAAATTTATAATAATTTTTAGCTATTTACATAGTGCCATGAGAAATAAAACAAAAATGTTAAACAGTTGTATTGCTTGAGTTTGACAGTCATCTGTAATAAAGTTTTAAGAATTATTGATTTTCTTAAATTATTTATCAGTAGGTAATCATGGATACATTTTCCATTCAATATTAAGAATTAAATATCAATTAATTAACTTTTATCTGTCAGACTCAAACTATATGACTGTTTGAATTGTATATTTTTATTTTGTTTTCCATGGCACTCGGTAAACAGCAACGGAAATTTTATTTTACTTTTATGACAAAAATGTATTATATCACTAAATTTAGGAACATTTGATGGAGTCTTTAATTCTGGTCTTTTTTTATTTCTACTTTTGTTCTAAAATTAATAGGGCAGATATTACAGATATATGAAAATTTTACTGTTGTATTTCCGTTGAATCATAAAAAAGGAAACACCCGGTATAGTATTTTTTCTTTGAAATTGTAAAGACAAATATAAAGTTCTACAAAAACCATGTGCAATTTGTTAACCAATATGTAATGCTCACGTTTCCTGCAAAAATATTATGCAAAGCTGTTTATTTTCCTTCGTACAGGATTTGAATATCCTGTAAGTATTTAAAGATGTTATTTTTAATTATATTTTGGAGTAGCATATGCATATTTCATATAACCTAATTATATTCAGCGGATGTGACGTGGAATAGCATTAATTATAATTGAATTTTCCCTGTGATACTATATTGGTATTCAGAGACATCTATATTGGAAATAATGTCAAGGTAATGAGTGATTGTCTTAAAAAAGGAAAGGAATTTTAAAATGAGAATAATGTCATTGCTTTGTCATGATATTTATAGATATTTGACATATTAAAGTTGATATGAAATCCGGGATATATCATAACTTAAAAGTTATTGTTAGAAAAATTAACGGATACTGGATTTTTTATTTGCGTAAGATATGATCTGAAATTCTTTTAATCTTATATAACTAGCACATCTATCTAATTTTTATTCATTCCAATAAATACATACGAGTGTCTTGGTGAATGGGGTAATTAAAAAAAGTCGACTTTTTATAAAATCGTGAAATTCATCTCATTTAATAAATATTGTAATATAAAATAATTTGAAATATGTGACTTTTCATTCATAAATTTGCTAATAAACGTTCGCGGCAGACGCAAAGACTAATGGGTCGATTCTTTTCACATCTGTAAGTCTATTTGTAAATCTATAAAAAAGTGACAAAAACACATCTATTCTTGTTGATTAATATAAAATTATACATAAGAGTGGCAGCTTTCGTTGCGATTTTGTTCATTATTTACAGATTTACAGATCTGTAAATCTTACAGATGTGAACAGAATCGACACATAAATTTGTGACGTCACGGTTTCATTCTCACTCAAACAAAGATATTTCTCTCACACACGCACACAAATTTACGCTCAACCTGATTTCCATTTTAGCCGTTGTAAACACAAAACAGCAATCTAACCTAAAATTGTGACAAGTGACAGCAGAGTATAGAGTATACAAGAGAGAAGATTATAATTATTTTGTATTTCTATAAAAATATAAATACTAGTGAAGTATAAGATATGTAAATAAAACATTTATTTAAATAATTTCCAAACCAAGCAATCATAGTTGCAAACTAAACCGGTAAAGCTCGACTATCGTATCCGTAAAGCTGTGTCGTCAGCGTTGAAATATTTGAAATTAATCTAAATATAAATCTGAATCTAAAGACTTGTAAGGTGTAAAACATACACCTAAATATTTAATTTGACCTATTATTTCAAGAAAAAAATAAATGACCCCATTATTGACAATAATAAAAATGGTTCCTTAGAATTTTTATTCTTCAATAGTGAAGCCGGACATAAACCAATTTATTATTTGGCAATGCAAAATAGTACATTACATTCTTTAATCTATGTACAGGGTGTCTCGTTTACACATAGCAGGGTCAACTTTTCGAGAAAAGTTTAATAGTCACTACAGGAATTTTCGTTCTTCTTTTGTTTCTGACCTACAGGCAAAAACTCGTTTTTCGCTCATTTTGAAAATATATATCTTATTTATTATGATAGTCAGAAAAAAATTGTTTTTACAAAATTATTACCGTTTTTTAGATTCAATAAAATGGCGTAATTAGATTTTTAAAAACTTAATAATTCTCGAGATATAACATAAACTTATTATTTTTTAAATGGAAAACTATATTCAAAATAGTCTCGTTTGTTTAATTTATAAGCTTTTCAGTGATACATAACAAGTCTACATTCTTTTGTTTTAAACTTGAATAAGAGATGAATTATTAATTTAATGGGGTGATAAAATTTAAAAATTATTATAAACAAATGAAAAAAATCTAATACTGATCATCATTTACATATTTCTAATAGTATTTGTTTCAATTGTATTCATTTTTTCAATTTATTTACTTCAAAAGCATATTAAACCATTTTTTCTGATTGTGTCAAAGCCAACTGTAACGTCGATAAATAGTAATTTAACTAACCCGAAAATAATTGTCTAAGAATAATTTTGAGAACATAATTAATAGATATAGAATCAAAATAAACAAATGATGATCTGTAATAATTTTTTCATTTGTTTCTTAATAATTTCGAATATTTTTACCCCAATAAATTAATAATTCGTCTTTTATTAATGTTTAAAACAAAAGAATGTGGACTTGTTATATATCATTGAAAAGCTTATAGATTAAGTAAAAAGATGAGATTATTTTCAACATAGGTTCCCATTTAAAAAATCGTAAGTTTGTATTATATCTCGAGAATTATTAAGTTTGCAAAAAATCTAATTACGCCATTTTATTTATCTAAAAAACGGTAATTCTTTTGTAAAACAATTTTTCTCTAACTGTCATAATAAATAAGACATGATAGATTTTCAAAATGAGCGAAAACCGAGTTTTTGTTTTCAGCTCAGAAACAAAAGAAGATCGAAAATTCCTGTGGTGACTATTAAACTTTTCTGGAAAAATTGAGCCTGGAATGTGCACACGGTTTTGATCTATCATTAATAATACTACCCGAGATATCTTAAAAAAAACATCGAAAATGAGATACCTATACATATCTTACCGGCCAAACCCGATTTTAGGACGAACTAGTTTTGCCTATAGGCCAAATCAGTTTTTCCGAAGAGCAATAGGATGAACTAGTTTGTCCCAGTCTAAATTAGTTTCTCCTGAAATCAATGTGAGTATTAGTGTGTTACCGAGCAAATCCGATTTCAGGATTTATCTAGTTTGGCATAGTTAAATTAGGTATACAACAGGTAAATTTTATTTAAAATTATAGCAAATGAGTATATTACTTATTTTATAAACATAACTTAACAAAACCTTCCCTAACACTAATCTTATGCTTGATTGATCCTATTAGGAAATGGTTTGGCCTACGCCAAACTACTTTATTCTGAAATCGGTTTTGTCCGGGAGGACAAATCAGTTTTTCCTAATCTTACATTGATTTCAGGACAAACTAGTTCTTCTAGCTCTTTGGATAAACTGGTTTGGACTAGGCATAACTGGGTTTGGCCGGCAAAATATATATATTATACATACTCGTTTACATAGATAGCTCTACGTCTATATCTTAGAATTGGAATTCATTGTTGAATGCGTTCCAATTGATGGATGGTTGAATAAACATTATACATACTCGTTTACATAGATAGCTCTACGTCTATATCTTAGAATTGGAATTCATTGTTGAATGCGTTCCAATTGATGGATGGTTGAATAAACTTTATAGTTTAGTCTTCAGTCTGGGGTTTACAATAGAATTAACATGAGGCATGTACAACTAGAACTATACTATTGTAGTTGTCTTCTGCACTACACAGATAACGATGCATTGTTATAAAGATGGAAAAGGAATTCGTTTCAGCACCAAAATGGAGCAGGGTGTCCTGCTACAGCAGTTACCAACAAAAATATTGATGCTTTAAAAAAATAATCGAAGAATTAACCTTATTAATAGAATCAAACACGATCACCTGCATTTAAAAGTTATCTGTCGTTTAGTGCTTTCTGATTTCCAAAAAGCGGAACGTGTAAAGGTCTTATCACACTACAATCATATCTCTGACTATTTATTCGCTGACTTATTTTATATGATTGTCTATCTATCACACTGCAATTTCGAACAACTGTTTTCTCTGACTTTTAGTTATTCTTGAAGTTGGTTATGATATGGTTTCTTTAATGAGAACATATTTGTTTGACATATCAAATTATTTCAAGTAAAATTAATGAAAACGATGGAAAAATAATCCATTTATAGGCAAATATAATAATTTTATGCGCATCAAACAAGAAAAATGTCAACTTCTGACGTTTCTGCAGTTATAGTACTCCGTGAAGTTACATTTCTGTACTTCAGAGACAGTTACGCATGCGCAGTAGAGAAGTTACCGATAAATATTCAGAAGAAATGAAACCGATTCCATTTCATCTGACAACAGGATCCATGACTTCCTTGTAGCTATCAGACTGGTATAAGTCACCGATATGAACCGAAGTCATGGATAATGCGTGACAAGTCAGAGATACTACTTCTAGTGTGATAAGGCCCTAAGACCAAGAAACTTTACCACTATAAATAGTGTCGAAAACCTTTATTTTTTCAAAAATTAATGTATGTGACGAAACTTATAATCCGTTTTCAACGTACTTTCATTGCAAAAGAGTTGTGTGTGGATTCATAAAGATGGGGAAACAGCAGCAAATCATAAAAAAATTAACGTACGTAGTATTGTTTAAAAGTACAGACTTGTAAATGCAATTAAGTTGGATGGACCGAACACAGTTAGAGCTAAATGGAACCCTGAAAAATGTTTGCCCGAATTGCTCAGTAGAGTTTCAGAAATAGGAATAATTATGTTACCTCACTATCATACGTCTTGTCATAGGGCAATATCAACAATTCAGATTTTAGCCAAAAAATGTATCTAATAATAGAACGCTTGCCATACTCACCTGGTTTCCAACATTTGGCTATTTCTGGACTTTAAAATTTGCGGGGTAGAAGAAGATTGGATGGGAGCTTTTAAGTATTGGAGGAAAAGATTGGTGAAGTATATTATTGTTGAAGGGAAATACTTTGAACATAATTAAAATAAAATTCTAAAAAATATGAATTATATTTGACTTCTCATTCTCAATAATCTAACGTGCTCATTGTACAGGGGTACAACCTATTATTACATTGTTCATCCAACTTATTCCTTACAAATTTGTTTTATCTTACTAACTATTCGGATAATTAACTTTTAATTGTAGCAAAACGTTCAAAAGATCAAAAACTTTATATAAAGTTACATAAGTTACGTTGTAATTAAATGGAAAGTTCTCTATAATTTCTACGAAATGTCTTCCATAGAAAATTTTCCAGCAATTAAGAATGAAAAGATTTTCCTTAAGAATAGTTATCAAGTTGATAAATATGCAATTACTGTAAACTTTAATAGTGTAAAGTATAAGTCAAAGGTTAATATTCAAATCCAAAATGATTTTTCGTATGCCTGATGCATTTTATGTAAATATTTTTGACCGGACAATTGTGCAGCACATTTATAATTTATTGGCAGTCGATTACGAGTACAATTGATTGTAGGTGCGCGACACGTTTTTTGAGATGACATATAGAAGGTCAGAGGATATCTGAGCAGTAAAGATCTCTATTAATGTACAATCGTTTCCGTTTCCGTAATGTACCATCCGTTTATTGATTGATTTAATTATCTACTTATAATTCTGGAGTAATACAACTACTAATTTAGAATTAATACAATAGTTTAACCTTCATCATGAAAAAGATATTATCTTTTATTTATTCACAAAATTTTGGTGATTAAAATTAGTAATGGGTGTATGCAGAAAATTAAATTTAAAAATTAAATTGTAAAAGGAAACTTTACAAGTAGAAACAATTGTTATCATGTTTATGGAACTAAACGAAAGAACTAAAATAATAAAACTAAATTAAGAGGTTGACTATTTTCAAATTTGAGTTTAATTTTATATCTTAGTTTTGCGCCTGCGCCAATCGCACATTTATGTCAGATGTTAAAACCTAACCAATGAAAATATATGACGACAATAAAATTACTGTAGAGAATAGCGACGAAATACTAATTGGACTTATTCAACAATGTTAAACATAGAAAAGGGCTGTTGCAAGAATTTTTATGACTTCTAAGTACTAAATTTTAAAAGATATTGTTGTTTAAAGAGCCTCAAATTTGAAAATATCACGAAATATCCAATAGATATTTTACAATTAATTATTGAAATTTGTGTAATATTTTGAAAAAGTCAGGTAATCTGAAACAGAATATGCCACCACAGTACATACAGTTTAACATGTGACAAACTATCGCTTACTTTTTTATATAAATAACTTATACTGTTTTCCTATTGGCTATGGATGACGTACTGTACGAGCTCCGACGTCACAGGATTGGGAGGTAGTTTTTCATTACTATTTCTGGCACCAATCTTTTTATTTTATTATTCACGAAAATAACAATAAATTATTATTTTTTGTGTAATTATGAAAAATTTTGCATAAACTTTCATTTAAAATACTTTTAAAAAAATTTGAAACCGGCTCATTCTTAATTTTAATTTACTACATAAAAGACGTTATTTTAATTTAGTTTCTTAATTTAGTGGCTTAATTTAATTTTATAATTTACATGCTGCATAAACCCTCATAAGTTTATATTAAATTATAAGGAAATAAACATGATGATTTATAGTAAGAAACAATTTGTTTGAAGAAATGAAGTTTGTATTAGAAATATAAATTCTGCTGTAGCAAACAGTAAAAGAATATTTGACATGACGAATTGACCAATCCCGAAATTCAGCATTGAAGTTAATGCTTATTACAGAAATACGAATTATAACAACAACAACAACTAACTAATTTTTTTTGTAAGAAATGCTGTATTATTTAAAATACAATGGAATGGGTCATTTAATTTAAAAGTAGACCTTAAACCTTTATGTTAAGGGCTATTAAAGTTTAAAAAAGTTATTAAAACAAAATAATCTCTATATATCTACGTCACAGAATATTAAAATTATTACGACTTAACGATAAAGACTTGCTAAAATTGGCTGTAAATCTCTTCTAGTTTAGATGAAGTTTCATAAAAAAAATATTATATAAAAAATAATGGAGGACCCCATTGGTGAGACTTTTATAATTTGTAATCAACTTCTTTTTAATGTTAATGTATTCGTAAATTATAACAAAATATATAAGTAATAAATATATAATTGTTAATTGTGACTAATACTTGTAAATAACAAATTTAATGATTTCATTGACATTTTTCTATTAAATATTTGTTATTTCAAAAGGTAATTATGATTAATAATAAGGATCTAATAAATCAGTTATTATTATGGCAGAAACACGGATCTAGAACAATTATTATAATGAGCAGGTTCATTAATTATTAGTACAATAATTCCATAATTTTATAAATATATCAGATTAGATTGATATTTGCATACCATCATACTTGCGAGTCGCGAGGCCTTGTAGCAAGGAAGTTCCATGGGAGGTCAAGGCACAGGACTTGAACTACATTAAAATACAGAAATCACTTAACAAACAAGTCACACGTCACACGTCCAGATTTTCAGAACCTATCCTTATTTCGAAGTTACGGATCTAATTTGTCGACTTCCCTTCTCTACATTTTTCTATTGAGTACAGACTTTTCACCTTTGATACTATTTCGAGCCGGCGCGACATCTCCACTTCATCCTCTCCTGAATTTTTAAGGTCCGAGGGCACAATTCAGATTCTACCTCTACATATCCATGTTCCAAATCCTATCTCCCTGTTAGAGGATTTCAGGAAACTCGAACGCCTCTACAAGAAAGAAAGCTACCCCGGATTTCCTTACAGTGTCTTCTTACGAAGCTCCGCCATTTTAAACGCTTCATTAATTTCCTTTAAAGTACACATATGCATTTACACACTTGTTCCACTTTTCGTAATACTGTTCAAAACACTTCTGAAAATACCTTCAGCTGCCTCCTGCCTCGCCGCATTTTCCGTCACTTCTCCTGGATTAGCAAAACATTGTCCTTTCAATTTCATTTTTAGCCGTGGGTACAGGTAAAAATCGGCTGGTGCAAGGCTGCGAGAATAAAAGGAGCGTTCCAAAGTGGTGACATTGTTCTTAACAAGATAAGTTTTCACCATCAGAAAGAGATACACTGGAGCGTTGTCATGCAGGAAAACCCAATTGTTTCATGCCCAGTTTTTAGGACTTTTTGCCTGATTACGTTTCGTAGGCATTAAAGGATCTCCACTAAAGTTTCTTTTGTTTGGGTTTAAGGAATAAATTCATGGTAATCAAAAAATCTGTGGCCAACACCAAACCTCCCGCTATATAATTTTTATTAATTTAAATATACATTCTTACATATTTAGTTATTGCGGAAACTGTATTTAGATCTATTCCATATAACTATGGTTCTATTTACTATTTTCTTTTTAAAACGTTACTATTAATTTGAAATGATGAGTTCTTTGACAGTGACATTTATCTGTCAGTTACATACATTTGAGATATGAACTGTGTAACCAAGGAGTTTTGCTTGTTTAAAGCGTAGGCTCCGGGATTAAAATTAAAGATAATTTTATAAATTTATCCATAATATATATATATATATATATATATATATATATATATATATATATATATATATATATATATATATATATAAAGTATTTATGCAAATCTGTAGAAAAATTAATAATCTTTCATTTTTATAACACTAATCTTGAAAAAATAAGATGTGAAGGTATTTTTCGAAGAAAATCTATTTTGAGCTTCAAGTAAAGTGCCATTTGCGGTTATCTGATATACACCAAAATCTAATGGTCTCTTTCCATACGAAAAAAATCTGATGTGGCCAGCACATTACCTTCCGTCAGTTCTATGTATTTCTTACAAATTTCATACGGAAAGTTCCTTGCTAAATTAAATATTCTATTTCTTGTACATTACCTTCCGGCAGTTGCATGTATTTTATGCAAATTTCATCCAGAAAATTATTATTTTGCGACGTTTTCTATATACAGTGTAATGTATCTGCAGAAATAAAAGATTTATTATTATTATTTCTTGTACATTACCTTAAAGCAGTTGTATGTATTTTATACAAATTCCATACAGAAAGTAAAAGATCCTATATTTCCAGTAAAAATTATAAGACAAACACACTATGTCAATTTCACTTGACACTGACATCTTTCAATCAGAATTTTCTTAATACAGTAGCTGTTTCCATAGCTATGGCTACTTTATGAAATTTAATTTCTTTATAATTTTTTAACTCTATCCATTTAATATTAAGTATAAAATGCAGTCAAATCGTATAAAGAATAAAATATTCTTTAATATTTATAATAACATCAAATGTGAAAAAATTATATTTAACATAGTTTTTTCAAGAAAAACTGTTAAAATCTTCAAATGATGGTACTTCCGGTTGACCAATTGTAACCAAAATCTAATCAGCTCTTCATAAGGATGTAACGAAGAAGTACACGAAAAATTATAATTTTTGTAACTGTAGTATTAGAGTTATCGCAGACGAAAATTTTGTTACACACACACACACACACACACACACACACACGCACGCACGCACGCACGCACGCACGCACGCACGCACGCACGCACGCACGCACGCACGCACGCACGCACGCACGCACGCACGCACACACACACACACACACACACACACACACACACACACACACACACACACACACACACACACACACACACACACACACACACACACACACACACACACACACACACACACACACACACACACACACACACACACACACACACACACACACACACACACACACACACACACACACACACACACACACACACACACACACACACACACACACACACACACACACACACACACACACACACACACACACACACACACACACACACACACACACACACACACACACACACACACACACACACACACACACACACACACACACACACACACACACACACACACACACACACACACACACACACACACACACACACACACACACACACACACACACACACACACACACACACACACACACACACACACACACACACACACACACACACACACACACACACACACACACACACACACACACACACACACACACACACACACACACACACACACACACACACACACACACACACACACACACACACACACACACACACACACACACACACACACACACACACACACACACACACACACACACACACACACACACACACACACACACACACACACACACACACACACACACACACACACACACACACACACACACACACACACATCATCGTAAAAATAGTAAATTCGTATTCTAGGGACCCTAAAACGTGCTTATTGATTAAAAACTCATCATCGAATTTTTTGACCAAAGACAATACCTTCCTTACCTAAAGGTGACGGAAGGTAAAAAGGTAGAAATACAAGGTTTCAAAATTTTCTGAATGATAGTATTTGAGTTAGAGTGGAGGATCCACACACACACACACACACACACACACACACACGCACGCACGCACGCACGCACTCACACACACAAACACACGCACATACACGCATGCGCACAGTCTCATGCACATGCGCACACACATACGCATGCACGTACGCGCACACACGCACACACACTCACAGTTGATTTTTTCATCGCCTCATTTCCGTATGCTTTTTGCACCTGAAGGGTTTCAGATGGTGATTTCTTCAGCAGAATGCAGAATTTGATGTTTGCACGCTGCTCTGAAGACAACATATCAAAAGCCGACGAACGTAAAAAAACGCATTGTAAAATCTTCGTGGAATGTGTAACCACCAGTACACATACCTTTCTACTCTACAATAATCTATGTCTGTAAATTATGCCGTGGATTGCGAAATTACCCGAGATTCCACGAAGAGGAATAATTGTGACATTCTAGGAAAGAATGAAGTGTTTACGTTTTTTCAGAATGTTACCGACCTTGAAAAATGCAAGAAGATGAATAGAGGAAGTATGTGTTTGTGAATGGAATGCCGGATGTAAATATTTGAGTTTTGAGCAACGGTTGTTCATCGATTACTATTTCCTGTTTGCAAAATGTTTAAATAAAAAGATTTATCGATAGAGAACATTTATTAAAATTTATGTACATAGTGTTCATAAATATTGAATACTACTGTAAAGATTGATTCTAAACATTTAAAATTTATGTAAATATAGATTTTGATATCGAAAACTTATGTATATGTACAGTATGTCCCATTTAGAATTGTCACCATTTGGATCTCTAGAACTAAGGGATACAATGTCGGTTAAATGGAACTTTTTGTGTACCTACAGGGGCCATCACTGATGTGCTTTGCTTTTAGATAATTACGAAAAGCTGAATTTTGTTAATTTCAAATAAAAAATAAACTCGACAAAAATGTTCCAAATAAATAAGTTGGATATTTTTATTACTTAGCCAGTGCGTAGCAAATAAATTTTTATATCGGTATGGTACATTTCCGAGATATAACACAACCTTTTTTACCTTCCGTCACCTTTAGGTAAGGAAGGTATTGTCTTTGGTCAAAAAATTCGGTGGTGAGTTTTTGATGAATAAGCACGTTTTAGGGTCCCTAGAATACGATTTTACTATTTTTACGATGATGTCTGTATGTGTGTGTGTGTGTGTGCGTGTGTGTGTGTGGATGTGTGTGTGTAACAAAATTTTCGTCTACGATAACTCTAAAACTACAATTTAAAAAATTATAATTCTTTCGTATTCTTCTTCGTTACATCCATGTGAAGAGCTGATTAGATTTTGGTTAGAATTGGTCAACCGGAAGTACACCCATTTGAAGATTTTAACAGTTTTTCTTGAAAAAACGATGTTAAATATCATTTTTTTACATTTAATGTTATTATAAATATTAAAGAATATTTTATTCACTATACGATTTGAATGCATTTTATATTTCATATTAAATGGATATAGACTTAAAAAATTATAAAGAAATTAAATATGACATATATTAGCACGCTATGCTATAACTGTGGAAACAGCTGCTATATTAAGAAAATTCTGATTGAAAGGTGTCAGTGTCAAGTGCAGTTGACAGTATGTATGTGTTATAATTTTACTGGGAATATAGGATCATTTGCTTTCTGTATGGAATTTGTATAAGATACATACAACTGCCTTAAGGTAATGTACAAGAAATATAATATTTTGCAAGGAACTTTCTGTATGACATTTAATTATACAAAATACATAGAACTGACGGAAGGTAATGTGCTGGCCACATCAGATTTTTTATAATTGGAACCCATATCTGATTTTAGTCTCTTCTTTTTCTCTTTTCAATGATGAAAAAGTTATTGCGTTTCGTATTTGTTTTATCCCCAAAATTTAATTACCATAAACATTTGAGATGGCGCCGTATAGGTGCATAAAAAGTTCCATTTAACCGACATTCGCCCTTATTCTGTAATTCAATCGATAATAGTTATCGATCGATAACAATTTTTGACAAATAGAAACAAATGTATCATCTGTCAGCATCATTTTTTATTCAGTGTCTACTATAATTATTGGCTACAATTTATTATCGATCGATAAAAGTTATCGATTCAGTTACAGAATAGGGGTGATTGTCTTATAGTTCTCAAGATCACAATGGTGGCAGTTCTAAATAGGACTATAAGTATAATGCGACTAGCGAACTTTGTCTTATCATTTAAATTTGAAAGGAAACTGACTTGTTTATTCCATTAGAGAAGACTGGAATTGTACTCAATACAAATGAAATGAGGCATTTAAAATGATCTTAGCAACAGGATTCAGGGATGTATTTAAAAATTTTAATACCGCGAGTTATGATTCGTTCGTCTAAGGTGCAAGCAACCTTCGAGTCGAAACTAATCTTATGAAATTAGAAATAATCCTATTTCAGAGAATAGGGTCCTATATCATTTAAATTTTTTTTTGCAAGAACAGGGCGAAATAAAAATTTTAGTGCAAATGCGACTTAAAAATTTTACGTAATAAGCGAGATACGAATTTTTAAAGTTAAGAATTTCTTGCGTGACGAAGCTGGTACTTCCATGGTCGACAAACTGTTAGTTCTAGAGAGAACAGATTTTTTCATATTTGCATAGCTGAAATATTTTTATACAAAAATTTATACGTTATGAACTTGAGCGATAGTCGACTGTAGAATGGATGAGGAGTTCCAAAAGGAAGAAATAATTGGACTAGCAGTCTTTGGTGAAATTATTTATTTATAGCCTTGAAATAAATAATTTCTCCAAAGATTGCTAGTCCGATTACTTCTTCCTTTTGGAACCCGTCATCCTACACGTTATTTTCACGAAGAAATTGTTATTAAGCATAAATAACATAAATAATAAGCATTTTTTTCTTAATAAATTATAGAACATTGAAACAGTTTCACAATATTATGACAAAGTATGACGGCGGATGGCGCTAGTGTTTGTTTATTCTGATTAGTGAATATTATTATTAATTTAATTAATACATATTACAAATTGATTTAATTATAAATACATTATTAATGTTAATATTACTAGATATTATAATTAAACAAATTCATGAAACATAAAATTGTATTTTTTTTTGTTAGGTTATACAACAATGTGACATTTCATAATCTGTCAAAGGTGACCGCAGAAGACGCGCGAATCTCGTTTTTAAAATCAGGCGACCAATCAAATTTTTAGGACCTAACGCGTCATATACCTAATTAGTAATCAACTTTAATCGCTTGTAGTTTGCGACCTAATCAATATTGAAACAAAATTTTGTCACTAGTGCTCATTAATTTATGTATATTTTCGTCTTCTTATTTAATATAGTTAAAATTTAACTATGGTATAGTACCCTATTGTCAAACTAAATAGTTTAAAAGTCAAAATAATATATTTTAAATATATCCCCGTTTTGTTATTCAGCTATTAGGCAGGTACTGTAGTATCCATCTATTTTCAGCAAGACTTAGGTACATATAGTAATGTAATGTATTTCTGGGATTTCCTAGTCCAGTATTTAAATGGGTATTTCCAAAAATTCTCAAAACATAAGGCAAAATTATGAAAAGAAACCAGACATATAATACAATTTAAACGTCAACTTTCCTTCGCTAATCGTACTAAAATCTCGTATAATAAAGAGACCACTGAGTTTAACAGACCAATATATTTTCTCATATTCAAACATTCTTCGTTTTTCTTTCTAGAAAGTTTTCCTATATAATCTCCCCAAAATTAGATTATAGTTCTAGCAATATATCCCCATTACCCTGGTGTTGTATCAACTTTATTAGTCCTAGGGGTATTAACCCTAAGCACTCTATAAATTATGTGAACACCAAGGTTACCGTGCACTGCAGACAATGCCAATATCGCTACTCATGTAAAACTAGCAGAAATCATGCGATGTTTTCTTAGAAATACTTTTCTATGGAAACACCACATAATCGTTGTACTGAATGGAGGGATATAAAAAAGACATATGTGACGCATATGATAAGTAAATACACCCACATTGAAAGGAAATGAGTAAAAAAATATGAATGAATTAATGAATAAATTTAAGGAAGAAAAAGATTTTAAATAAATATACGAGGGTAGGCCAAAAAGTTCGCGGAATGAAAGGATTTTTAGAAGAGTGGGAAAGGGAATACTTGTCTTTTATTGTCAAGTTATGTTCCAAATATTAACATATTTGTGTCATTAGCTTTCGAGATATGTATGTATATAGAATATTCAGTTTTTGACTGTGATTAAAGACAAACAAAAACTCTGATCATTGTTGAAAAAATGCCAGCAGTTTACATTTCAAATCTATCTAAGAAATTTACGGACGATGAAGAAGTGAAAGCTACAATTTCGGAGTATATTGAATCAAAAACAAAAAAAAATTAATTGAAAAAGAAAAATATGTCATAACTTCGGTAAATTTACATTTCATCCCCGTCATACTGCAATATTTTTAAACTCCCCTCATACTACGGATCAGGGGACCAATTTTGTAACTAGAAAGCGATAATGTATAATATAATATATACAACATATACGGTAGCGAAACTCTGTATCGGCACCTTTGAATTTTTGATACCAAACTGAGTGACCTTGAATAAAGCCGTCATATGCCTGTTGCGCGTAGTTGCGGCAATTCAAATGGTACCGCAAAGTATAATATCGTATTACAATGCAACCATTTATACAATACAAATAAAAATACCAGTATTTTACATGGTTTTCGTGTAATAATAGTATACTTAGTAACATGATGTCTTATTACAAGTTATACATAAATTTTTATCTGCGATTTTATTATCGTTCAAGACTATCATATTCCCGCCTTCTGTCAGAATCATTGAAAACAATGCCATAGGTGGCGATATCAAGAGGCAGACACGGATGCATATTTCTTGAGTCTTATTTTATGTACAAAATATTCTGAAATATACGAAATTGTTATAAATTTAAAATATATGACCGTTCAATATATTTTATGTACAAATAAATAATTTTATTGAGTATTTTAATTGTGTGATAAAAGTTAAACAGCATGCATATGTTCCTAATTATATATAACGTATAATACTTTTTATGCTGTGGCGATAGCGAATACATTTCATACTGAATGTAAGATAATCTTTACTACTTTTTGTCAATCATGTTGTCAGGGTTGAGATGATTTAAATCAGTTGATTAAAATCATGATTTTAATCGTTGATTTTAATCAAGTGATTTTTATTTTAAAATATCATGATTAAAATATTTGTTCATCATTCTAAAACAAAAAAAAAAAAAAAAAAAAAAAACAGAACCTAATCTGAAAGAAAATCAAAATACGATGACATTTTTATAATACCTAAGTGTTATAATGCTTAAAAAGGAATAGTAATTTAGCTGCTTTTTCATTGCCTAGTCTGTTTCTGATATCCGAATGAACGAGTCTATAGGAAGAAAACTCTCTATATCTGCACCATTGTACTGCTGTTACATTTTTGATTATTTCATCCGAAAACATAGTTTTGTGAAAAGGGTACGACCTGGTTTCCAACTTAATGATCAATGGTAATAATCCTGTGTCTGCAAAATGTTCGGAAACAATATCGAAAGCATCTCTCTTTTCTTTAGGCAGTAATGAATATTCTTCTTTCGTTTATTGTGGTGTCCAATATATATGCCAAAAAATGAAAAGGGGTTAAAGCTTGGTCATATCTTTTTTTTAAATAGTTGATATTGACGCAAACTTCTTTCCTGCCGAGCCGAGCGTTTTCAGCAAGTCTTTGCAAGTTTCGATGAAGTCGCGAACGGATTTTTTTTGTATTAATGAACTTGAAAATATTTTTTCTTCAAGCGTATTATAATATTCATATTATGCTCCTATATACACATTATAGAAGATGTTTATTGTCTTACTAGTACAAAAATGTTGTTATTGTTGTACTAGTAAAAAAATGTTAGTGTGTTAGTTCACCGCTGGCGGCGGCAGTTGTCACAGCAACACAGATTATATTGAAAATTGTTATTTGACAGTTGTATCGTTTTTGTTTTGTAGTGTATAAAGCCAGCTTTGGCTGAAATTGCAAAAACTACAGATAAAAAATTCCAAAAAAAATGTCAAAAAATTCTTTGAAACACTTGATGAAAAAATAGTTTATGTCATTCGGAGTAGAACCGCCTCGGCCGCAATAGCTGGATTCAACACAAAAAGACCGCTTTCTACTCCTAATAACATAATATACTATTCTTATAATAAGTTGGACGAAACAAAACAGGAACAGTTAGAAAATATGTGTATAATTTAGAACTAACCTAAAATTAAATTTTTAGAAAAAAAAATTTTTTTTAAATCGCCGGTTTTTTTTTTTTTTAATCATGATTTTTATCAACCCTGCATGTTGTGTTATTCCCCGTCTTAATCCGACTGAATACCATATTCATGAGGTCCAGACCAGCTGAATACGTATTCAGTCGGAATAAGAGACCATAGCTGACAAAAAGTAATGGGGATTATCTTATTTATTCAGTATGAATTGTATTTGCTATCGCTTTCTACTTTTCTAGTTACAAATTTGGCCCCCAGATCGGAACATACGAAAATGTTTATTTATTTAAAATGTATGTAACATGAAAATAGAGAATAAGTTAACATTAAACAGTTTTAAATAAAAAATTTCCCTGTCTCTAACATGTGTTGAGTACATTACGAGTACCTATTTTAAATTATCGTATTTGTTTGTGTTAATATAAACCCGTTAATGAATCAATATATCTACTCGTATATGGCAGGTTTAATGAGTGATCCTGTTTTATATTCAAATTTCATTTGGAAATTATTAAATTCTGAATGTTGTTGTAAACTCTATATTCCAATTAAAATATCAAATTTGTTCCAATAATCCCTGCACTGATTCGAAAATGTTTATAGGGATTATCAAATTATTCGGAATTTAAAACAAATATGATATAATTGATTTATTTACAAAATATAATATAACTAATGAATGTGTATTCATATGAGGTTTGATCAAAAGTAACGAGAATTATTTTTTGATTGAGCTCATTTTTTATTACGTAGGTATTACGGTTTGTGAAATATATGTCAGGATTCATTTATATCATGGCCGGTTGCACAAAAGTAACTTAAATATTAAGAATTCCTTACTTTGACAATATTGCATCGGAATGAAATTGAAATTAATTATGCATTACTGTCAAATTTCGATTAGCATTTTTATGTTTAAGTGTCTTAAAGTTTCAGCTTTGTTGATGCAACTGGGCATTAGACGCATAGTCAGTGGCGTAACTAGGTGTGTCAATCAAAAGCGGGGAGCATATTAAATACCTACATTTATTTTAAAAATTAATTTTATTCAATTCATACATTTATTTTCCGAAAATATATTTTACAATTATGCACATTACGTAATTTATTTTAAAATTAAATTGCTACATGTGATACTGTCAAATATCTGTTAGATCTAATTATTATTAAAAGTTATTTAATAACGTCTCTTTTAATGAAGTTTGCAATGCTATAATGTTATCTTTAACTATTCCCGTAACTCTAGCAAGCGCTGAAAGGTCATTTACGAAGCTAAAATTAATAAAAAATTATTTGGGAAGTTTAATGAGCCAAACTAGACTATCTGATTTAAGTATATTGTCAATCGAAAGCACAATAGTTAAGTTTTTAGATGTAGCAAATACTATAAATACATTTTGTGATGTTAAAGGAAGAAAATTAAATTTGAAATAAACTAAATATAGAAATTTTATTTTGAATACAGAATTTGAATGCCCTGCAAATGGAGATATTCGTAACGACTAAACTGACCTTTATTTTATATATTTTTGAGAACGAGCTTTTGGGGCATTTGTTTAGCCAAAAAAGTTCTTTTATTTGTCACATAGGGGCCTATTTCTTATATAATTTACGTCAGTAGGGGGCGCAAAAAAAAAATTGACACGAGCGCCACAAAGCTAGTTACGCCACTACGCGTGTTTTTAGAAGTTCAAATGTTGGACATGACCAAGAGTTTATAAATGGTACAAACATTTTCTAAACGACCGTGGAGACGATGAAGATGGCAAGAAAGCCGGGCGCCCTATAGCACATCAACCACTTATGAAAATGTGACAAAAATTCAAGTTATTACTTAGTAATTAGTTTCAAGGAGGTTGCTGAGGCTCATACGAGTACAGAGCAAACGAATCCTGCCTGGATTCTACATCGGCTCACATTTCACTTCTCAACCGTGGTTTTGTAATACAGCAGAGATGAAGAGAACATTGAAAGGATGAAGTTTTGCGACTGCAATGTAGATAAAGGCAAAATCACTATAGCTGAAAGCTATACCACAAAGTGCATTCCATAATTATTTTGCAAATTGGAAACAACGTTGGCATAAGTGCATTATACCTAATAAGGAATACTTTGAAACGGACAATATTAATATATTGATGAATAAAATATTACTTTTTGAAATAAATCGTCGCCTATGTGGCAACACCAGCTATATCTCATTTTTGGGCCAAACGAGTTGTCAACCACTTATTATTCAAAATTTCGCAAAATATTGATTTTAGTTAGCCATTGTTGTAATACTGAAAACTGAGCTGCCCAATCGATTTCCTGCAAAATTTTGATTAAGAAATGGATTGACTTTGAGAACTCATTTTCTTTAAAAAATGAGATAGACGGTGATGTCACCTAGGCAACGAAATGCTAATTCTCAGTAAGTACATAATTACTACGTTTACATGCAGTTTTGAAAATGGTATCAGTTTTCAGTCAAAATTATGCAAAACTGTTTACATGCAGTTTTCAAAACAAGTTTAAAAATTGATTTGAAATCTGTTTCGGCGCATGCGCATTTAGCTGATGTAAGTGACAGATCCTCTTCACTCCAAATACTTCGTTTTGCTATTATTCCCATTATTTTTTATACTTCGTACCACTACGCACTAAAACTACACAACTGTCAGTATATTTGAAGGTTAGTAACACAAAGCGACAGAAATGTTATGCTCTGTACGCATGCGCAGAATCGAAACTGAATTTTAAGTGTTTACATGAGTAGTTTTGAAACTAGTTTCCAAGTCCAACCCATGAATTTTAGTTTTGGTTTGAGATAATTCAAAACCGTTTTGACACTGTATACATGGCGTTTTCAAAACTAAAAACGTTTTAAAAACGGTTTCAAAACTGCATGTAAACTCAGTAACTGTTACTAGTGTTAACAAGATTCTTTGTACCAATTTTTAACTTTTCGGAAAATTTGTCCAGATTTTTTCAAGTTTTAGTTTTTAGGGAGTGATATGTGTAAATGAGATATCTACTAAGTATGTAATATGTCTTTTTTGAGTCATAGATCACATTTAGAAATTTTTGTTAGGTTACATACAATATCATTGCAATTATATCATGACGCAAACCTACTCGTACGAGTATATGTCATAGTCCGGAACTAAAACGTTTCGCATATGCGTAATTCTATATATCATTCGCCGTCTCACTGTCTCACATACATGTACAATCATTAATTTAATTGTGTTAATTAAATTCGATGAAGTAATGACATTACTAATGGCAGCCTTAGCGTTATTATTAGTAATTCGAGTATAGATGAAATAATTGACAAAATTAATTTTATTCTCTCGAAATTTGAATCAAGAAGGAAGATAGGCAACCCAATAGACAATAAAATTATGATTTATTAATTAAATAATTCAAATCATATTTCCTTTATTTGTATACGAGAGTTATGCTAAAATTATGTAGAATAAGGCACATGAAACATGGTTAATAATTTTAACGTCCAACTGCTATGTTATTATCACAACAACCCTGCTTTCAGGGTTGTTATATACCAAATAACACCCTAGAGCGTGTTATGAGTTGTTGCTATGGTAATGTTGTCAATAAAATGATATTGATACTGGGAAAAAGCCTAAAAAACAAGCAGAAGCATGCATAGCCTACCTACTCCGCAAATTTTATTAAAACTTTCTGATCCGTAATCCGTAGAATATTAATACCTAGTTATTTGTATATCAACGCCGCGAAATTACTCTTTAGCAAAATTGTCGCCGAGGCCGCTTGCGGCCGAGGCAAGACAATCTCGAGGGCGCTAAAGGATTTCGCGGACAAGGTGTACACAATATTTTTTGTGCAACCGTAATAAATATGTAATTACAAATTTTATTAATTTTAAACAGTTTCAATCTACTCGTAAATAGAAAGTTAGCTTTCAATGTGGCTTGATAAACAAAACCATGCAATTTTCAAGTGTCAAAGTGGTTGTTTACCTAATTTCGCGGCCGTTACCATAACAACGGTCGCGAAATTGAATTTCGCGGCCTGTATTGCGGCTGCGAAATACTTATTTCGCGTCCGGTTGCACAAAAAAATTATAGTCGGACGTTAAGCGTTGAACGCACCACGGGAGTTAAAATGACAATAACGCCTTCGGTCAACGAACGCATCTCGGGCCAGAGGCCCTCAAAAAATACACTGTTGACCTCAGGCATAATTGTCCTTATAACACCCTTGATACGTTAATTACTATAAGAATTTTCATTTAAATATGTTAGAAATAGTCCCCTTCAAGAATAGCACCCTTCAGCATTCTTTCCTCCTACTCCTTAAAAGCTCCCAACCAATTTTCTTTTGGAATGCTTTCAAAATAATCATGATTTGCAGCACCAATCTCTTCTACAGACAAAAATAACAAATAATAGTCAAACGTCGCATATCCACAATCCCAAATCAGATGAGTATGACGGGTGTTCCATTACTTTTATATTTTCTTCGCCGAAAACTGAAATTTTAAAGCAGTCTTATAAAATGTAGCAATATCATGATGTAAAATAATTCCTGTCTTTGGAACTATACTGAGCTACTTTTTGGTAATTGTTGGTGTTTCCCCACCTTTATAATCCATACGCGACTCTCTTGGCGTGTAAGTACGTCTAAAGAAGTAGTATAGTATAAGTTTCGTCAACTGTCACAATTTTTGAAATCATTCAGTGTCCACTACTATTTAATAGTGTTAAAGTTTATTGGCAAATTCTTATTATACTTCATTTCGCGTAAGAATATAGTGGTTGGAAGATAGGTACAGTTTGATATTGTTTTTTTGATCGTCACACACACACATACATTCATCTATCCATAAATAGACATCATCGTAAAAATAGTAAAATCATATTCTATGGACCTTAAAACTTGTTTATTCATTAAAAATTCATCACCGAATTTTTTGACCAAAAACAATACCTTCCTTACTTATAGGTAACGGAAGGTAAAGATTGTCACACACATTGTAAAATGAATTATGAGCTGAGCATTCCGAATAAATTTGTAGTATTTTAAGCCATGTTTAAAAATTTATAGGAATATATCATCCTTATTTTTTATTTGTTTACTGTCCCGAATTGAAACAATTGATGAATGCTTTGTTTACTGAATTTTTGCGCGCCAAATGTAAACAAATTCGAGAAATATTAATAGGCGTGCGAAAATGAAAACGAATGAATTGCGTCTCGAAATATTCTCCAAACAAATAATTTTTTATGCAACACGTGTGTGGTTTTTTCTATGAACTGTGTAGAGTAGAGAAATAATCAATAGCTGCTTAATATTAAAAAGAAAATAAATAAGAGTGAGGCGACCGGTGCGGTTGTTTTGTGTATTCTGCTCTGCTCCACATCCATTCACAATTCGGTTGCCAAAGCCTCCTTGATGTTTGCAATGCTGATGCTTGCGAAATTAATTATTTATTTCTTTGTGATGCGCCGTATGCCAAGAATTTTTGACTTTTGTTGACCTTAATACGTGGAGAAGCAGAATAATTGAATAAGATATATTGTAGGTCAAATAGTATAGGTAAATTTTCTTATCTGATATTGACGTAAAACAATTTATTTTATTCGCTAAGTCGCAATATATATTTTTTTCTATTTCGGTGTTCTTATGAGTCTAAATATTTCAAACACGTCGTTTAGAAGCACTGTTTGAAACAATGTATTAAATGTCAAATTTCAATTGCATAGCGGGAAGCGCTACCAACACCAACATAACTGACGAAAAAACACCAAGTCACATTTTTTAAAAATCTTATTGTATAATTACCGCAATAGAAAAAATAGTAGAAATAGCAATTTACATTGCAAGACCGTTACTCAGAACTTTACGGGCGTGCACGGTACCTACAAGCGAGCGAAGCGAGCTTGTTATCCGTGCGAGCACGTAAATTTTGGGTAACGGTTGAGCATTGTACAATGTTTTATAATATAATGAATCGTAAATAATTTGAAAAAAAAATATTGGAACCTACAACACAACACATTAAACTATTTGATCGAAAAAACCTTTGGAAACATATGGCTATGGTTTTAACAGCCCGTAAATTTTTTTACGGGCGATGCCCTTAAAGTCTTTCTTTACCATAGAGACAGAGCTCTGTAATAAGACGTTTACAATTCAGTATAACGTAAAAATATGTTTCATAAGGCCTGCTAACGCACTCATCCTTGGACTCGTACGTTAACAGATTGCCTTATGCTTATATGATAGTTTTTTTTAGAATACTATTTAATATTCTGTGTCGTTTTGTATTCTAAAAGTAGAGGATATTAAAGAACGAATGTCATATGCAATTGTTATCTTATTTGAGAAGGTAGTTTGAGTCTTTATATTATTTTTCTGTGTTGCGCCTTTTAAGTCATATTTAAATAAAAAATCCTACTTTCAAAATTTAGAAAATTTTGTATCACTTGGTGATACTAACGTGACGTTTGAAAATTCATTTGACGTTGAACAACATAACTCTAGCCTTATTTTTGTAATTTGTAATTTACGATATTTTATATTTCCTTTACTACTCTGTTTCTTCTTTTCTTATTTTTACTTTAAAATTCAATATTAAATAAAAATAAAATACTTGACAATCGTTTATTTAGGGAGATTTGACATTTGATATTTTTTTGCCAGATAGCCAGCCACCAACCTAAAAATAATAAATTGTGCTAGTCAACTAGTCTATTATAGCATTTGAATGAGCTGTTGTAACTAGGTAACTCTTTTGGGTGCTATAGAAAAATATAATTCAAATAACTTTCAATGGTCAGTTATTGGAGTGAAATCTGTGCCTTGTCACGTTAATTACAGCATGCAGTTTTTTATTAAATAACTGCATCAGACACTGCAAAAAATAAGATTTTTTTTTCAAGGTGCACATAGGAAATTAACATGGGAAATTACATTTTTGCAGACTGTTGTTTTAACTTAGAACAATGGTTGTGGTATCAAAAGAAAGATAAAAAATTTCTGCATCAAAAGTTACCAAATCCATGTAAATTATGTGCTATTTTAGGCCCATAAAATAATTATGAAAAATAAATTTTGTATTAATAGCAATAGCCATGGCATTTTTAAACAAAAAGATAAACAAATGTTTGACATTTTATCTGTCAGAATTTGTTAGCTATAATTTTTTGTGTTTTCGTTTTAATGTTTTATAATAGATTAGCAAAATACTTGACAAAAATTAAATTTTAAATTAATAAAATTATAACATAATAAAATTTGTACAAGTTATAGGTTATAAGAAAGAAAAACATTTGTTTATCTTTTTGTTCAAAAATACCATGGCTATTGCTATTAAAAGGGGGGGGGGGGTTGTGCAATAGTCCTATGTGCACCTTGAAAAAAAAAACACTTGGTATATGTTTCTATTGATTACAAATTTTAACAGGTTGTTAAAATACACACAAATAAACTTGTTCGATTCTTGTGAGAAATCCCTCAATCGGGCATAAGAAAATCAGGTAGGTTGTGGAAAACAAAATTTGTACCGTCACTTTAAACAATTATTTATCTGTCATTTGAAATTAAGTTGGCAAAGTTAAGGTAGTTAGAACTTAGAAAATCATTTTTTTAAAGTATCGTTGTAAGTAAAAATAATGAATTAACCAGAAAATATTCTCTACTTTTCGGCGAAAAAAAAATATAAAAGTAATAGAACAGCCGCCATACTTATCTGATTTGACAATGTATGTCTTCTGCTTATTTTTTAGTGTAGAAGAACAGATTCATACTGCAATTCATTATTGTTTTGGAAACATTCCAAAAGGAGATTCGTTGGGAGCTATTAAGAAGTGGACGGAAAGAATGATGAACCATTTGTCTTATTTTCAACAATTCTGGCGTGACCCTTGTAATTTCTAAAAGTGAACCGTACAAAAAAATTATTGTAAACATATTTCAAGAAATTCAGTATACAAAGCACATTGTTTCATTTTTGTAAAGGTATTCACGTATTTTTTCCCTTAAGAAACAAAAAACAAGAAATAAAAACTCTTCTTTGTTGCATAGCCTTGTATTTTTCTTTAATTTAAATTCTGTTAATATTTTCCTCGAGCAAAAACCACTCACATTCAGGTAAAATTCTTTGTGTAAACAGGATTTCAAACGAAATCCTTTCCACAATTATTACTGGAACGCTCGTATTTACATTACAAACATATTTAGATTTTCTTCCGCTTGCAAATACTTTTCACAAGTTAAAATATTCTTAAATCAAAGCTGATGAATAGAAATGATATCTCCTAGAAATAGACGTTTATAATTCGCTGCAATAACTTACTTCAATTATACACAAAAGTCTCAGAAATAGAGCAATAAACCGAATCGGTGCTTTGTTTATGAAACAGATGAGAATCAGGCAAAATAAACATTGTGACGATGTTTCCAACACTCATATTTATATCGCTATCAATGGGGTCATTTAAAAAAATAAAGAAGAATTTTTATTTTTAATAATAAATAATAGAATTATTGAGAAAGTATCTACTTCAACAATAATACACTTCACCATTCTTTCCTTCCACTTCATAAAAGTTCACAACCAATCTTCTTTTGTAAAGCCCAATGATTTCAAAATAAAAATGAATTGTATCAACCTCTTCTTCAGACGAAAACCTTCTACCCCGCATTTTTTTTTAATCCAAAAATAGCCTAAAGTTGCAAATTGCCAAATTAGATGTGTATAGCGGGTGTTTTATTACCTTTCATTAAAGCCGAGCGTCCCAGCAGATCAAATACCGGTGAAAATATGGCAAAAATTGTGCTTAGTAATCGCCAAATCACGACAACGAAAACAATTCTGGACAAACAACTTCAGGATAATGCACCACGAGAACGTATACCGGCTCACAGTTCACTACTTATTCATGTTATTGTTTGGTCAAAAACGTCGTCGTGGTGCTGCAGCCAGGGTTGGCCTGATTTAAATCATTTGATTAGAATCATGATTTAAATCGTGAATTAACTGATTTTAAAAAATAAAAATCGATGATGTTTATCAAAGACAAAAAGTTTCAATTTATAATAAATAGTTATTTATTATATGAGTGTGGAATGTATCATATTAGCCTGCGGGCTACGTAGCTAATTTTCTTTGTTGACTAATACACATTCCACACGAGTGTAATACAGCGTTTTATCCAACACTGTTTTATAAACTTCTTAAGTCATTTTTTAAGTTTTCATCCATCGTTTGACACTCGCAACTTAATTGATGTAGTATTTTAAATTACAAAGTAGCCATTGAATGGTTGTTATGGTTTTGTTACAGTGTTATTGAAAAAATTTGCTGTAATAATTATTGTGTCATTGGAAATTATTTGAAAGAAAAATACATTAAATTGGGTGAAAATGACCTTCTTTAAACGTACTCACCTATAGACGCACAAACAGCATTTTTGAATTTAATTCCGAAGCAAGTAACCACTAACTCGTTTCTCATTTTCGTTTCATCAACCATACATGACAGCTGTCATTGTGTAAAGCTAAGTAATCTATTTTAGCATAAATGTTAATTTTAATTTAAATAAATATCATAATTTTAAATTATTTCAATAAAAAATAATTTTGGAAAATTGATTTTTATTTATATATAAAAAAACACAGAAATCAGTAACAATTCCTCCGAGACTCCTAAAATATTCTCTCACGGAGTGACTAATGTTGTAAATTAGTTATTTCAAATAACCATAGTAACAAGTACATTAAAAAATATGTTCTATATATATATATATATATATATATATATATATATATATATATATATATATATATATATATATATTAATATCTAAAAAATAAATAATATTTTATCATTTTAATTTTCATATAACAGATATGCGAGTGCGTGGACGCGTTATATATACTACGTTTAAGAAAAAATTCAAATGCATTCTTATATGTCAATTTAAGATTATTTTCAACACAAGAATTAGCAAAATGTTTACAAATTTTAAGGCTAAATCTTTAATTATTGTAACTTAAATAATTATGTCATTACTGACATCTCGTATATATTAATTATAAGTTCCAACTTTAGTCATTCGCCATTAAAAATATGCGAAAGTAGGTATATAATATATATATATAACTATGCTCTGTTCCATTTAAGCCAATCAGTAGATGGCACTGGCAACAGCGCAAATCTGAAGTAGCCCTAATTACATTGGGTAAACTTGTCTCTTGTCTCTAATTTCAGCCAATCAGAGATGTCAAAACTATTCCCTATGCTCCGCAATACTGAATGGCTTAAATGGAACAAGGTATAATGTTTATGTTAAGCCGGTATCCCACTGTAATTTTTTTATAAAAATGGACGTAAATATTTTTTAAAAACCGTTTTGACAGAATTTTTTTATGAAAACTGTATTTACATGACGTCACGTAAAAATTCTGATGCGACGTCACATAAATACAGCAGTCTGTATTCATTTTGTTGAAAGGTGCGTTATGATTGGATGTTGATGCGGGCGTGCGCAATTCGGTTGCTTCAACCATGTGTAAAATCATTTTCTAAAGAGACAGCGTTATTATTATTTCCTGATATTATTTGAACAGAGGTGAGCGTTTGTTTATATTAAAATTGGAAATAATATGAAGCAAAATAATCAAAATGTGTAGTGTGGTTGCCAGACAGACAGCGTTTTAATTGATTTGTAAAGAAATGAAGAAGTTTTATACCACACAAAATCGCCTGAATATTATAATAAATACGCCAGGCAAAGTGTGATTTTCAACTGCTAAATGTTATTATCATATAATCCAACATCAAAAAATAAGTATTAAAGTTAATTAATATTTACATGCGTTATTCTTTGCATTTCTTTTTTCTCCTTTTACATTTTCGTCCGAATCTTATTAGAATACTCATTAATAGCAACCAACAAAGTTTTTCAACCAATAATTTTACGTAGTATTAGTATAAATATCTTGATATAGAATGTGTATTTTGAATTACCTATACAAATTTGCAAAAATAAAATATGAAGTAAATGAGAAGCCCATACATATCCGCCTCGTTCAAGCATTTTAAGATGGACTTTATTCACCTATATACTCGCATCGTACCCTTTAAGCAGTGACGATAAAAGAATGAATTTTTCAAAATTTATATGTATACTAGATAGCATAATGCCCACCTTTCACGTGCCGAAATACACTGCCTTAGATGAGTGTCACGTTTCTCACTTTAATTTCGAACTATGTCCATGAATTTTAAGAAATGGTCTTTCATTCGAAGAAAGTTTCTGTAATTGATTTCATCTTCTATTCGTAATTCGTTGTGTGCGATAACTAAAACACTGCGATTTTTATTTCTTTTCTCCAGTCATAGACTAGTCCACCAGCGATGTTCTGATTTTCTTTATTTTTTGTATAACTGTGTAACCCATTACTCCAACAATTATTGCAGCTAACAATTTTTTATTTGAATTGTCGTTATTTATAATGAAATTAAAAACGCAACTACCTCTGGAGAACAACGTCCACAAAATGAAGTTTAGTAGTATCTTAGGCGCCAATTCTCTTTCATGAGTTATGCAACACTCCATAAAAACGCGTAAATTTTTTTTACAGTGGAATGCAGTACTTTTGATGGAACGTTTTTATAAAAAAATTTATAAAAAAATTTATAATTTTTTTTACAGTGGGATACCGGCTTTATAATTTCAATAAATATAAAATAATTACGCATTTTAAGCTCAAATGTAAGTAATTATAATTAAACGTGCAAAGCAAAACCGATAAAAATATATGTTTACTTTTTTATGTTATGTAACATAAAATAAAGTATAGAGAAATATAGGAAGAATTTAGGAGAAGTGGTACAAAAAATCTTGTGTATCACACGCCCAGAAACTGTTTTGCGAGATCTCGTATTTGCAAAAAATAAACTCGGTCTAGCAAATGTTCAGTTTCTGGCCTAGTGATACAAATCACTATTTTTTAAATCAATTGTTTTTGATTTTTTTAAATAAATCATAATTTTTGCCAACCCTGGCCGCAGCCACTGTATTAACTAGACATGATTCCTGTGACCTATGACTTTTTCCTCTTCCTTCTTAAAATATTATAATTGTATCTAGATTGCTGTTGTATATTTTCTGTAATTAAGAATGATATGTTTGTATCCATATAATATAAAAAAAATTGTTGATAAATAAATATCATATTAAAAGTTCTTTTATTTCCTCTTGCCATTATAAAAATAAAAAAAAGGACATTGAAAAAATATTTTGTGACTATAGAGGAAATAAAGGCAAAATCGCTAAGGAAACTGAAGGTTATACCACACAGTGCATTCCACAAGTATTTTGTAGATTGGAAATGGAAACAGCGTTCGCATAAGTGCATTATATCTAATGGGGAACACTTTGCAGAAGACAATATTAATATTGATGTATAAATTGTTATTTTTGAACAAATGAAAATTTTCATATTTTTATAATGAAACCTCGAAGGTAAAATATGTAAACAACAGTAGTAATAACTTTACTTAAAGTACTTATAAGTACATACCGTAAAAATTAGGTAAATAAAAACTGTGTGATGAATTAATTGTATTATTCATTATTGAAAAGGCAAAGGCCAGAATTTGTGGTCAAATTATAATTTTCAATGATTTCTTGAAAAAATAATTAATCTAAATGTGGTTTTATTTTCCATAAACGTGTCAATATTTTTTGTAACAAACAATTACTTTTTATACTTTTCGTTGAAATTCTTCTAAGGATTGAATGGAATGCTATCCAAATGTTTGAAAGCTAACCACTGATTTTCTGGAACGATTTTGTCTTGTCATAAAATTTCACACGGTTGTTCACTGCATTGCTCAATTCTACGAAAAAATTGTATCACGTATGTCTTTCTCATACTTGTAGTCTTTCCGGTGTTACGATGTAGTTGTAGTAGACCATCAGGGTGATTCACAAACATTTCCGTTCTGGTTTACAGATGGTGCTGGTGACTGGTGAGTTTACAATTATTTTAAATGTTCTCAGTATTTAAGTTACAATAAATAGAACATATTTAGAGTTTCCTGCTTTTACGACGGTCTGACTAGAATTATTATTATTAATAACAATAATAATAGTAATAATAATAACAACTACTTTTATTTAGCATAAGCTATACAATTACAAAAAAAAAGAAATTTGTAGATATACAATAACTATGCAATATACAATATTATATTAATTCCATATAACCTGTACTTACTTAAATAATACTCTCTTAATTTAGCCTTAAATTATTTTAATTCTAAATTTTTGAACATAACAGGAAAATCATTATCAATTTTTATTTCTTTAAAGAGCAGTGTATTTTGCTCTTGTATGGTGTTTCTTTGTGATATGTAATATTTAGCATTATTTCGAGTTTTATATTTATGTAGGTACATGTTCAATTTTAATTAATTTATTTTGAAAGTACTATGGTTAGCCCTAACTTTATTTTATGTATCAATAATATTATCTGCATTTCTACTAAATTAATATTTTACCAATTTAATTTTAATAGCATAAATTGAACACCTGTATACCTAATGCAGTTTAGAATTATTCGCATTGCCCTATTCTGAAGCAATTGTAACTTTTTTAAATTTGTTTCACTGCTCAAATACACTAATGATCCCACAAAGTAAAAATGTGGTAAATAATAGAATTATACAGGGCGTTCATTTTAAATGGGCCACCATTGCTATCTCGAGAACTATAAGAGCTACAAAGATGGTTAAATGGGCAAACAATTTCTATTTCACAAAACAAATTTAAATAAAAGAAAAATTATTTTTTTGGGCCAGTGGTTGCTCATTTGTTAGAGAATTTAATTCAAAATCTAGTGATATATATTTATACCCTTACATACCGATTTTTTTGAGAAAAACCATGTAAAGTTTTATACTAATTTAATTAAAATATGGCTATAATAAGAGTGCCACGAATGGAAAAAATGACTACATGATATTTTTATTACATATAATTAGAGTGCCCTGACCTAAAGAATTGGAAGTGATCATAAATGTCAACTTAAACAAAATATTCATGTATTTCTTTCATGGCAGTCTAATTCTATGTTAAAAAAACTAACACGTATTCGTTTTTTCTATTCATGACACTCTTATTATAGACATATTTTAATCAAATTAATATGAAACTTTACATGCATTTTTCTCATAAAAATCATTATGTAAATAAATAAATATATCATCACGGCATATTACCCATTATCATTATGTAAGGGAATAAAATTATTATATCACTGAATTCAGAATTAAATTCTCTAACGAATAAGCAAATAAAAAATATATGACCTCATTCAAAATTTAAAAGTTAGGTCCCGTATTTTGAGAACCATTGGTCCAAAAAAAAAATTTTCTTTTCTTTAAATTTGTCTTATGAATTAGAAATTGTTTGCCCATTTAACAGTCTTTGTAACTCTTATAGTTCTCGAGATAGCAATGGTGGCCCGTTTAAAATGAACATCCTGTATTTTGTTTCTCTCGTTTTTTGACATAAATCTTTAACAGCATCTATTTAGAAAATAAAGTTTTTTCGAAATTTTCTTACATACATAATTCACATGTTCATCCAATTTCAAGTTATTCTTTAATATAATTCCCAATCCCAGATATTTATGTTTCTTTACAGTTTCTATTTGTTTGTCATTATTTTAATTTGGAAATCATCATTGATAATATTTTGTATTTTTTTATCAGTATTGAGAATAAGAAAATCAGGTACGCCAAGTAATACAAAATTTGTACGATCATTTTAAAGAAAAGCATTCCAAAAAAAAAAAAAAGATTGGTTGAAAACTTTTTAGAAGTGGAAGGAAATAATGATGAGGTGTAGTATTGTTGAAGGGAACTATTTAATATTTAATATTGGTGAAATGGGGTTCTCCACTACTTTTTTTTTTAATGAAAATTGGAAGCCATCTGTAATTATAGAAAGGCTAGAAATTAAACTAAAGAAATTGTTACTAATTAAGCCGTAATTTTTACCTTCCGTCACCTTTAGGTAAGGAAGGTATTGTCTTTTGTCAAAAAATTCGGTGGTGAGTTTTTGGTGAATAAGCACGTTTTAGTCGTGATTTTAATTTTGTTTTCAAAGAGTATGGAGTTTGCTAAATAAATTCAAACAATGTTAACATTTAACTTTCGTGGTCAATAATTGAAAATATACCTACATGGATAATAAGCAATTTAATAAAATAATTAATTAAAAATCAATGAATAGTCCAAATTTTGATTGCTACTGGCACGCTTTTGTTGCCTATGTCATTCAACATATCTTGCATTGCTCTAATAACAAACGTCGTTCCTTCATGATGTGGCATTAAAAACGAACAAAAATAATGTTTACCAACAATATTTTATGTTGACAACTTGTAATCAATAATATTTATGTTCAAACAAGAAATCAAATCAGTATTTTAAAAAGTATTAGTTGATAATCATAAATTTTTAAGAATAAAATATTACATGTATTTACAAATAGTGTTTATAATTTCATGTTATTTTGATAAATAAAATTAAAAAGTTCTATTTCCTGTGTGGCGATATTTACCAATAGATTATCGATACATGTTATTTATAGACTAAAATAAAAAATTTAAAATCATGAATAAAACGTAATACGTAGTTTAAAATTCAATAATTTTAATCTACTATATGATACACTAAAATTATTGTGCACAAAGGTGGCTTTAGACGATCAAATATTTACATCAATTTTTACAACTTATTGAACTTTAAGATTCTGGAAATTTGCACATTCAAAGAAATTTGAACGTTCGATGTTCAAACCATTTCATCAAAAAAATTCAACATAGGGCATGTTCTAAATATCAAGGTCATTTACTTCATATTTTAGTTACTTCGAGGGATTATTTTATCCTAGGTTACATACACTGTATTTTGTAATGTTGGCATAAAGATTTTTTGATAAATGTCATATTTGTTTTCGTTTTGACTAAATTTCATAGGCCCGTATTCTCACCTCTTGAAGTAGCGCTACTTCCGAAAAATCGCTACTGCAACTGTCAAATTTAATATTAAAAATTAGAGAATTAAAAGTAAATTGAATTATAAATACCACTTATTTCAAATATTATAGGTTTCATTTACAAATATATGAAACTCATTCTTATCTATGCATAAAATAAAATTTAAAAAATCGAAACAGCGTTACTTCAGAAGTAGCGCTATTTCAAGAGGCGAGAATACGGGCCATTGTATTTTCAGTAAAGAAAAATGAACGCGCAACATTAAAAATATCAAGAAAAATATTAAAGACAAGCTAAACGACAAACACGCAGATTTAATGTCAAACCAAAATAAAATTTATTTAATCGTCTAAAGCCACCTAAGACATGAATTAATATTTTTTAGAATTTGATTTGAATATGTAGTTTCCTCAACAATAATCCACTTTTTCCATTCTTTTCTTCCAATTTTTTAAGCTCTCAACCAATCTTCTTTTGGCACTTTCAAAATATTCATAAATTGCACTATTGCAATACCCATCTGTTTTTCAGACGAAAACCGTCTACTCACCTATCAATCTGCTTCTATTCGTAGATTTTGGCAATAGCGCCACTTCACGGGTTCTCAAAGCTGTCGTGGGAAGAGCACCACAAGAATAACTTTTATTCTATTTTAATCGTAGAAATAGGCCGTATTTAATTAACGAAGAAAGATTTTGTGATTTTGTTCTATTTGAAAATTAGAAATAATTATCAAGTTTGACGTTGCTGCCCGACGCCCGACTGACAATATTGTACCTGATTGTACCTATCAGTTTTCCTGTGCAATGTGTATGCTAGCGTGGGTGTGTGAATAAATTGATATCGTTTCACGAAGCGACAAAGCGGTGACAAGTGTAACGGTAACTCTGCGACCGGAAGCGACTGGTAATTGAAATGGGGACACTTACATGCAACGAATACGAAGTATAACACACAGATACTCTATTATCTAACTCATTTGAATTGCGCGCACACCTTCAAAGACAATGAGAATTTTCTTCATTATGCACATCCAACAATCAAATTAATCTCAATTATATTAATAATTATAATATAAGTTGCAAATTGAAAGCAAGAAATGAAAATATTTTAAATTTGTAATTACAAATTAGGTGTACCCAAATGTTTAGACAGTACTTATTTGTCTCTATTAAGTTGTATAAGTGTAATAATAAATTTCTGAAAATTCTTAAAATACTTTCCGGAATCATGAATGGTGCCAACTCTTCCAACTTTTCTCTGATCAATTTTAACTCTTCATTGGCTGCTTCTCTTTGTCATCACGTCATCAATTTGTATTTTATTTTAGCCTGCACATATTTATCCAATGATAATGAGGTGCTACTGCAAATATCCTAGCTAATGGTTCCGCACACTGGTTTTTGGTCGTTCTGAGCAAACTCAGGCCCCGCTAACGCCGCAGTCGCAGTCTCCGAGCAATTAATATCCGTAATTCATCGCTAAATCATTTACACTTGGAATATAGGACAGTAACACGCCATGCATAACATATGAGAAGTAAATAGAAATATGAAATTTTAAGTAGAAATGAGAGTAGTGTTAAAATATTAAATCGACTGTTGGATTTTTTGATGCAAAGAATTGTTTTGAGGTTTGATCAACAAAATTATTAGAATTTTCATTTTCTTCAAAAAGTAATACAGCAGTGTCCGCTTATAACGAACCACTAGCTTCTATCAAAAATGGTTCGTTATAGTCGCGGTTCGTAAGCACAGAACAAGTTATAAATATATCAGTTATTGAATATTTAAGCAAAAAAAAAAAACAATCAGAATAAATATGTACCTATATCGTATGTACATGTACAGGCTGTGTCATTTTCATACCTTATTTATTAGGATAATTAGAGAAAAAATGTTTTAACAATTTTTACCGTTTTTTAGATAGAATAAAATGGTGTAATTAGATTTTTTTAAAACTTAATAATTCTCGAGATATAACACAAACTTTTAATTTTTTAAATGGGAACCTATATTGAAAATAGTTTCACCTTTTTGCTTATTTTATAAGTTTTTCAATGATATATAACAAGTATATTCTTTTATTTTAAACATGACTAAAAGACGAGTTGTTAAGTTATTGGGGTGAAAATATTGGAAATTATTAAGAAACATGAAAAAATTTACGACAGATCATCATTTGTATATTTTTAATAATATTTGTTACAGTTTTTCTAATTTTTTCAATTTATTTACTTCAGAAGAAGATCGAAGATTCCTGTGGTGATTATTAAACTTTTTTCGAAAAGTTGATCCTGCAATGTGTAAACGGTTTTGATCTATCGTTAATAGATACCTTAAAAAACATCGAAAATGAGACACCGTGTACAAGTATAAATGAAATAATGGCGTATTCCTATAGCAATTAATAATAATAATAATAATAATAATAATAATAATAATATTAATAATAATAATAATAATAATAATAATAATCGGTACACGAAGATAAAAAACTTTACATTTTATACACGACGAAAATTCGTTATAATCGATAAAGATATAGTTCGTTATATCCAGGTTCGTTATGTGCAAATAAATTAACATTGTACTTAAGAGGCATATTTACCCCTGTGCTGAAATTCAAATAAATTGTTCCTGTACTAGAACTATCAACATTTTAAAAAATTCAACACAACCCAAACCTACTTGCGATATTAACCTACATTTAAAAAAAAATTATTGCAATCTATTGGTATTTGACTTTGATTTTATAGGCAAAACAGCATTTCTCGAATTTCCCATAAAATCAAAGTCAAATACTAATAAATTTCAATAATTATTTTTTTAAAATACAGGCTAATATTGCAAGTAAGTTTGTGTTGTGTTGAATTTTTTAAAATGTTAATAGTTCTAGTAGAGGAACAATTTATTTGAGTTTTCGCTTCATATTTCAGCACAGGGGTTCGTTATAAGTGACCACCTCTGTAATTTATTCACCAACCCCTTCAAAGAATTCCCGATTAGATTCAATGCACTTATACTAACGTTGTTTCCAATCTGCAAAACACTTGTGAAATGCACTTTGTGGTATATCATATCCTTCAGCGATTTTGCCTTTATGTCTTCAAAAATCACGAAAATGGCGAATGAGTATTAATCTGTGAGTCGGTGTGTTGTTGGTGCAAAAACCAACAATTGTTTGCACATAATTCTTTTCGCATAAGCTGTATGAAATATCAACTTTCTCAACAATCTCCCTTAAAGTTATTCGGCGATTATTAAGCATAATATTTTCAGTTTTTGCCATGCTAGGACGCAGAGTCGGGCGGTGGTTTCTAAACAACTTAGGCAAACTTCAAATTATGCGGCCTAATTTTTTCAAGTAACAGTATCCAGAAAAAAAGCACCGCAAGCAATAATTTTTTTATATCATGCAGAATTTCAAATTTAGTTGATATGAAATATTTTTTAGGAGTATTCAGCAACTTTTTTTAAAAATTTATAGAAAAAAACTGTAATGAACAAATTAGTAATAATAAGCAGTTAAACAAAAAAAAATTAGCGAGCACCTAAATGTATTTTATGCGAAAGTAGGTAATGGTTATTTTAAATATATAATATGTATATCATTCATTTTTGTTTCATTATTATCATTTTCATATTATGTTCTATGTTATATTATTTTCATTTGTTAGCTCCAGATCTAAAGATTTAATAATGTTAGTATTATTTTTATTATTTCTTGTATTATTTAAACAACAATAAATAATTTAAAATAAAACATGAGTTTATTCGTATATTTAGGCCATTTATAATTCGTTTTTTATTTAATTTGTTTAGTTATGCATATAAAATAGTTATTATAAAATATTTGAATAGTTATTTACGAGCTGTATATCTTTATAAATCACATTTTACAATCCTATTTGTTTTGAATTCCGTATATTTCCAATGCTTATACTTCTGTCGTTCGAAGCGTGGCGTGACAGCAAGAGGCTAGCTGTGACGTCACGATTTAACGGATTGTTGACTTACCTGGATAAACTGTCTACACTGTGAAACTTAAATATCACTTTCACTTGCGATCGATTCTAATATCTTTAATGCGTAGAAATTTAATTTTAATTCATTCATTTCGAGAGCGCATGGAAACCCCTACCCTGGACCCTGGCTACGCACATGTTTCAGAGCAATAATAGTATTTGGATACAAAATTTCTAGCCCAGTTTTAAACAAATAGCTGTATACGTGAAGGGGTGTCATTGACAATGGAAGATGCCGACTAACATCAATAACCTCATCTATTAAATCAACTACGCTTATATCGGAGTGATTTCCATCGGTTATCAGAACCTGTAAATCGCTGCAAACATTTTTCTAAATAGCGTGAATTTTTGGATTATACTTCATACATGTAAAACATAGCAAAATAATTACTGTTTTTCACCAGTTATAAGTTTAAAACGATTTTCCATTTCATCCAGCAGAACATTCACGAGCCGTATAACGGCACTTGACAAAATGAACCCGAAATTGCGTCCCTGAATTCTGCCTCATGCCACCAGCCGGCCCGGTTCTCGTGTCATCTTCTTCACAGCCCTCTTGGAAACGTTTGAACTCATACCATTTACACCATTTCACTGCACTGTACACCATTTTTAACGCAAAATTTAAAGAGATTCTTTGTTTCGTTATGTTAAATAAATAAAATTACCGACCGTGTCAAAATAATTCATCAATACGTAACTGTTAAACACAAATTATGCGTACAATATGAATAAAACCAGAGATATAGTTCACAGATCGTGGTATCAATGTGGTAGAAAAAATCTTAATTAAAAATTAACATCGAGTGAAATTCAAAAATGATCAGACCTAGTGTAAAAAATCAAAATTCGTAGTAATCTCCTTTCTATTAATTTCCTTAATGAGAATGCTAACCATTGATTTATTGATAGACTCCTACGCGAATAAAAGTAATTTTTGCTATTCGAAGATAATGGATAACAAATACAAATCCATCCTGTTATTTTATCCTGCTTCCGTCTATTGCAATCGGAAACAGGTCAGGGAGTTGCGTGGGCGTATGACGCATGAAGTTCAAACTTAACTTGAAACTGCTTTTTACTAACCTATGTTTGTTTGGGAAAGAGGTTCAGCCAGGTGCACTAGGATTTCAACGAAATTACTTACATCATCATCGTCGTAAAATAAACCATTGCAAGCAACAAAATTTTTATCGGAAAATTACGTTCTCTTAATATTGCTATTAACTAATAAATTAATTTTTCGAACAAGACACTGGGCAGGAGGGCCACGCTAAAATTATGAAGAATAAGACAATAATTGGTTCACATTTTTTACCTCTCGTTAAGAGAGGTATTGTATTCATGCTAAAAATCGCATATCCAGATTTTAGTGAATAAGCAAGTTTTAAGGTCCTTAGAATCAGATTATAACATTTTTACGATGATGTCCGTATGTGTGTGTGTGTGTGTGTGTGTGTGTGTGTGTGTGTGTGTGTGTGTGTGTGTGTGTGTGTGTGTGTGTGTGTGTGCGTGCGCGTGTGCGTGCGTGTGTGTTGAATTCACGATTTCTCAAATACTATAAGACTTAAGACATTTTTAACTACGGATTCCTCAATCTAACAATAATGGGAAGAGTTAATTAAATTTTGGTAACAATTGGACAACCGGAAGTAGCAGTTACAAGAAAAATATCATCTAAATATTATTTATCGAAAATTTATATTATATATTATATTAAAGAATGTTAAATTCTTTATTCGATAAATATAAATTCATTATTATATGTTCTATAGATTTAGAGATAAAGAAATGCATATAAAATAATTTGATGTAAAAATTCTCAAATCAAATTACTTCAAGGTAAGAAATTCAAATGTTTGTAATTGACACATAAATGTCACTGTCAAAAATATTTGTATGCCGCTGTCAAAAATATATGTACATTATTATGAAGATTATGAAAATAAAAAAGTCAACAACGTAAAAGAATATAAGAGGAATTTGCGAAAAAATGACGAATATAAAAAAAAGAAAAGTAGAAAATTTCAGGATATTGAATATAAAGAAAATGTATGTATTGTACATAATTTATATTAAAATATCCCATAGATTTTGCAAATATATGTGAGAATTATTTCGTAGTGAGACATGAATATATGTATTTGTATTTAAAAATATTTTTCGTTTTAAGCGTACAACCAGGTAAAATATCCGGCGAGAGGTTATGTGCTGGCCACATCAGATTTTTATAGTATTATTTTATATATGTTTAATGTAGTTCCCTTCAACAATAATATACGTAATTAATAATAGAAGGGTTCTAAGGTTGTTATAACAAAAAATAATAAAATTACTCCTTAACCTTTAAATTTATTTAAATAAAAACTAAATACATTTCGAGAAGTTCTCATCATCATTGTGTAACTTTTACTAATTTTGTGCTACTGGTGAGAACTTACTTCTCGAAATACGTATTTAGTTTTTATTAAAATTAATTTTAAGGTTAAGGGATAATTCTAACAGCCAAAGGTTGACGAATTGACGAATCAGATAAGTATGACTAGTGTTCTATTACTTTTTTTTTTCCAAAAACAGAAGTGTTGCAGCAACCCTATTGGTAGAAGCATTATCAGTTATCACTCTCTGGAATTCTACTGAACATTTCAAACAAACATTTTCAGTATACCATTTAGCTGTAATTCTCTTCTAGCTATGCAACATTATTGCATTTACGAGTCCCATACTTTCTAAAGAATACTGCATACATTACATATTTCATGACTCGTGGCTACTTGATTATTGTAGGTGTTTACAATCTTTCGTCACAGATCACAATTTTGGGAAAATTTGATGTCCGGCATTATTTACTAGTGTTATAGTTCTTTGGCAAATTCTTAAATGTTCTGCTCTTTTGGAAATTATAAAACTGATGTAAAACAAAACGTCTGAAAACTTTTTTTAAATACAGATAATCGTATATGATTCTATTAATAACTGAGGAGAGGATCCAATTTTCAGTTGATGCGCTGTTACCGCATCCGCATAGTGATTTTATTGTCGTGTTCGATTATTCAGTTCGCAATTTTATTTCAAATGATAGGTGTATATTAAAGAATAAATGACAATTATGACATTTGTTATTTAATATTCCGCGCCTTTTATGCCATTTTTAAATAAAAAAATCTGATGTGGCCAGCACATTACCTTCCGTCAGTTCTATGTATTTTGTACAAATTTCATACGGAAAGTTCCTTGCTAAATTAAATACATATTCTATTTCTTGTACATTATCTTCCGGCAGTTGCATGTATTTTATGCAAATTTCATACAGAAAATTATTATTTTGTGACGTTTTCTATATACAGTGTAATGTATCTGCAGAAATAAAAGATTTATTATTATTATTATTATTATTATTATTATTATTATTATTATTTCTTGTACATTACCTTAAAGCAGTTGTATGTATTTTATACAAATTCCATACAGAAAGCAAAAGATCCTATATTTCCAGTAAAATTATAAGACAGACACACTATGTCAATTTCACTTGACACTGACATCTTTCAATCAGAATTTTCTTAATATAGTAGCTGTTTCCACAGCTATGGCTACATTATGAAATTTAATTTCTTTATAATTTTTTAACTCTATATCCATTTAATATTAAGTATAAAATGCAGTCAAATCGTATAGAGAATAAAATATTCTTTAATATTTATAATAACATCAAATGCGAAAAAATTATATTTAACATAGTTTTTTCAAGAAAAACTGTTAAAATCTTCAAATGATGGTACTTCCGGTTGACCAATTGTAACCAAAATCTAATCAGCTCTTCCTATGGATGTAACGAAGAAGTATACGAAAAAATTATAATTTTTGTAACTGTAGTATTAGAGTTATCGCAGACGAAAATTTTGTTACACACACACACACATCCACACACACACACATCCACACACACACACACACACACACACACATACAGACATCATCGTAAAAATAGTAAATTCGTATTCTAGGGACCCTAAAACGTGCTTATTGAGTAAAAACTCATCATCGAATTTTTTGACCAAAGACAATACCGTCCTTACCTAAAGGTGACGGAAGGTAAAAAACGATATATTCTATTTCTTTCTAACTTTATTATTATATTCTTCCCTTCTTCTTATTCTTACTTTTAAATTCAAAATTATATAAAAAAGATTCTTAACAATCGTTTGTGTTAGTGTATTTAGTGAGATTTGACATATGATATTTTTTGACATTCATAGCAACCAAGTTTAAAAAATAAATTGTACTAATCTATTACAAAACTCGGATGAGCTATCAACGAACTATTTTGGGTGCTGTAATAGCTTTGTTACAAACGCAAAATATATATAGTGTGTCAGGGCCACCAATGGTATCTCGGAAACTGTAAGTGCTACGACTTCGTTGTAATGGAACAAAAATTGCCATATTGTACGCAGATATCGGTAATGATGATGACATATTTGTACCGTGTGGTCGTTTACCAGGCATCACCTCACGGGTCATTTTTGTGCCATTTAAAATTGGAAATATTTGGCGTCGGTCGAGATCGAACCCGGTTCCCCAGATTCACGATCAGACACTCAGGCACGCGGCCACAAGATCTCATAGGTTATTTTTTTCTTTTTAAAATAACTCGTAAACTATCAGTTATCGAGAAAAATGTTTCAAATGAAAATTTTTGAATATTATATTGTCTATCCAGTGGCATACAAAAATGTTTTTTCTACTGGTAAATTTTCAAGATATAGTACAAACTACAATTTTTTTAAATGGACTGCATATTTGATTTTTACTCTATAAATATTCTCATTTTTTTCTGTTTTTAATGATATAAATGTTATTTTGTTTAGTTTTTATTTTCCTTGAAAAAATTATACTTTTTACCTTCCGTCACCTTTAGGTAAGGAAGGTATTGTCTTTGGTCAAAAAATTCGGTGATGAGTTTTTAATCAATAAGTACGTTTTAAGGTCCCTAGAATACGAATTTACTATTTTTACGATGATGTCTGTATGTGTGTGTGTGTGTGTGTGTGTGTGTGTGGATGTGTGGATGTGTGTGTGTGTGTGTAACAAAATTTTCGTCTGCGATAACTCTAATACTATAGTTACAAAAATTATAATTTTTTCGTATACTTCTTCGTTACATCCATATGAAGAGCTGATTAGATTTTGGATACAATTGGTCAACCGGTAGTACCATCATTTGAAGATTTTAACAGTTTTTCGTGAAAAAACTATGTTAAATATAATTTTTTCACATTTGATGTTATTATAAATATTAAAGAATATTTTATTCTCTATACGATTTGACTGCATTTTATACTTAATATTAAATGGATATTGAGTTAAAAAATTATAAAGAAATTAAATTTCATAAAGTAGCCACAGCTATGGAAACAGCTACTACATTACGAAAATTCTGATTGAAAGATGTCAGTGTCAAGTGAAATTGACATAGTGTGTTTGTTCTTATAATTTTACTGGAAATATAGGATCTTTTGCTTTCTGTATGGAATTTGTATAAAATACATACAACTGCTTTAAGGTAATGTACAAGAAATAATAATAATAAATCTTTTATTTCTGCAGATACATTACACTGTATATAGAAAACGTCACAAAATAATAATTTTTTGTAAGAAATTTGTAAAAAATACAAGAAACTGCCGGAAGGTAATGTACAAGAAATTGAATATTTAATTTAGCAAGGAACTTTCCGTATGAAATTTTTACAATATACTTAGAACTGACGGAAGGTAATGTGCTGGCCACATCAGATTTTTTTATTTTACATTAAATTTACTGTTATTTTGAGGTATATCCTCAAACTACAATTTTTTTAAATGGAATGCATATTTGATTTTTACCCTATAAATATTCTCATTTTTTCTCTTTTCAATGATATAAATGTTATTTTGTTTCGTTTTTGTTTTATTCCCAAAATTTAATTTTTCACGTTATTTTTCCTGAATTTTATTAATATTTCCCAAAAAACTAAGATTTTTATTAATTATACTATATTTGATTAATATAAGTCATATTTACAAATTAGACCATAACATGTCAATGGCGACTTGATGAAAAATATTTTTGATCGGAAAAATTAATTTAATTTATTTTCTGTTTATAAAATAAATTATTTAATTTAAAGTAGTATTTCTAAATAGAAATCTTACCAATATTTTTAAAATAACAGTAAATTTAATGTAAAATAAAAAAAGTATAATTTTTTCAAGGAAAATAAAAACTAAACAAAATAACATTTATATCATTGAAAACAGAAAAAAAATGAGAATATTTATTGAATAAAAATCAAATATGCAGTCCATTTAAAAAAATTGTAGTTTGTACAATATCTTGAAAATTTACCAATAGAAAAAAATATTTGTGTACGCCACTGGATAGACAATATAATATTGTAACATTTTTATTTGAAACATTTTTCTCGATAACTGATAGTTTACGAATTATTTTAAAAAGAAAACGAATAACCAAAATCAGTTTTTCGCCATTATCTAGTGACCTATGCATATTTTTGCAAAAACAAAAACACACCACTAAAAATGGTCTCCTAATATGGAAACTTTTGCCCCATTACAACGAAGTCGTAGCAATTACAGTTTCCGAGATACCAATGGTGGCCCTGATAAAAAAACACCTGTATATATATATATTTAAAATGATAGTAGATATTTTGTTTTATTATTATGTTATTCTCAACAATTCTAGCGTGGCTTTCATTTTAAAAATTCGTTAATTTAAAAATATTATCGTTTTTGATTCTTATCTCCCTTTTAAAATGCCTCCTGTTCTAAACTACCTTTCTTGATGTGGGTAGTTGAGACATAATTAATTGAATTCATTTACAAACTGGGAACATCCTTATTAAAACCACGGCGGTCCATTGCACTGTACTGTGTGTGGTGTACATGTACTCATGCTGTACGGAATATGTATAATACACTGTTGTGCACTTGACACTGTAAAGAGACAAGGTGCATCTTCCACCCACAGAAACCCACACGCGAACACCTACTCACACAAGGGTACACAACACAGCGTATGATAATTGTAGAATTAGGAAGGATAAGAGATAATTAAAAACTGAGAACAACAAGAAAAAATCAATTTTTGGATTTTCTGGGCCAGGGCCCGTACTTATTATAACTTATTTATTCGCGTTCATTTTTATGTTAGTAGTGAGTGATAGAGTAGTCTGTATTCCAAAAACATCATTGTGGATGTCAGTGTCAATATTAATTGTATGTGCATATTTCTTGAGATCATTTATAATTTAAAAGTATTTATCTATACGGGTAATAAATAAAATGCATATTAAATATGTAGTTTTTGCTATATAATGCTATATATAAATCCCGCAGGGAATAATGATCCGGGAATAATGGTCATTTATTATTAGTCTGATGCAACAAATCAGAATTTTTTTTTATAAAATAAATATGCAATCAATAAATTGAATTGTCAACATGACTTCATGAACATAGTTACATCACAATACACTGGAATGTTAATCTAATTTCAATACTAAATACGTCATATAGATTATTTAGTTAGGGGTTAGGAATCAAAATTATAAAAATCTTATAAGTAATACATTAATCGTAGATAAAGTATAGTACAACTTGCTATAATGGCCATTATTACCTCGGATGTGTTGTAAGCTTCATCGTTGGTAATAAGAGCATTTATTTTAACGTTCTTTGATAATATATTATTATTATATCTTACATTTTTTTATTAACTATTAATAAATATTTTGTCGTGAATCAAAAGTGCTTGAATAGCCCTCTGTAACGAATGTTTTATACTATTTCCTCTGACGAGGCTTTCATTTACATTATTTTTTTAATAAAAATTGTTGATAATTTCCGTTAATATTTATACAGAATAGTTATGTTGGTAACAGTAATTGTGCTTTCATTCTGTCCGTTGCCAAGATATTTTGTGTATTTATTGCAATACTATGAAAAAAAAAATCCCAAATAACAAAACGTCAACAAAAATTGTTTAAGAATGAAGCTCCTTCTAACATCAATTAGCGTGCTAGAACATGTTATTTTAATGGGATAATTTTCTGATTTATTTTTTATTTTTTTTAGAAGAATAAGTCAAATTAAATATGTAGGTGTATGTTTTACACAATCCGAGATATGATTTTTTATTAGTTGCCTTTAATTTTAAATATGTATTTCAACTCTGACGACACAGCTTAGTTTGGAACTATAATGATTGTTTGGTTTGGCATTTATTTTAATAAATGTTTTATTTACATACCTTATATTGGACTAATAATTTCAAAGAAATACAAAATAATAATGTCTCTTCTATGCTCTGCTGTCACTAGTCACAATTTTAGGTTAGATTGCCGTTTTGTGTTTTCAACAGCCAAAACGGGAATCAAGTGGAGCGTAAATGCCTACATACATGTGTGTGAAAAATGTCTTTGTGTGAGAATGAAGCCGTAACGTCACACATTTAGGCTGTGTTTCCAAGTGCGAAAGTTTATTAAAAATTGATAAATGAAAAGTTGCATATTTCAAATTATTTTAAATTACTATATTTATTAAATGAGACATAATTTACAATTTTATAAAAAATCGACATTTTTTTAAATGATCCCATTCCGAAACAGAGAAGCAGTATGATGTATAGTATAATTCGACAGATATAAATAGAACTGCACTTATAGCTAATGGAAAAAATAAAAACGAATACAACACTCTAGTTCAGCAGAAATGTAATATTTTACTCCTTTGAGACAAATTTTTATTTATTGTGCAACTATTCTCAAGAGACCCTATCTTTTCTCTTGTGTCACCAAGGATAAAAGCTCCGTACAAGTTGCACAAATTCAATATCCTTTTCGTCTCTTTACTTTACTAGTTTTTATTTATCCCAAACAATAAATATCATTTACATTGTTATTTGTAAACCATCCGCTATGAATGTCTGTGTAAAATTTATTTTTCCTGTTTTTATTTCTGTTCTTATTCATACGTGTTATCTTTGTTGTTTATTGTTACAGCAACATTGAAAATATGTTCAAAGAAAAAAAATAAGAGAAGATTTATTAACTGTATTTATAAAATATTGTTAATAAAATTTTCATGGCATCAATTTAAAAGATTAATGGGTATTTATTTTTCCCTTTATAACGATGTAGCGAGTAGCGAAACGAGTTTAGTTTTAATAACTTGTTAATTTAATAAACAAAAGTTATTATTTCCTTTACTGAAGATAACGCTTATACGAGTATATTATATACCTGACTACAGAATGAGAATCAAACATAAAACGTGTCCGTTTATCGAAGCACACTATTGGGATCTCGAAAAATATACTTTCCAACTTCGGGTAAAAACTTTAGGGCAATTTTCAATAGTTTCAGAGATGAAATGAGTTTTTACGGGATTTACCTCGGCTATATCGAAAACTATAACAGTTACGACTTCGACTAAATGAGACTTTTTCTTTACATTTCAGAGGACATCATAGATGTGCTTTTATTTTTCAAAAAATATAAGATAATTGTAGTAAGTTAAATGTTTTAGCGACCTTGACCAATATTTAATTTTCAAATAAACTTTTTTTCATTTTGGTCAGATGCCCACAAAGTTTTTACCCGAAATTGCAAACAACCTGTAGATACGACGTCGGTTAAATTAGGTTAAAATTGCTTTAAAAAACTATTCACGAAAGATGACTATTCAAGGTAATTTGTTCGAAGAAAAAATAGACAGTATTTTTTAGCAGTAGCTTAACAACATTTTGTATTACACAGAGAAAGATTATTTGACGTATGTCTATTTAATTTGTGTGGTGTGACCGAGTTGTGCATGTACTTATACACCTTTCTTTATTTATCATAATCACGAATCATATTTTTTTCGTCCTGTTATTTAACTTGCGTCTGTTTGTGTGTTTGTATGTCTGTTCTAACTTTTTACAAACCATTTTAATCGACTTTCTAATGGTCTACAGAGCTGAAACTTGGTACTGGTTGAAATAAAATTTTCGCCATTTTTAGATGTTTATACTTCTGGTAAGTTAAAGGTTGCAACTTGTTCTTTGATGTTTCAATTTCTGACCACGTTCATAACTATTCATATTCGGAGCGTAATTTGTCGTTTGAAATTCATAGTGATGCACGACGAGGCGAGAGTACTCTCGCATCTCGTCTCGTCTCGTTGCATTATACGAGACGAGAACGAAAGCGAGATTGTAATTTAAAATTTGAAGCGAGATCGATATAACAACTGCGAGAAGCGAGAAATCTCGCGAGAGTCTCGCAATAAAAAGTATTTGTAACTTTATAGCTTTGATTCATAAATTCAATGAAAAATGCACCGTACAAGGAGTGGAGTCAACTCTAATTCATGCATAGAACATGTAAATGTGAAAATTATATGAATTCACTATATTTTTTGTCTATCTAGTCCATTCGATTAGTATCGTTCCCAGAGCGAGGAAATGCAAAAATAAAGACAAAATCGGTATTGCATCCAATAGAACTAGTTTTTCTTCAATATTTCAGCCCATACTTCACTCCAGTTAAAACCACGGTTAATAAAACTCTTGTTGCCCCTGAAAAGTAAAGGATGTTATATTAAGCGTCGATGGGAGCCAACAGGGAGAGAAACGGAGTGATTGGTTGTCGGCGTGTTACCAGTGTAGCGGTTTTTTATGACAATCTTACTTAAATAGTGGCATATATTTAATGAAAAAGTGTAGGTACTTTTAGTTACAAAAAATAATTTTTTAATGTTTAATTCGTTTTACTGATGAGAGAATGTGTTAACAGATGTTCGTATTGAAATAGTTTAGAGATCACAATTTGATGACAAATTTGATATTTTAGAGGTAAATTAAATTATTTACTAACTTATCACATTTTCTGGTGACCGTAAATGAATAAACATTATGTTCATATTGAAATAATTTGGTGACCAGAATTTAGTGTTTCGTCTCTTTATTATAGTTATACGACTGCAAATACATAGAAGACGGTGCTATTGGTGCCAACTTGTAGTTAAGCAGTTACGTAAATACGTAGTGCGTAAGCGCTTATTTTTATAGCGAGACTCTCGTGCGAGAACGAGATAACACCCAAAAAAATGTGCGAGAACGAGAGCGAGATCGAGATTACAGATCCGAAAACGAGACGAGATCGATATTTCATATTTCTCGTCTCGTCTCGCCTCGCGTGCATCACTAGAAATGCATGTGTTCGTAATCCAAATTTCTTCAAAATTTAACCTAAATTTGTAATTTTGTTGATGAATGACTCTAGATCAGAATTCATATTATTAACGTAGATAGGATTTAGTAAAAGAATTCTGAAGTTTTATAAAATGTTTTATTTCATAAAATAATGCCTTGTGGCTGTCGATTTCGTCTTTACGACATCTACAGGCCTACAGCTGAAACAATGTTTACAATAATGATATACATGGCTTAATATATTAGAAATTATGTAATATAAAAAATGAAATAATTGAAAAAAAATTGTTTTTGAAAAAAATTTCAAATTGTCTAAATATTATAAAAATATATCAATGTTATACAACTCCCCATTTTATATTAAAAGTTGTAAATCGGAAATCTGTGTTATATTATTGTAACTAACTCCAATCTACTATCTTATTTCTTAATTAAATTCCTCCTTATTGCGGTTCTGTAGAGCATCTCCTCGTAGTGATTATTTTTCCTGTTGATGTTTTTTTAGTCCTGGATGTTTATGATGATTTTAGGCCCCATTGAGAGGATGTGGGCAGCCAAATCAGGTACGAGACCATTGGTCATTCATATGCATGCGAGCCCCAAAACCATTCAGACACGCAGGTGGAAAAACAAAACTTGAATGGAGGCGAGGATGAGCAAGAAATTAAAACAAAACAAAACGCAGAGGAAGGAATAAGTCAGCGAAAGATAAAGCATTCATACAATGCAATTAAATTTATTTGTAAATGTATCATCACAGTTTTTTATGCATTGCTGGGTGTAGAATTCAGTTTAGCATCTGAACATAGGAAATACCTACTTATATCTACGAGTGTTAATTTTAAAGCAAACAGTGAAAGGGCAATTTAAAATTAATGGTCACTTAACTTTGTATCTCGAGAAAAATGCTAAATATTTTTAGCAATTTTTAATTAAATTTTAGTATGCCATGGAAATGGAAACTAAAACAAATTACGATTTCCGAATTCAACTGTGGAATAAAAAGATATACTTCTCGTGGATTTACAATATTTTTGCTGCTTAAAACAAATATTGTAAATAATGTACGTCTTTTATAGAAATAAAATAAATGTTAACATCCACAGTAAAAAAAAAATCTGATGTGGCCAGAACATAACCTCAGGTCAATTCCATGTTTAAAATAGCAATGAGCTTTAAGTAAAGTATCACTTCCGATTGATCGTTTATTAACAAAATCTAATTTGTTGTTCCAATAAATAAAAAAGTCTGTAATACGAAAATTTGGATTTTATTGTATTATGTTTCTCCACGAAAATCTGTTAAGAGCTCCAAATTCAGTACCACTTCCGGTTTATCATATAAGTACAGTCAAAATCTAATATGTTGTTTCAAATTATAAACGAGTTTTAAATACCAAATTCGATAAGTTTTGAATCATGTTTTAATATATTTTTTCAATAAAATCTGTTTATAGCTTCCTGTAAAGTACCTACTACTTCCTGTTTATCAATTTTAGAAAAAAAAATCTAATATGTCGTTCTCATTAATATAAAAGTCTTAAATACCAAATTTGAAAAGTTTTAGATTGTATGAATATATTCTTCACGAAAATATGTTCGGAGCTTCAAATAAAGTATCACTTCAGGTCTATCATTTTTAGCCAAAATCTAATATGTTGCTTCCCTTCATATAAAAGTCTTAAATACCAAATTTGACAAGTTTTGGAATATATCCTATTATATTTTTGACGAAATACTAATATATTTTTTACGAAAATCTGTTCAGAGCTTCAAGTAAAGTATCACTTTCGGTTTATCAATTTTAGAAATAATCTAATATGTTCTCATTATTCTAAAAGTCTTATATATTAAATTTAAAAAGTTTTTGAATATATCAATATATTTACACGAAAATCTGTTCAGAGCTTCAAGTAAAGTATCACTTCCGTTTTATTAATTTTAGCCTATTAAGTCCTTCTTATGAATATAAAAGTTTTAAATACCAAATGTGAAAAATTTTGGTATATATCATAAAATATTTTTCACGAAAATCTGTTCAGAGCTTCAAGTAAAATATCATTTCCAGTTTATCAATTTTAGAAATAATCTAATATGTCGTTCTCATTATTCTAAAAGTCTTATATATTAAATTTAAGAAGTTTTTGAATATATCAATATATTTACACGAAAATGTGTTCACAGCTTCCAGTAAAGTATCACTTCCGTTTTATTAATGTTAGCCAAAATCTAATATATTATTCCCCTTGATATGAAAGTCTTAAATACTAAAATTGAAATGTTTTGGATTATATTTTAATATAATTTTTCATTAAAAACTGTTATGCTTCAAGTAAAATATCACTTCCGGTTGTCCAATTTTACCCAAAATCTAATCAACTCTTTATAAAAATGTAGAAAGCTTAAATAGGGAAATTAGAAATTTTCGGAAGTATGTTGTAAGAGTTATCGTGGAGGAAAAAAATCGTCACACACAGATATCATCGTAAAAATAGTAAAAACATGTTTTGGGACCCTAATTCGTGCTTATTTACTGAAAACTCACCATCGAATTATTGGATCGATAACGTTACCTCCCTTACCTACGGTATGACGGGAGGTAAAAAGAAGATGGGAAATCTTACCTAAAACAAAAGAAAAGGGTATAAACAACATTATTAATTGAATACAAGGAAATGTGTATATTAAAAATAATGTAGTTCTTATTGTTTTTTTTTCTGCAAGAACAGCATGAACTTAAATTTTTAGTGCAAACGTGACTAAAAATTTTACGTAATAAGCGAGATATGAATAAAATTCAAAATTTGGCGTATGACGTTTCATGCTTTCATGTCGTAACCAATGGCCAAGTGCGGTTATAGTATGTCACGAGAACGCGAACGATCGCAATAAACCGTTTAAGACACCGAGCAATTACGTTCACAAAGAAACCTTAAATTCTACCTGCCATAAATAAAAATGTAAACATTTCGCTGGTTTATCAAGTATGCACAGAGTTAGACCCTGTCCTAACAAAAATAAGACAAAGTAGTATTAAATAAAACAACTTTTTAACCTGTTACAACAATATTTATTTACAGTGTTGCTATCAATTGTTCTATTTCATATAGAATAGATACACAATTTATAAAAAATGCCCGGATTTCGAAGGCCACCATTGGGACCTAGAAAACAATAAGAGATATGACTTCGGTTAAATGGGACATGTGGTGCGCCTTTGGAGGGACCATCTTAGATATGCTTTTGTTTTGACAAAACTTCTCATAGGTTACTAGAAAATGGCGGAAAATTGAATTTGGTCGATATTTTCATTTTGAAATTACTTCTAAACTATCAGTAATCAAGAAAAATTTTCAAATAAAAAAGTTAGATATTTTTATTGTGTATCCAGCGATGTTCGAAAATAAATTTTCTATCGGTCAATTATCGAGATATAACACAAACTTCCATTTTTACCGCCCGCTACCCTTGGTAAGGGAGGTATAGGGACCGTGCTAAAAATCGCATATCGTAAATGACCACGTTTTAAGGTCCCTAGAATCCAATTTTAACATTTTCACGATGATGTGTGTGTGTGTGTGTGCACGAGTGCGTGTGTGTGCGTGCGTACGTGTGTGTGAATGCGTGCGTACGTGTGTGTGTGTGTGTGTGCGTGTGTATCCTGTTCCCTAGAATCCAATTTTATCACTTTCACGATGATGTCTGTCTGTCTGTCTGTCTGTCTCTCTCGTGCGTGTGTGCGAGTGTGTGTGTGTGTGTGTGTGTGTGTGTGTGTGTGTGCGCGTATCCTGTTCACGCACCTTGTACGTATACCTTGTTCTAATATGGAAAGAAGCCATTAGATTTTGGTGCAAATCAGATAACCGGAAATGGCACTTTACTTGAAGCTCACAATAGTTTTTCTCCGAAAAATACCTTTGAATGCATTTTATTTTTTCGAGATTTATGATTTGTTATTATAAAAATTAAAGATTATTAAATTATCTATTGGTTTGCATTAATACTTTTTCTATACATTTTATGGATAAATTTATAAAATTATCTGTAATTTAAATCACAGAGCCTGCGCATTAAACAAACACAACATCGTGCTTAGACAGTTCATACCTTAAATGTATGCAACTGACAGATAAATGTCACTGTCAAAGAACTAATCATTTCAAATTAATAATAGTAACGTTTTAAAAAGAAAATAGTAAATAGAGAGGTGTTGTGTTGGCCACATCAATTTTTTTTAAATGGAACCCATACTCTAAAAAATACGTTTTTTTTTCTTTCGATTCGTAAAAGGGTTTTAATAATATATTACATCCGAGGTGGGAGATGTCTCATTACAGCCGTACCGAGCGGCGAGGCCTCGAGGTGAGATAAAGCGCGAGGCTGTGATGAAACTCCCACCGAGATTACGTATAGGTACTATTTTATTCACAATCTTCAATAATTTTCGATCAATCTCTTAAAATTTGTTTAGCCTACTTAATTAGAGATCTACGGCAAAGTTGCTAAACAACCCCTATATAAACATTTCCAACCCGTGGGGTGAAAGCGTCTTCAGTCATTTCCAACCCAAGAGACTGTCATTGCAGTTAGGAATGACGAATTTCCCAACCTCTAAAAGGTTAGGAATCGACATATTACTATAACGATTGTGAATAAATTTATTTTACCATTAAAATCTTACATATTTCAATATTTTTCATAATATTTTTTATTTTTTGTCAGTAATTTCATTAGTTTTTTAAAACAGTATTTTATTTAAATAACTTATTTCGTTACTACCCTGTTTCATAATTTAATTTTAACTCTATATTTTCAAATCCACGTAAGTAGGTATACCAGGTATCATCCAAAAAAATATTTAAAACACAAAAACCCTTACACCAATCGAAAGAGAAAAAATAAGCAATTTTTGAAGCAAGAATAAGAATCAAATATGGTTTCCATTTAAAAAATGTAAGTTTGTGTTATATCTCGAAAATTTACCAATACAAAAATTATTTTCGTACGCGACTGGATAGACAATAAAAAAAATTAATTTTTTATTTGAAACATTTTTCTCGATTATTGATACTATAGAAGTAATTGCAAAATGAGTATATTGCCTAAATTCAGTTTTCCGCCATTTTCTAGTACCCTATGAAAATTTTTGTCAAAACAAAAGCACAACTAAGATGAAGTCGTATTTATTATAGTTTCCGAGAACCCAATGGTGTCCCTCGAAATCCAGACATACTGTATATACAGACAGATATTTAACATTAATAATAATGTTATATTCAGGCTGTTCATTTTAAATGAGCTACCATTGCTATCTCTTGAACTATAAGAGTTAAGATGGCTAAATGGGCAAACAATTTCTATTTCACAAGAGAAATTTAAAGAAAAGAAAAATTGTTTCAAAAGTGATCATATATTTTGTATTTGCTCATTCATTAGAGAATTTAATTCTGAATTCAGTGATATAATATTTTTTGAGGAAAATGCATGTAAAGATTCAAATTAATTTGATTAAAATATGGCTATAATAAGAGTGTCTTTAATGGAACAAACGAATAGATATTAATTTTTTTAACATAGAATTGGATTGCCATGGAAGAAATACATGAATATTTTGTTTACATTGACATTTATGATCACTTACAAGAACAAAACATTCAATTCTTTAGGTCAGGGCACTCTAATTCTATGTAATAAAAATAACACGTCATTTTTTCCATTCGTGGCACTCTTTTTATAGCCATATTTTAATCAAATTAGAATAAAAGTTTTCATGCATTTTTCTCAAAAAATAACTTTATATAAGGGTATAAAAATATGATATCACTGAATTTTGAATTAAATTCTCTAACAAATGAGCATACAAAAAATATATGTTCTCATTTAAAATTAAAAAGTTATGACCCGTATTTTGAGAATCACTGGCCCAAGAATATAATTTTTCTTTTATTTAAATGTGTTTTGTGAAATAGAAATTGTTTCTCCATTTAACCATCTTTATAACTCTTATAGTCCTCGAGATAGTAATGGTGACGGTGGCCCATTTAAAATGAACACCTTGTATATATATATATATATATATATATATATATATATATATATATATATATATATATATATATATATATATATATATATATATATAATTCACGTAAACAAATTACTCATCTGCTGCAGTACTGGAACTATCATTACCTACAGGTATAGTAAATTATAAAAACATATACTGTAAAAATAAGAATAATTTTTCCATGAATCCGACCGTGGGCATAGGAAGTATTCTCACAAACATACAGCAATTTGCGGTATCAGTATTGAAACGTTTTTTTGTATTTTAATATTCGAGGGGTGTTTAAACGGTTTATTGCGATCCGTCAAGATTTGGTGACTTATACTACTATACCTACCTTGCTTTTACAGTCTGACAACACATCAAATTGCTGATGACATGAATTGTCGCACAACCTTCCAATCTCTTGTGGTTTGCAAACGAATTAAAATTTAAACAATTTTATTTCCCTATGCCCAGTTGCTCCAACAAAGGCTTATATTTTAACCGACCCTCTATCAAACAAATTTAAATCGAAATTGTTACAGCAATGCATAATAATTCATTTGACATTTCATTTCGGTGCAATATTGTCTAAAGGAACGTTTAAATTTTAAGTTACGTTGGTGCAAACGACCAGAATACTCATTAATTTATGTATGTTATACCTTTTTCATCTATGTTAGTTAAATTTTGACTATAATATAGTCCCATATTTTTGTCTAAAAGAAAAATCTAATTTACTATTTATTCTATCATGTGCATCAGATACATAAATTGTAGTATTTTTTTGTGGGAGTGATTTTATCTGATTCAGTGTTTTTTCCTTGTTCATTTTATTACAATTCAAAGAAAAACTTATACGTAAAATAACATTCACATCCATTCACAAGGTTCATTTTATAGTAAACAAATTGTATTATTATGGGAAAAATCCCAGTAGTAAACATTTCTCAAAATTTCATCAAAACAAATAAAACATTCATAAACAGTACCTACTTGATTCCGGATGCATTAAAAATTTATTTCTCCGAAGTAAACAAGAAAAAAATGGCATTGATAAGAAGGAAGCCTTCTCTTAGGCAGGTGGTTGAGTCTTGAACAGGTATAGGGATCAAATCTTGACCGCGGGGATTCGATGGGCCGTACTGGCCCGCCTGCTCTTAAATTGGGAATTGGGTAATTACAGGTACAAAGTCTAGCAGTTCCAGGAAAATGGTTATTATCAAAAAATTGCAGGTTGGATTTTTGCTGATCGATGCGTTTTACCACAGGAAGTGGACGATAGTGTTTTGTTTTGTTACCCGGCTTTTTGGCAGTAAAAACGTATGAATCATGAAATAATAATATATACGAAAACGGTTTTATATAATAGCATGAAAGATAAGGAACACTTTGTGGATAAATCTTATGTGGACCAGTGTACAATTCCAATAAATATCACTGTCAAAAAATTATTCATTTAAAAGAATTAATAATGGTAGAATTTTAAGAAGAAAGTATATTAAAACATAAGTTACAGAACGCAACCTATTCAAGCACTAGTTTGAATTTCGAACACGAGTGCGTAGCAGCGAGTGCGCGAACAAACACGTGCTTTAATGGACTTCTGCAGCTAGTGTTTTTTACAATTTTTTCTGTCTCGGCTTTCATTTACATTTGTTTATAAAAATATCTGACAATTTTCATTAAGGGAAATTATTGGCAGAATAGATAGTGATTTGTGTGTGTGTGTTTTTTTTTTGTCAGTTGCCAAGATATTTTGTGTATTTAGCGCAGTCATACTAATCCTAAATAACAAAATGTCACCAAAAATAGTTTAAGAATGAAGCTCCTTTTAACAACATTAAGCATAGGTACTAGAATATGTCATTGTAATTCCGGAACAGAGAAAATATTAGATAAGTACACGCGAATTTATAAAATGCCTAATTAATAAAAGAGTTTCTATATATGTTATTTATAAATGACAAGATATAAACGTCACTATCACAATTGGTAATTGAAAGACATGTGTTACAATGGGAAAGTTTAGTGTGATTTATTTATTTTTTAATTATCTTATTAAGATTATCTTCAAAAGTGATATTCTATATAGTATTTCAATCAACCAGGAGGCATTTAAAATGACCATAGCAACAGGATTCAGGGATGTATTTAAAAAAATTAATACTGCAAATTCTAGTTCGTTCGTCTCAGGTGTAAGCAACCCTCGAGTCGGAATTACTGTTAGAGGAAATTAAAAATAATCCGATTTCATGGAATTGCCAAACTAAATAGTTTAAAGATCAAAATATTTTGTTATAATCAACATAAACGAAAAATATTAAAAATATTTTAAACACACCCCTGTTTTGATATTCAGTTACTCTAGCGGCCATCTATTTTCAGCTAGACATAGTAATGTATTTCTATGCTTTCCTAGTCCAGTATTTAAATGGGTTCATGCAAAAATTTCATACCTAAATATTTCGTACAATTCTATTCTTCTCTAAGGTTTCAAAAGAAACCACATCTATAAAATAATTTAAACATCAACTTTCATTCGCTAGTCATACCATACCATTGACAGTTTCAATTCGCGACTGAAATTAACCCGTAGCCAAGTGAGAAAAATCGTATAAGTAGTCGTTTTCAAAATAACTAAGCCAATGGTAAAATAAATATTTGCTCATAATTTTTCTAACGTAACCTAACCTAATTCATGAAACACGCGCTGCAACACTTGGACAATTCGCCTGGTTATTTGAAAACAACTAGGCGTTCTTTAAGACGACGAATTTTACAATCTGTCTGTATTGCCAAATTAAATAGGTATGTAGGTATTTAATAAATGGCGGGAGATAACGTACTGGCAATATCCGATTTTTTTACTCTAAATTCACAGACGATGTATTTACAAATAGAAAATTAAATGTTTTTCAATTTGGGAAAACAAGATATGTATCGAGAAGTAGGTAGGTATCTTTAAAAAAACTGTTTACTGTCAATTGATTAAATGTTATCAAATACTAATCAAATCATCTTACTAAGGTTAAAATGAAGAATACGAAGTTTCATACTTTTGAGTCTTCTAGTAATTACACAGATATCATCTTTAAAATGTTAAAATCGTACTCCATTATTCATTAAAATCGGATGATTTCTACTCCTCGCTTACCTATGGTAGTGGGAGGTGAAATGAAGTCATAAAAGTATTATGACCTTTTAATATTTTATTAATTCATAGAAAAATAATCAATATTATTGACTATTTATGTAAATAACTATACCGTAATATTTTATACACTCCAGCTTTTTTGTGATGAAATCACAGAATCATCAAACCAGTTATCAATAGTAAACAATTTTTTCTATCGATTTAATTATTGATAATCGGATTTTTTTCTAAAGAATTCAGACTGTTTTTGAGTGCTTCATTTGAGATAAGTATCTTTGATAGAAATAAATCTAAATGTTTGTTTTGATTTTGTTTTGATATTGGTAATAAATAATAAAAATGTGATAGCCTTGTATTAATTGAGAAGATTTATTGATGTAAATTATTGCCGAAATGAATTATGGAAATATTTTTTAGATGAATCAATTAATTCTAATAGGTTATCAAATTTATATCAAGCTATTAATTTAAACAGGTTCAGAAGCTGTGAGATTGTGCGATATATTTGGTAAATTGACGATTTGTGATTAATTATCTAAATTAAGTTCAACATTGGAACTACACCGGATCATTTAGATATATTAATTATTGAATTATATTGTGCATATATAATATCTAAGCTGAGGGGATTCCCACAAATTCATTTATTGAAGTATCCGGGTTATTGGGCTATATCGTTCGATTCCGGTCACATCACATTGTATTTTTTCACACCACTGCAATCTTAAACCAGGTCCAATATAGGTACCCACCTGATAATAAATATAGAAAATCATACAGTCAAATTTTTGAAATATGCCCGATCAAGATCATCTGTATCATGAATGAATTAACAAATTGGCATATATTTATCTCTCTCACAAAAAGCGCGTTTCGAGTAAGTTACGAAGTTCGCCGTTGTCAATACTTTCGCTGTAACGTAAGTTTATTTATTAATTTAAATTCGTGGCTGCATGCCTGATATTTCCAATTTTAAATGGCACAAAATTGACCCATGTGGTGCACTCTCCACGCCAGTGGTGGAATCCCATGACACAGATAGCTATCTCTTAATGTAGCGTAGAATTTTGGTGCTACGATTATTTCGTACTCTTATTCAAAATTGCTATCGCTTTGCTATACAAGCGGCTAATTTCGTAAACGTACTAGGCATCCTAATAACATTTGTTAATTACATTGGCGTTTATGAAATTTCATATTGAGAGGGATAAAAGGTTATAAAATTTTACAATATTATTTTGACTATACACTAAAAATTTAATAAATATGTATACAATTTAATTATTTTTAGATGCTACCAATTCATTTCGCTATGTATGATGAAATAAGAATTGAGGAGTGTAGGCAATTACTCTTAGAAAACCGTTTCTTGAGATCTGTGAGTGATCCATTCTCACTACCAGACAACAGATTTATACAACCTTTTGGACTTAATAAGGATATGGTACACTATCTCATGCAACAGCTGATACCGTTGATATTGTATTTTTGTCTTGCACGTACATTGGAAAAATTTTGAGTCAACTTCGAAGGATTTTCTTTAATATAATTAATTATAGTGCTTAGATGTTGTCCGTTTTGCTCGTTTTTTAGCTTGTTCGTCAACCACTATAAATTAATATACATAAGAATTGTAATGTTTGACAGATTGAGATTATATTTTCGTATGTACTGTAAATTCCTCTAAATATAGCTAATACAAAACATTATACTACTAATAGTTACAAATGATTCATTATTTGTACTTACTGTTTCATAATTTATTATTTTTTGGCGATAAAACTCTATCACAACGTTTAGCGGTACCTACCAAATGGTGCTACGCTATGTGACGGTAGCATATGTTCAGAGTACCGAGTTAGCGGTGTCGCTACTAGAGGTGGGCGCGTGAGTAACTTTTTGTTCACGATCACGCACGCTCACGTAACTAAAAATGTAATCACGACCAATCATGCACGACATTTTATGTTTGATTCAAGATCACTCACGCTCACGTTTTTATTTTAACACTCACGCCCGGCGGGTCACGTTCGTGTCACGTAATTGTGTTTATGTACATTTAAGCCTGCTTAACACAGTCATAAATTGGTTTCATTGGAAACGAATGTTTATGGACAAATAGGATGATCTATTTCATCACAAATATCATAAATTTGGTAACAAGTTTGTTAAGAAAATTATGATCGTGAAATCGGAGCAACTGTGTATACAATATTGGGTACAACAATAACACTATTTTTATGGAAAAAAAATACTGTTCATGACATATTTGGAGATATTAATAATAACAAGAATGTAATAGTAATTTACATTGCAAGACCGTTACTCAGTTTACGGGCGTGCACGGTACCTAATGAACGAGCGAAGCGAGCTTGTTATCCGTGCGAGCACGTAAATTTTGGGTAACGGTTGAGCATTGTACAATGTTTTATGATATACTGAATCATAAATAATTTGAAAAAAAATATTGGAGCGTACAGCAGAATACATTAAACTATGTGATCGAAATAGTCTTTGGAAACATATAGCGAAGCGAAATAATGAATAAATAAATCTGTGTACATGTTGCTATGGTTTTAACAGCCCGTAAATTTTTTTACCACTAGAGAGAGAGCTCTGTAATAAGACGTTTACGATTCAGTATAACGTAAAGTAAAAGATGGAATTAAGACAATTTTTTAAATAAAAAATAGAAGAAAACTTATACTCACGCCCGATTAAATTTCAATCACGCCTGATCACGCACGATAATTTTTTAGTGCCTCACGCTCACGTCCAATCACGACGCAAAATTTGACCCGTCGTGACCCGACAAAATCACGGCCTGCGCCCACCTCTAGTCGCTACGAATCATGGGTGAGCGGGAGGAAAACGTCAGGGGCATATAGCTGTGCGCTACTGTAGCGTATTCATGGGATTCCACCACTGTTCCCGTGAGGTGACGCCTGGTAAACGCCCGCACGGTGCAAATATTTCATCATTACCGATATCTGTGTTCAAAGCAGATTGGCACACCCAGCTATGGGTATAAGCCGTGGTGATATATTTATTTATTTATTTTTCAGATATATTACCTTGATTCATTGCCCTACGAATAAAGTTATTTTCTATCAATGTCACTGACACTAGGTCAGTATCTTATTTTGCATATATTTGGTTCTACATTTGCTAATAAACTTACTTTTTTGTTTTGAAAGCTTTTACTGTAACTTATATTTTTATAATAATAAAATAACAGTAGTATTTTCTGTACCCTCATAAAAACTAAGTGGACGACACTACTGAATTTGACAGAGCAAAATCTATTCGTAAATGACCTTGATCGAACATCTGTCAAAATTTTTACTGTACATTATTTGAAATCATCACTTAAGTACACAAAAATCGTTATTAAAAGTTCAGAAATCCGCAGTAAAGTAATCTGCCTTATTATAACCATGATTTCATGCAACTGCAACCTTTATGATTGTTATTGTACATGTAAGATAATTTGGGCAGGTGTACGATGTACAAAAGTAAATTTGTATGCAAAATGACAAAAAATATGTGCAATCAGAACGAACTATATAATTTCGATAAAGGAGTTTGAGATAAATAAAACATATAATTTTGAGTGTTCTTTACAATAATTTCAATGTCCGAGATTAGCGCAACATTGAATTTCGGACAATTTTTCGATTTCAAATAAAATCTAATATTCACCTCGGCACTGGAGTTTCTTTTTAACACTAAAAATAAAACTTTAATGCCTTAATTATTTTTCTGTAGCAATTTTAAAGTATGCTTTTGTATATTCAAAATAGTGGAGCAAGTAGCACCGAAAGGGTATATAAAATAATTCTTTAACAGCAAGGATAGAAAAAGTACTTTTTCTTGAAATATCATAAAAATGGCATCTTTTGTGACTTGTTCACAACGTATAAATAAAATAAATAAATATCCATAGAGTATACGTTTACACCACGCGTACTAAACATTTACTCCGCATACCAAGTGACGTAACAATATGGCGACGAATGGTGTAAACACGAAGTACCAAACCTTTGGTACGCAATTGGTACACATTTTTGGTACGTTCAAACGGGGATGAACCAGACCTTACTCACGCACGGTGTAAACAGCAAACGTACCAATGCGATTTTTCTGCCATCTATAACTACTGTTAATTAAATTAAATTGTGTATTAACATTTAGGGAAATTGTGTAAGTTTAGTAATATTTACAATTTTAATAGTTTCGCGATGTAAATTACATATATTCACAACTATTTTGCCTTATTAAGTAATTTTAGGTTAGGGTGACTAACAGTTACATCTGCGCAAATGCGTATAAGGTACCAAAATTTCAGAATAAAAGTGTTTTTTTTTTACCTCGCCTGCAATTATTGTCCATGCTCGCCACACAAAGTATCACTTTTACCCCTAATAACACAATATACTATTAATTCTTATTAAATTAAATAAAATATAAACTTTGACAGTTTTTGTTAATAACAAAACAACCTCAATTGTGCAATTAACAATATCAGAAAGATCTATTCTTAGAATAAAACCACAATTTATCTTATTTTTTAAATCTAAAAAATAGAATTAACACGTTCCGCTCATCGATAAATAGAATTTTATTATATTGTACAAAAATAACAATTATTTGTCTTTTGTTTCACTATTAATACATTTATTAAAATGGCTTATTAAATTTATAATCAATCAAAATTCGCTGTAAAGATGTAAAGATATACGACTAGAATGTAATACAATGCAAATGACCCATAAGAGTATAATTCTCTGGCTTTGATGGATTTGGCTACCATATGACAATGATTATGAAATTCGTGTTTCTGAATGTTCTCGAGGAATTAGGTCACGTTTCCATGTGTTCAACAAAGGAGATGAAATTGAGATTAGAATTAGACTATGAACAGTGTGCACTGCATTATAAAACATCATATACGAGTAAGTAACTCATTCGTTATACATTACTTTACTCAGAAAATACATTTAAATTTTATTCCAATACATACATATCTTATTTATATTCTTATTTTAAAACCGTTCATTGTACGATTGTGGCAATTTTTTTCCGCCCATAATTATAATAAACATAAAAATAAAGTGTACAATTTGAAATTTAATTTTAAAATAAATATAATAAATAAATAAAAATACCATCCCAGCGTATTACATGCCATATTAAATTTTTCAAGATATATTTTCTGTGCGCATACTCGTTTGTTTCTTTGTAAAAGACCTTACATTTTCGATTAATGCGTTCGTTTCTCGGGGTCAAGTGCAACACGAGGGTCATTTACACAGGGTTGTCTGACCTTTGTGAACTTTGCCGTTCTGTGTACACTTTCTTCGTTTGGAATAATGCACCAGACAGGTCTTATGTCACCTGCTAAAGCTAAGCCAATGCACTATAAGGAATAAATCTAGAATTTATAATCTAGATTTTTCTATAGAATATTATCAGCATTACTTACGCTGAATATAGTTCAAATATTTGTCTATATCTTCATAGGGGTCAATTTTGTGCCGTTTGAAGTTGACTCCACTAGTTTTTATTTTTTTATTTATGAAACTTCATCTAAATTGAAAGCGAATTGGTAGTTCTAGAAAGTTTTATTTGTTATTCATTAACCTGTAATATATATTTTTAATATTTTAGGAAGTAGATATTAAAAAAACTTATTTTATTCTCAAACAGTGGAGATCGCTAATAAGTGGAGACACATAAATTGATCTATTTCAATGAAGCCATTGAGATTATGAATGATTTTTCATTTTAACTTTAATAGATAGTCATGAAATATAAAAGACCCGTATTTTTACCTCCCGCTACCCTTGGTGAGGGAGGTATAGGGATCGTGCTAAAAATCGCATATCGAGATTTTGGTAAATGACCACATTTTAAGGTCCCTAGAATCCAATTTAAGATATTCACGATGATGTATGTGTGTATGCGTGTGTGGATCCTTCACTCTAACTCAAATACTATCATTCAAAAAATTTTGAAACCTTTTATTTCGAACTTTTTCTGTAATGGAAAGAGCCCTTTAGATATTGGTGTAAATCGGATAACCGGAAATGGCACTTTACTAGAAGCTCAAAGTAGTTTTTCTTCGAAAAATACCTTTAAATGATATTTTTTCGAGATTAATGTTATTATAAAAATTAAAGATTATACAATTTTCTACAGATATGCATTAATACTTTTTCTATATATTTCATGGATAAATTTATAAAATTATCTATAATTTAAATCCCGGAGCATAGGTTTTAAACAAACAAAACTCCTTGATTGCGCAGTTATTCAAATGTATGTAACTGACAGATAAATGTCACTGTCAAAGAACTAATCATTTCAAATTTTAATAATAGTACCGTTTTAAAGAGAAAAAAGTAAATAGAACAATAGGAAAGGAAATCAATACAGTTTCCAGCATAAGTAAATATGTAGGTATATAGATTAATATAAATTAACGATTAACAAAAATGTTTAAGCTAATTCAAATTTTTGGATTAGTAAATTATGTTCTATCCCAGTATTTAAAATCTTCATTTTATTATCAAAAAAGGTAGTTACTTGGATTAGATTACACTATATTTTAAGAAATAAACTGCCAAAATTAGAATAAAATTCGCTAATCCAAAAATAAGGATTATCTTTTTTTGTGATTCGGGTGTAAATGGCGGGAGGTATAGTGTTGGCCACACCAGATTTTTTATATAAATAAATATATCATCACGGCATATTACACATTGCTGGCGTGGAGAGTGCACCACAGGGGTCAATTTTATGCCATTTAAAATTCGAAATATTTGGCGTCGGTCGGGATCGAACCCTGTTCCCCAGATTCACGACCAGGCACACGATCTTTAATAATGAAAAAGTTGCAATTGAAAATGACGTTGTTCAATGCAGCTGATTTTCCCTGCTTCGTCTCTCGCCAAGTGACGTAAGAGGTTCATCAAAAGCCATTTTGATTTTCAGACTATAAGTTCTAAACTTCAAAGTGACATTTATAGATAACCTGAAATTTAAGAAAGTTAACATGTCGGTGATACATTATTAACTTCCGAATATAAAGAATAAAAAAATATTCTGCAATATATTCAATGTCTCGCACACGTTTGTATAGTTAATTTGTAGTGTCTAATACTAAATCTGCAGCTAATGTGTAGCGTAGATATCTAATAAAAATAAATATTTATAAAAATGAATAGAATGATCTTATATTAATATATTATAGAGTTTGTTTCAAATATTTAAATATGCAAATATCAATTTATAGTCCAGTTATTTTTTCCTTTTAGAAATTCTGTGTTCATATAATAAGTCTCTATAAAATGAGTCTGAAAATGCAGTTCTGAACCTCTGACGTCATAACATGCCTTGTTTTTGCAACTTTTTAAAAATATACTTTAAAACAATTTTATACAACAAAAAATGTAAATAAAACATAATTTAATCATACAGAACGTTAAATTAAATTATGCTTGTTCGATTTAAACAAAAAAGGGAACATTTTTTGCATAACCTAATTCTTATAAAAATATATAAATAACTTTGATGGTCAATAATTGGAAATATGCTAGAATAGTAAGCATTTTAATAAAAATCATTAATAAAACAACTAGGTACGTATATTATAGTCCAAGTTTTGATTGCCACTGATAGCCTTTGCATTCAATATAATATCTTTCATTTGTTGTAATGTTTTATATATTTATAGTGTAAGTATTAATTATTTATATTATGTATATGGTTTGGACACGAATAATAATATAAACGCAAGTGCTTTCTATCTGCTATGCCATTATAAATTCAAACGAACTAATAATGGGCTATATTACCATTGTCGAATTGAAGGAAATAAAGTATAAAAATTTAAAATTAACTATTGTGACTACCAATAATAATTTTAAAAACTATATATCATCTTATAATTTCACTTAAATTAATATTTGAAATTAAAATTTTTGTAACGGCGCTATAACTCTGACGTCACGTAGGAAATCGAATGACAGAGCAGTTTAGAAAGCTAAAAATGTGATTTTAATGAACCGAATTGTTTTGGTGTAAATTTGGTTTGCATTAAAGTGTCAATGTCATATCATATGACATTGACACTTCATCATACGACATTGACCTCCAACCCCTATATATATAGTATATTCCGTAACTTAACCGCGGTGACCAAGGTTCTGGTTATGCGTTCCGTAATGTAACCAAAACATAATTTTAGGGTCGCGGTTCAATTTCGGAATGTGGTTCCTGAAAGTTTCGGTTACTCTTTCGTGACCACGACGACCACAATTTTTTTGTGGTTGTTGTGTTCATATTCTTATTTCTTATAATATAATAAATAATATTGTATAGACATATAATTACTATACACTATATACTGATATGTATAATATTTACGTTAATATAAGGATAGACAAAAGTTATGTTGTCACTTATTTCTAATGACGCGGTGGTTCCCTGCTTTACCGACACAAATTAACCAAGATGTTCCGAATCACAACCACTTTTCAGTGACCATAACCTGACCACTTGAACCATAACCACGGTCGTGGTTAAATTACGGAATATACTAATAGTTTATTTCAAGATATTTGTAAACGTACCTGGCTCGACTTACGCAGCGGGTGGCTTCTTAAATGGGCTTGATGGGTAACATGACAGGGTTATAACAAAATATTTGAAATCCATCACACGAAATATTTGCGTGGAATTTAATATTTTACTTGAATTTTAAGAAATACAGAACAAAGAATATGACATTACACCAAATTTTCACAAATTATAAATAAAAACAAGTATATTAATTAGCGGGATTATGAGAAAGTACCGCTACATCGTTTTCCCAAATTTTTCTAATTCTCCCCTGACGCATGGGATCGTAAATGCCATGCTGTTTTGCGGTGTACCGCGTCATTACGAAGGCAGATAGATTTGCAAATATCTTGAAACACACCATAACTCATACGGTTTACGAAGGCTGTTTACATATCTTATTTTAAAAATGGAATCCGAGTTCTTAAAAGCAGATTCCAGTAAATTGCCAAATGTAGATTAGTCTATGATTGATGATATCGAATGAATTCTAATTCTCCTACGTAACGTCACATATCACCTCTCCAAAACTTTATTGTTGTTTTTCTCCGGAATTAACAACAATTAAGCGATTTAAAAAAATATGAATATTTTTATTTTTTGTAAAGAAGCCTAAAACGGAAGAATAAAAAATGGTCATACAGCCCATTGGTTTACTTTCGTTGTTCCGTTATTTTGTGCTTTCATTTACTTGAAAATAGATTCCGCAAAAGAGAAATAGCATGCTTGTCAGTATATGTATCAAAAATTTAGATTGGAGTTTATATGTGACGTAGATATTAAAGGCATTAAAAACTGATATTTTAAAAACTAATAACTTTTTAAAACTTTCGTAGTCTATATCACATAGTTTTAAAGTCTAGTTTTAAAATAAATTATCTATGTTCTAATGTTACTATGGTATAGAAACTAATTACAATCGTTAACATGACGCACTCAGCCAAGCGACCCGATAATATATTTATTATTTTGAATATTGCCTATTGAATTAAGATGTTGTAATATATACCATGTTTATAGTATCATAAAAAATATTAGCATAGAAATATCTATTTTATGATTCTCTAATTATAATGAAAATATTTTTATTTAAAAACTAACTAACGTCTTGAATATCCATAAGTTTGAAATTACCATATGGATATTTTTACTGTTATTACTATAATATGTAAAAATCTATCGTAAATCGTAACATATTCAAATTTTATTTTATGACTTAATACTGAAAACAGTACATTAAAACTTACGAAATAAATTAAAAAAACATACGTAGTAATAATATTTTATCATTTTAAATATTTCATAGGATATATAAAAGAAATTTAAATATACTTTATATTCGGAACATTATTTTCCAATTTTCTTATTTAAAATTTATAGATTCTTACTGTATGTATAATTTTAAACAATTTCTCCGTCTATTAATAATAAGACAAAGTATACTATCCACTTTCCACAGTTGTAAATTAAAATGCAAAATTTCATATTCATTTTTTATTCAAACTGTTTGAAAATAAGCATCCTGGTTACTCAGGACGTCACTGTACGACCTCAAGGAGTAAGACGCAGGACACGGAGATATCCGAAAGGTTACGAAGATAGCCGAGTGGCAGCAGGAAACATGAATGAATGAAGAATCAGGGACAACCGTACACGTAGTATGAAATTATTATTAGATAATACGTCAGCTTAGATAGAGATGTTATAAACAGTATGAGCAGTTGAGAATAATGATGGATACTATTACCATTCTCAATCTTAATTTTCTAAATGTGAATATTCCAAATAATTATTCCAAAATTAAATAATATGGCTGATGATTGCATCTTGCATGAACAATATATTTATGTAGGTACTTGCCAATTTCGTGGCATATTATTTTTTAAAATAAAAAAATGATGAAATTTTGAATAAGAAATAGTAGAGATGGGCGCGGACCGTGATTTTGTCGGGTAACGAAGGGTCACGACACGACGTGACTCGCGTGATCGTGAATATAATTTCAATTTTGCGCCATGATTGGACGAGAGCGTGAAACACTAAAAAATTATCGTGTGTGCTCAGGCGTGATTGAAATTTAACCGAACGTGAATTATAAGTTTTCTTCTATTCCTTAAAAAATTGTCTATTTTTTTACAGTCTTGTTATTATTAATATGTCGAAATATATCAACAATATTTTTTTACATAAAAATAGTTTTATTTTTGTACCCGAAATTGTTTACAACAATTTCGCTAAAGATATACTTATCATTCATTTGACACCATCATAATTTTGTTAACAAATTTGTAATTTATAATGATATTTGTGATAAAATAAAACATCCTATTTGTCCATAAACATTCGTTTCCAATGAAACCAATTTGTTACCAAATTTATTACCAATTTTTTAAAAAAATTGATAACTTATGACTGTTTCAAACAAGTTTAAATGTACATAGAAACAATTCGTGACACGAACGTGACCCACCGGGCGTGATCGGCGTGGCGTGAGTGCCAAAATAAATTCGTGAACGGGGGTGACCGTGAATCAGTCATAAAAAGGCGTGCGTGATTGTTCGTGATTACAGTTTTAGTTACGTGAGCATGCGTGATCGTGAACAAAAAGTTACTCACGCACCCACCTCTAATTTGTAGGTTATGTCGTTGAGTGAATAATGTAACATTATTCACTCAACGGTTATGTATACATACTCGTATCCGTACTCTATCAGAGAGGATGTGTTACGGCACTATTTCTTTAAAATTTTCTTATGAAACTTCAACTAAATTGAAAGTAATCTGTAATACAGTCGTTAAGCCATAATAATTATTATAACGTTCCATGACGTAGATGCTAATTTCAATTTGTTCTCAAACATTAGATTACACTAATAATTGGAGTAAAACAAATTGAACTATTTGAACACAAAAAATATATAAATATTTTTCAAATAACATTCATAGTCAATAATTAAGCAATTTTATAAAATAATTAATGTACCCGTGGATCATTCTAGAATTATTGAGAATAAGACAGATGGTTCATATTTTTTAGAATTTTATTTTAAATATTTTCAATGTAGTTCCATTCTGCAATAATACACATATTCACCGTTCTTTCCCTCCACTTCTCAAGAGGGCCCAATCATTCTTCTTTTGGAATGCTTTAAAACAATCATGAATTACAGCATCAATATCTTTTCAGACTTCAACACCGTATTTTTTTGACCCAAAGATGGCCAGAAGTCGCACATTGCCAAATCATGTAAATACGTCGGGTGTTCTATTATTTTTATATTTTTTCGCCAAAATTTGAAGATAATGCTGTCTGGTTAATTCCATATTTTCACTCACAACCGAACTTTAAATGAAGAACTAAATTCTAATTAGGTAACTTAACTTTCGCAATTTAATTTCAAATGGCAAATAAATAATTTTTTAAAATGATAGTGCGATTTTTGTTTTCCACGGACTACCTGAGTTTCTTATTTTCAATAAATCTAGCGTGACCTTAATGTTATTATTTTATTATGATCGTGCATCTTCAATAAATGAAACTGTATATTAATGACCAATTTAAATAACGATTTCAGAAAAAAATCACCTATAAAACAATACTGAGACGACATATTTACAAAAAAATGTGAAACGTGTTTTCTTCTTTGAATAAGTAATTATAATTTACAAAATTCCATCTTGTTGCATTCTTGTGACACTTGTACTTGCAAATTATGTAAATAAAAAAATATTATTTGCAATTCAAATTGTTAGGAAAACAAATATCTTATGCGTTTGAAGATAGCGAGTTTATGTTGGGAAGAGACTAAAGATAAACGGTGTATCCGGTTCGTACGAAACGGACCTGTAATGATTGGAAGTTATCTCGAAAACGGAAACCCTAAGAAGGAAAAGGAAATGAAGGAGTTCCATGGGAAGAAATAAATATTTAATTCCGTTCATTATCTAATTTACTGTACACGGGACGGAACGGAATATAATTATATAAAGATGAGTTCTCACCATCAGATATTATTATAGAGGAATAAAAATTGACTTTTCCTGGAATATGAGGTTATATAAAAAAACAACGAGACTTTTTATTTGTTTTAAAAAGTAATAATTTATTCACCAATATTAATATTGTCCTCTTCAAAGTATTCCCTATATTAGATACTGAATGTGGCCGAGAAACTTCCTTTTTTTTTGAAGAACGCGAATAAAATAAAAAGTATTGCTGATAGACAAAATTTATAATGAACGAACATGATTTCAAGTTTTAAATCACACAGTTTTAAACAAAACATCATGTAGGTGGTGGCCACCGTCCTCTAAGCACTGATAACAACCGATTTCTGAAGCCCCCGTCTACACGTTCCAGCATTCGGGCTATTTCTTTCCGAATTAGATTCTTCAGCTGAAGCAGGCTGCTAGGGCGATGTTTTAAACCTCTACCTTTAATTATTCTTATAAAAAAATCACGTGGTTTTAGAGCTGTGAGGGCAATGTTCACTGACAGTTCATCTCGTTTCGAGGTGACATCGCGTGGGCGGCACGCCATGTGTTTTTTTATGGGGATATCTCAAACCAGAGGTTTACAAACATCGTCCCACAACCATGCTTCAACTGAAGAATCATATTCGGCAGGAAATAGCCCGAATGTTGGAATGTGCTGAGAGAAACTTCAGTAGGTTGCTTCAGTGCACAGTGAACGGTGGCCACCAATTTCGAGACGGTTTTTTAAAACTGCATGATTTAAAACTATAAATTGTTTGTCTTTCAGCAGTGTTATATACTATTTGAAATATATGTATTTGAAATAAGTATTTGAAATAGATTAAATATTTTAAGTAATTATTTGAAATATTTAAAAATAAAAGTATTTTGTATTTCTGGTTCAAATACTTTTCAAATATATTTTGTAATTTAATACATTAAAATACTATTAATTATATAAAATACTAATTTTCAATATTTGAAATACATTTTTGTATTTAAAGCCGGATTTATGCAGCAATAACATAGTCATTATCATAATCATAGTCTTAGGTTATAGCATAAGAACAGTCTTAACATAGTTGGCCGTTTATGCAGCATTTTTGTTGTGACTGTTAATTTGTCACTCAATTATTTAAATATTATATTTACCGAATTAATATATCGTCACTGTCGATTAGTTATAATATATATATATATATATATATATATATATATATATATATATATATATATATATATATATATATATATATATATATATATATATATATATATATATATATATATATATATGTATGCATGTTAACAAATAGTAGCGAAATTAGTTGTTGCTAGTTTGTTCATAACAGACCCTCGAATAAACCATTTCAAAAATTCAATGCGCATGTGCAAACTTTAGACAAAGATAACAAAAATTAGTGCCGTATACCCATCTTTGTTTACGATATGACAGGTAACATTTCGATTATTTTTGTTTGTTAGTATTTGTTTCTTCATTCGAAAAGGAATTAATAATAGTAATTATGACGGGTACTAGACGTTGCGTACCGGGTTGTAATAATAATTGAAAAAAAAACATTTGATTTCATTCTTTTTCTCAAAATATGAATGGAAGAAAAGAGTAGATCATGTAGAATAAATAGACAGCAATGGATACTAAAAAATTTGATAGAATATGTGGAAATTGAATTTATTTTAATATTACTGGAAAAAAAATCATCGCAAGATAAAAATCCTAAATATTTTCCTGATGGTCGAATAATCTAAAATAAAAAATTAGGTTACTACATCAAATCTATCATATTAACATAAGTTATAAATAACTGATGAATATACTCCATTTATTCCGATAAATTTTGATTTTCAGCATAAACATTTTACTTACTTTTTATTTAAATTCTTTTTGACATTTCTCGTACGCCGCCATTTAACGGCACTAAGTTTTTAGTTCAAAAAATAAACCCGTAGAGGTCGCGGACATTTTTGAAATGGTCTATAAACAACACCACAATTAAAATAGAGGTTGTTTTCTGTTCCTGACAGTTCTCGGGCATGCGCAGATTGTAAGTCGTCATAGTCATAGTCTTAAAATTAAAATTAATCCAATTCTGTGATTATGCTTATGTTCATGATACCGACTATGACTATGACGATGTTATACATAAACAGACCTATTATAAAAACATATTTTAATTCTTAAGACTAAGACTACAACAACTATGACAATGACTATGATATTGCTGTATAAACCCGGCTTAAAATTCACAAGTATTTGAAATACATTTATGTATTTGAAATAGAAACCCTGTGGTCTACGATAAAGAAACACATCTTATCTATTTTCAAAAAATTTTCAAAGTAAAAGTATTGAAATACTTAAAAAGTATTTCAAATATTGGTATATTTGAAATACTAAAAAAATAATTGTATTTTGCCAAACGTGTGAAATACTTGTATTTAATATTTAGTATTTTGTATTTGAAATACGTTTTTTCAAGTATTTTATACAACTGCTATCAGCCATACTTTCTATTTTATTCGTCGTAAAAAAGGAAGTTCTAGGCCTCATTCTGTGTAACGTTTTAAAATCAAATTTATACATTTCTTATATTTTGTCTGCAAAAAGTAGACTACAATAGAGTCGTTGTTATGTAGCGCATCTAATGGATATCCAAAGAAATACGTATCACTCTGAATCTCAAAAATACAATGATAAGTGACAAGTGGCACAGCCAGTATATTATTTTAAATCGTGATATATTCTAAGTAATTCATAAAATAATTAAAAAACCCCTTCACAAAAGAGTTAATTAAAAAAGTCATTAAAACGCATACTCCCCTCATAATTTATTTACCCTTTTTGCATACGAGTTAAATTCTTAATAACATAATCACGTCATTTTTCTCTCTTAATACTTCTAGACTTCTAGTCATTATTTTTCTGAGCAATTAGTGAACGCTAGTCAAGTATTAAACGACTGAATTAATTCCGGATGAATTGGACGTGGATCTTTATCTCCTAGCAGGCTTTTCATAAGGAATAATATATTCGAGGGAGAGATATTATATAGGTCAAGCTGTTAACCAAAAGAAGGTCACTCTACTATTAAAACTATGAGGATTATTATTTTTTAAGTCTTATTAATACGAATATGTGTTTCAAGGGCTTACTTTGTATTTTATAAAAGATGTCCAGAAGGTCACTTTTCCTTTCAGTGAATGAATACTTATTTTTGTTAAAGTATTCATTCTAATACAATTTAATTTAATATTAATGCTTTTCCGTCTATATCTTTTATATTTCTATAGAGGTAGATATATATTTCGTAGAGCTATTGTGCTTTCAGTGACAACAACGTACTGGTTTTCAAAGCGTGAAACTAAATCTTAATCACAACTTGACAAACTTTAACTTTGATCATATTGGATACGGAGTGAAGCGAGTTACTACCAGTGGCGGCTCGTGGAGTGAAGATTTGATGGGTCAAACTTGGTAAATATTTATAGTATCACATCATCATATAGTATGTAAAGGTTGTCTCATTTTCGATGTTTTTTTAAAGTATCTCGGGTAATATTAAAAATAAAGCAAAACAGTTTGCACATTCCAGGGTCAACTTTTCGAGAAAAGTTTAATAGTCACCACATGGAATTTCGATCTCCTTTTGTTTCTGAGCTACAAGCAAAAACTCGTTTTTCGCTCATTTCCAAAATATCTCATATCTTTTTTATTATGATAGTAAGAGAAAAATTGTTTTAACAAACTTTTAACTGTTTTTTAGGAAGAATAAAATGGCGCAATTAGATTTTTTGATCTTAATAATTCTCGAGATATAACACAAACTTATGATTTTTTAAATGGAAACCTATGTTGAAAATAGTATCATCGTTTTGTTTATTTTATAAGTTTTTCAATGATATATAACAAGTCTACATTCTCTTATTTTAAACATGAATAAAAAAAAAATATTAATTTTTTGGGATGAAAAAATTAAAAATTATTAAGAAACAAATTTATTTACTTCAAAGGCATATTAAACCATTTTTTTCAAAGCCTACTGTAACGTCGATAAATAATAATTTAACTAACCCGAAAATAATTAGTTAAGAATAATTTTGAGAACATAATAATTATAAAATCAAAATAAACAAATGATGACTTTTAATTGATTTTTTTCTTTTGTTTCTTAATACTTTTTAATTTTTTTCACCCCAATCAGAATGTAGACTTGTTATATATCATTGAATGGGCTTATGAAATAAGCAAAACGACGAGAGTATTTTTTAAGTTTGTGTTAAATCTAATTACGCCATTTTATTTCACCTAAAAAACAGTCGAAAATTTGTTAAAACAATTTTTCTCTAACTATCATAATTAATAAGATATGAGATATTTTCTAAATTAACGAAAAACGAGTTCTTGCCTGTAGTTCAGAAACAAAAGAAGATCGAAAATTCCTGTCGTAACTGTTAAACTTTTCTCGAAAAGTTGACCCTGGAATGTGCAAAGTGTTTTATTCTATCGTTAATATTACCCGAGATACCTTAAAAAAACAGCGAAAATGAGACATCTGTACTTACCAAAATATTTACTTGTATAATTATACTTGATCTGGAACAATGTAATTAGTAGTACAGAGAATTTATTTTAAAATGCAACATACGGTTTATCACTTCCATGGTTACACACTACTGTCAAAAAATGATAGCAATGTAATATTTGTCTATTTTAAAATGCAACATTATGAATAGTATTGCAGCACAGGAGATACCTCTAGAACACATCACAAATAGTGTCAATTCTTTCTATGAGCGACTAGGATATCGTATCAGTGTGAATGGAGGTATTTTTGAACATTTATTACATTAAAATTTTGAATTTTTGTAAGACAAAGTTTGTTAAGATGTGCTACATTAAAATTTTGATTTTTTGTTAATAGCAGGTAGGTTAATTTATTGGAAATTAGTATTGAGAATACATAACTACAAATTTTTGTATGTTGCATTTTAAAATGGACAAATATTACATTGCTGTCATTTTTTGACAGTAGTGTGTAACCATGGAAGTGATTGACCATATGTTGCACGTTAAAATAAATTCTCTGTATATAATATACAGAGAATTTATTTTAAAATGCAACATATGATTTATCACTTCCATGGTTACACTGTTACACGTTACACACTGCTGTCAAAAAATGACAGCAATGTAATATTTGTCCATTTTAAAATGCAACATCATAAATAGTATTGCAGCATAGAAGATATCTACAGAACACATCACAAATGGTATCAATTCTTTCTACGAGCGACAAGGACATTGCCTCAGTTTGAATGGAGGTATTTTTGAACATTTTTTACATTAAAATTATTTTTTTTGTAAGCCAAAGTTTGTTAAGATGTGCTACATTAAAGTTTTGATTTTTTGTTAATAGTATATAGGCTAATTTATTGGAAATTAGTGTTGATAATACATAACTACAAATTTTCGTATGTTGCATTTTAAAATGGACAAATATTACATTGCTGTCATTTTTTGACAGTAGTATGTAACCATAGAAGTGATTGACCATATGTTGCACGTTAAAATAAATTCACTGTATAAGTTAATTAATATGAAAAATTTATTTAAATAGTTTTAAATATCAAGCCTGCCATAATAAAATACATAACGAAACTTCACGAATCATTTAGAAATAATTCACACAGATATTTGTGGGTCGATGCGTGTGAATTCAATTGGTGGATTCAGATACTTTGCTACATTCATTGATGATAAATCTAGATGGTGTGAAGTATATTTTTTGAGTTGTCACTATTCGTTACTAGGATGGTGGTTGTGTTCGTCTAACGCAGTTACAATTCGTTTGTCTCTGTCTGACGCATGGCCTTGTATATGCAGCATATAACACAACGTGGTCACAATTTTAATGTGACCCAAGCAGTGCGCGCACTAGCGCCATTCATTTTCTTCCTTTCAACACTGTGATGTCGTGTGCGAACAACGCTAACAACTCGATGGATTAAAAATTATTAAACTCAAAATATTTTATTATTATTATTTTATTGATATGGTTAATGCTGGGAACTAAATTATAGTTGAATGAAGGATATTAAAGCCTTTAAGTTCCGTATTGTTATTGATATTATTATATTTTATTCAGACGTTTCGGTCAGTATTTGACCATCCTCAGTGCAATTTTACATTTTAAATTGACATTGTTACATTGAGTGTTATTATAACAATATATGTAAATTCATCTTAGATAATAGAATACACATGAAAATATCATGTTTTTTAAAGTACAGTTTATGAAATATAAATGAAGAAAAATCCAAAATTTATTGAGAAAACTCAACTTGAAAGCGATATACAAAACATTTTGAGTAACTTAACCTCGCTCAACGTGAGCGTGGGCTATGGTCAAACGGAACACTGTTCATTAAATTATTATTATTTGTTCACTTTTGCTTTTCTGCGTTGATACATTTGTCAAAGAAAATGAAGTGTCAAGTAGAAAAAACCTTTTATTCAGGAGTTCTGTTGAGAGATCCTTCCACATCTGCCCTATTCTCCTAATCTTGCTCTATTAGATTTTCATCTCTTTCGCTCTGTATTAAACGACCTTTCAGGTTTTAATAACGACGTCGCGATTCAAAATTGGCTTGACGACTTCAATTCCAAACCACTATCTTCAGACGTGAGACGTATAGAATTAAAAAAATGCCAAATAGTTGGGTGGCAATCATAAACAATGGATGAGAATATATTATTGATTAATTCATGTTGTATTTTCTTTATTAAAAAATAAATAAATTTTGAATTCAATAAAAATGCAACGAACTTATGCATCGCCTGAAATTTGGATTTGCAATTTTTCGTTTAAGGATTGCTTAAAATTTAAACATGATTGGTGCAATTGGACATGTGTAAATACTGATTGAAGTTAGTTACAGTACAGTAGATGATAACTGCCATACTGTAATAATAAGTAATTTAAAAAATGTGTTTCTGTATTTTTGCTGTCTTAATTTGCAGTCGTAGAAAAAGTATAGTATGTGATTCGTTTTATAAACTAAACTAAAAAATTGAGTGACCCCATTGATCCAAAAGTAAAAACTACCATCTAATGAGATTTGTCGATGAAAAGACTACGAGTATAAGTAGAAAATATGACGAATACAAAACATAATGCACTAATGTAAAAGTTTTTACGAAATTTAATATCCATTGTGCGAGAATATGAACGTGAACACGGTTTGAATTTATAAAGTTTTTAACAACTTTAAAAAAGTTATATTCCTATGGTAAATTTCTTTCTAAGTAGATTTTCTGAAAATGACAGCCCGTACAAATTTAAATTACAAGATCCAAAAATACCTGACCTTATTTTAAGAATCCAAATTTAATTATAGAAAAAAATACACCTCGTTTTCAATTTTAGATAATCTTTCAAAAATATGGAAATTTGTATCCGATTAAAATCTATTATTAAATCCCAACTCTTACGGAGCTATTTTCATCTATATTAAAATAAACAGATTGATTAAAATTTTAATTAAAATGCGGCCAAATCCCGCCGAAATAAATCTTTCAACAAGGATGGAACTAATTTCGACATTCGAGAATAATTTTATACTCTATATGCGCGGAACGAGTTTGTAATTGTGTTTTTTACAAATGATTATTGTTATTAATTGCAGAATCAACAACAAAATTATGCTAATACGACACCTACGCGACAAGTAAGGGATAAAATTACAACACCAGGCAATAATTCAGCTGAAAATTATGTGACAAGGAGCAAACATGCGAAAATCGCCCACGCGGCCAATAATACCCACAAAAGAAAGAAAAATAACGATGAAAGGTCAAGATTTATAAAAAAACAAAATGCCATTTTTTAAAATATATATTTCATAATCTATATTATCATGGATATTTAAAATTGCCCAGTACGCCAATTGAGGTAATAATTTTATACAGGTGTCCAGTTTCGCAGGCCACCATTAGGTTCAGAAACTATACTTTATTTCACGTAAGAAAATAGTAGATGCATTAAATAAATAATTTAAATTCGTGAAACCAAAGTTTGTCAATAATAAATATTTTATATTAAACAAAACATGGTTAAATATCACTTAATTCTGTATTTTATTTGATAACTGAAAACTGATAAGTGATATTTTTTTCGGTTTTGCGAACTAGGTTTGCATTTTGGCCAATCAAAGGACAGAATTTATATCCCTGTCTAAACCAAAGCTATTTTCTCTATAAAGGCGGATCTACACATTTGCACCCGTGTTTTGCCTCGTCATTCGTTGAAATTCGCGAGTGGCATTCGCACGTTCGTCCCCACTACGCGAATGACCGTCTTCACACTTGCCGAGTGTAAAGACTGAGTTCGCCGCATCGCTACAAACCTTTGGCTCGTCCCCAAAAACCGCTCCTGGAGCGAGCGCTACGAGCTGCGAGGCGAAGACCGAGGCGAATGACGAGGTGACAGACTACACATATGCCACGCCACTCGTCTTGCGATTCGACTCGCCATTCATGCGAATGTGTAGATGCGTTATAAGAGATACGACTTCGGTAAAATGAGACATCTAGTGTGCCTTTTGGAAGCTAACTTAAATGTGTTTTTGTTTTAAAGGTTTTTAGATTACTAAATAATGTCAAAATATAATATTGGACACAATTTTCATTTTTAACACAAATTATTGGTAATTTAGAAAAATGTTTCAAATGAAAAAAAAATCGGCATTAAAGTAATCCATTATACGACGATTTCATGCAAATGCAGTGCTGCCAACCTTATGATAATTATTGTACATAATTTGGGCGGGTGTACGATGTAAATTTGTACGTAAAATGATAAAAAGTATGTGCAAGAAGAACGAACTAAATATGTAAACATAACCTATAAAATTAAATATTCCTTTCATTTTCACAATTTTTCAATTTCAAATAAAACTTAATATGCACCTCTGCACTGAAGTACCTTTTTATCACTCATATGGTTTATTTTCCACATTTGTGATCAAAAATAGAACTTCAGTGCCTTGATTCATATACATAACTACATATTGTTCATTTTTAATTTTCAAGTACTTTTTTTTATAGCAAATGTTCAAATACAACCAAAAATAAACAACTGAACCTGTGCATTTTTAAAAAAAATTAAACTTAAATTTAATTTCTAAACAACTGTATCATTCATTTCTACAATCAAAAGTATTTTACTTGAAATTGAAAATAGAAACACCGGGCCATAGGCGTTTAACATGGGAATTCAGTTTTTCCTTGCGCAAAAGTTCCCAATTAATTTTAGACAAAAGTGTTTCAAATAAAAGATGTAGATAATTAAATTATACACCAGCATCACTAAACAGATTTTATTTTGCATCTTTAGTAACCTGTAAAATCCAAATTGAAATTCTATAAATATAGCTCATTTGTAGTAATAGCCATGGAATTTAAACAAAATTACAAAGAAATGCATATCGTTTGAACTGTTAAAAATTCGATTTTCAAATAAAAATTACTGATAATTATATTCTATCCTAAGTCCTTAAAAATATTTTGTTTTTATAATGTACATCTAAATTATTGTTTAGATTTTATTAATTTTTATTTTGTAACCTGCAAAATCGAAATTCTGACAATTCAAACGATATGCATTTCTATGTAATTTTGTTTAAATTTCAATGCTATCACTACAAATGAGTAATATTTATAAAATTTCAAATTGGATTTTACAGGTTACTAAACATGCAAAATAAAATCTGTTTAATGATGTTGGTGTAGACCTTAATTCTCTACAACATTTATTTAAAACATTTTTGTTTAAAACTAAATGGGAAGTTTTGCGCAAGGTAAAACTGATTTCCCATGTTAAACGCCTATGGCCCGCTTTTTAATTAACACCCTGTATATATATATATATATATATATATATATATATATATATATATATATATATATATATATATATATATATATATATATAGGGTGGCGGCGGTTAGGAGTGAACATAGGGATTTAACATGGAATTTTAGTTTTTTGCAATTTCCTGCTCTCCTGTTCATTTTACGGCAAAAACTGTAGAGTACAAAATTGTTCAGAATTAAAAATTGCATACAAAAATGTATTTACATTTATTATTAGGTTTTTGGTTTCTTCACAATTTTAAAAAGAAATTTCAAAATTTCAGTTATTTTGTAGCAATAGCCATGGAATTTTTTTTTCTGGTTGTCAAATAGTATATTAAAGAACGTGTTTTATAAGATATGCTTTTTTCGCACGCGTCAAAATTTAGAAAACGAGCGTTAGCGAGTTTTCTAATTGACAAGTGCGAAAGAAAGTCTTATAAAATGAGTTCTTTATACTATTTTTTATATTTTGCGCCTTCTACAATTAACATTTACTTACTAAATTTGTGATTATATTTGTAACCATTTGTACATCTTCATGTAAATAATCTTCCCTAAATAAAAAAAAATAATAATAATAATTTCGACATTATATTATTAAAATGAATTGTCAATTAACTAAAAATAAATTAGGTAAAAATGGGTTAAAGAAACGTCATCTAGTACCAACCGTCTAAAACAAAAAATTGCGTATCGAAATGAAGGTCATTACGATACGCAATTGCGTATCGTAATGACTTCATTATGAACGCAAAATATAAAAAATTATGTATAAACGTCAACCATGCGTTAATCTAACTTAAAAATTAAATAAAAACAATGAAACTGTTGATTCATTTGGAATTGGTTTATTATTAAATGGTATACCTAATACAAAAATGCGTATTAAAATTAAAAGTTGTTTGTTTTTATTCCTATTCTAAAGAAACTGGGTAATTCAGATCTCACGTATTTTCATATTAACTGTATTTGGTGCTAATAAGTTAGAAGAAATGGAAAGGCACAAGTATACCAAATATTTTAGGGGAAGTATAGCTTAAATTACTGTATGAAAATTGTATTTTATATAATTATCAATAGTTACCTACCATTTGTTTATGGACAAAAATTTGTTATGAAGTTCCTACAATATGAAAAATAAGTTTGACGATGTTTTTGTGTCTATCTGTAGACAAGTGTATTTAAATTTTACTACATTGAAAAACGTTAATTACGTATTCAAGCTTAAAGCTTACTTTGTTAATATTTTGATAAACATTGTTGTGGATAATGAAGATAAAAAAAACTTAATAGCATATTTAAATGTTGAATCAACTTGAAGAAGATTTCCGGAGTCAGTTTTTACATATCCTTGTTCCATCGTGAATTAAAACTGCCTAAAAATAGAACGAATAGCATTATTATCGCAAAATACGATTAAACATAAAGAAACAAATTTTTATTAAAAGTTAAACTTATTTACCAAAGTAAAATTCACAAACACTAGCGCTATCGGCCGTCCCGCCGTCATCCTTTTGGGTCATAATATTATTAAACTGTTTCAATGTTTTATAATTTATTAGGAAAAAAATGCTTATTATTTATGTTATTTAAGCTTAATAATAATTTCTTCGTGAATATAACGTACAAGTTTTGATATAAAAATATTTCAGCTATACTCAAATTGTTTGACTCTGTCGGGTCTATCAATAAAACTAGTTATGACAAAGCGGCATATTGCCGCTTACTACTTGTATTATAACATTGGATATCAATGCCGCTCTGTTGAAATTCTTGGGTTCGCCGCCTACTGTGAGTCCTAGAGTATAGTAAAATAATTTCACTGTTCCTTGAACATAAATGCTATTTTTGTATGCTGCTATAGTTTTATTACTAGACCCGACAGAGTCAAAAAATTTGTGTATATGCGACCATGAAAAAATCTGTTCCCTCTAGAACTAACAGTTTGTCGATCACTGGAAGTACCTGCTACGTCACGCAAATTCTTAACTTTAAAAATTCATATTTTGCTTATTACGTAAAAAAAGATGCGTTTTCACTAAAATTCTTATGTCATCCTGTTCTTACAGAAAAAAATATAAAAAATGGTATAAGACCCTATTACTCATTTATTCTCTTACACAACCGATGTTTCGTTACATTCTTGTATCTTCATTTGGGTAAGTTCTTACAAAAATCATATTCTCATGTAGGTACACAAATACATTCGTTTATACATTCAGTTTTTCCATCGCATAAAAATTAATAAAAAGCACCCACAATTCTGTTATCAAACTTGAGAGCAAATTGATGTGTATGTACTTTTTTTGTTAACACAGTATAATAGTATGAACGGTGAATAAGGGTGATTAGCGAGCATTTGACTAGCATTGTTTTATCTCTGTCAATCGTTTAGAGATTATTTTAGAGAAAAATTCTTCAAATAAAAGATACGGGCAATTAATTTTTCTATAACTATTATTTGAAGTATTTTCCTCTAAAAGGATCCATAAACGAATGACAGAGATAAAACAATGCTAGTCAAATGCTCGATAATCACCCTTAATCAGTTGTTCATACTAACGGTTATAGTGCCTACCTATTATTTTCGATATGTTGCAACCAATATCAATCACGCTATTTTATGTATGTATATTTTTCTAAAAATAGTCCAATGGATATTGTTAATATCTCCTTGGTTATACCATTTACGTGCAATAAATAAATACATAATGCATCTGAAAATGTCTTTTCTCCTTTATATATTTGCTTTTCCATTTTCGCGTCGCGTTCGCGTTTCGAAAGTGATTTAGCAACATTATCATTATAGCCAACATCCTTTGCGTATAAGACGAGAGTTGTAACGCATTACGTTACCAAATTGGTACAAACATTTTAAAATGATTTCCTTCGCTGCTTGTACCCGACTCTATCAGCATTCAGCTCTCTAATTCCGATTGAACCGTATTGATTGCGTGGAATTGGTGTTTAGATAGGGTGTTTACACTGATTAAGATAATACTGATCAAATCAAATAAATTAAATCCCATGGTTCGGTAGACAATTCTACACTGTAGATAGTGTACTTAGAAATTGAGTACGGAATTAGGGTATAATTTTACGAAATCGAATAATTCCTAGTAATAAAAATATAACGGATACATGACTATCTATGGAATTATCAATATTTTCTTAATTCGATGCCAGGACGAACGTAAATTGTTATAAATAGTAAAGGATATTGATTAAAATATACTTTACAACTACCAGGGTCACTCTGGCATTATTGAGAATAAGATACATGGTTCATATATTTTTACCTTCCGTCACCTTTAGGTAAGGAAGGTATTGTCTTTGGTCAAAAAATTCGGTGGTGAGTTTTTGATGAATAAGCACGTTTTAGGGTCCCTACAATACGATTTTACTATTTTTACGATGATGTCTGTATGTGTGTGTGTGTGTAGGTATGTATGTATGTATGTATGTATGTATGTATGTATGTGTGTCCGTGTGTGTGTGTGTGTGTAACAAAATTTTCGTCTACGATAACTTCCATACTACAATTCTAAAAATTATAATTCTTTCGTATTTCTCTTCGTTACATCCATGCGAAGAGCTGATTAGATTTTGGTTAGAATTGGACAACCGGAAGTACCCTCATTTGAAGATTTTAACAGTTTTTCTTGAAAAAACTATGTTAAATATCATTTTTTCACATTTAATGTTATTATAAATATTAAAGAATATTTTATTTTCTATACGACTTGACTGCATTTTATACCTAATATTAAATGGATATAGAGTTAAAAAATTATAAAGAAATTAAATTTCATAAAGTAGCCATAGCTGTGGAAACAGCTACTATATTAAGAAAATTTTGATTGAAAGATGTCAGTGTCAAGTGAAAGTGACATAGTGTGTTTGTCTTATAATTTTACTGGAAATAGGTATAGGATCTTTTGCTTTCTGTATGGAATTTGTATAAAATACATACAACTGCTTTAAGGTAATGTACAAGAAATAATAATAATATTAAATCTTTTATTTCTGCAGATACATTACACTGTATATAGAAAACGTCACAAAATAATAATTTTCTGTATGAAATTTGCATAAAATACATGAAACTGCCGGAAGGTAATGTACAAGAAATAGAATATTTAATTTAGCAAGGAACTTTCCGTATGAAATTTGTACAAAATACATAGAACTGACCCAAACTGACGGAAGGTAATGTGCTGGCCACATCAGATTTTTTTAATTTTATGATTATGTTCAAAGTAGTTCTCTTCAACAATAATACGCATCACTATTCTTTCCTCCGACTTCATGAAATTTAGCATCAGATTCTTTTTCAGACGAAAACATACCCCGCAAAAAACATTAAAAAAATATATCATCACGGCTTATTGCCCATTTCTAGGTGTACCAAACTACTTTGTACACAGATATCGGTAATGATGAAATATTTGCACCGTGCGGGCGCTTACCAGGCGTTAGAGGTGGGCGCGGGCCGTGATTTTGTCGGGTCACGATGGGTCACGACGTGACCCGCGTGATCGTGAATATAATTTAAATTTTGCGTCGTGATTGGACGTGAGCGTGAGGCACTAAAAAATTATCGTGCGTGATCAGGCGTGATTGAAATTTAATCGGGCGTGAGTACAAGTTTTCTTCTATTTTTTATTTAAAAAATTATCGATTTCCATCTTTTACTTTACATTCTTGTTATTATTATTATGTCCAAATATGTCATCAACAGTATTTTTTGCATAATAATAGTGTTATTGTTGTACCCAAAATTGTATACACAGTTGCTCCGATTTCACTAAAGGTATACAAATCTGTAAGCCCGTTTGACACGATCATAATTTTGTTAACTAATTTGTTACCAAATTTATAATGATATTTGTGATGGAATAGAACAACCTATTTGTCCATAAACATTCGTTTCCAATGAAAACAATCTATTACCTAACTTATTACCAATTTGTTAACAAATTTGATAACAACTTATGACTGTGTTAAACTGGCTTAAATGTACATAGAAACAATTACGTGACACGAACGTGACCCGCCGGGCGTGATCGGGCGTGAGTGCCAAAATAAAATCGTGAGCGTGAGTGATCGTGAATCAAAGATAAAAAGTCGTGCGTGATTGGTCGTGATTACATTTTTAGTTCCGTGAGCGTGCGTGATCGTGAACAAAAAGTTACTCACGCGCCCACCTCTACCAGGCGTCACGTCACGGGCACTCATTGCTGGCGTGGAAAGTGCACCACAGGGATCAATTTTGTGCCATTTAAAATTGGAAATATTTGGCCTCGGTCGGGATTGAACCCTCGATCGAACCCGGTTCCCCAGATTCGCGACCTGACACTCAGGCACACGGCCACGAGACCCCAAAAAATCATCCAAAAGCCAAATCAAATAAGTGTGAAGAATGTTCTATTTATTTATTTTTTGCCAAAAAATAAAGAAAATGCTCTGGTTAATAGTTTGACTCACAGCGATATATAAAAAATTGATTAACTCTACGTTGGTAACTAAATTAACTTTGTAACTTATAACGTTTTCCATTTATTATTTACAGCTTACACAGTGCAAATGCGCACTGAGTGCAACATATCACGTGACCACACTGAACGAGTTCTGCCCTCATTCGGTGGCAGTGCAGTCTAAGCTGAAAACGATTTTGTTTAGTCGCCATATTTGCACTGACACTATTGCACTTGCCTAGGGAGTCAGTGCACAAAAGTCGCACTGAGTCAGTGCACGGTGCAACTTTTTCTTAAGCTGAAAACGCATCAGCTGACTAAATTCTGCACTCAATGACAAGCTGAAAACGCTCAGTGCAAAAAAGTGCGCACTAGACTTGTAAGCTGAAAACGTTATCCGTTTTGCAATTAGTGCAACAATGACGTCATGCCCGGCACTAGTTGTTGTTATAACACATGCGAAGAGCATTTTAAATTAAACGTGTTACAAAAGCCCAGTGCAAGTTTGTCACAGGTACTTTCAAATACAATAGAAATAGAAAGCAATGGATATTTCTACACAAGATTCGGGCTGTAAAGACTTATGTTTTTATATCTATTGTACTTACACATATGCATTTTACAACTCAAAATATTTATATGAATTTGACAGACTGCATTGGTAAGAACTGACGATCAGAGTAAGTGCAAGAAAGTGCTCACTTAGTAAGGTTCAGTTCGCTCGAAAAGTATAAATGAAACACGTAAAACTCAGCTAGTGCACACTGATTATACGAGGTCTGTTAGAAAACTATCCGACCTTTGGCCGGGGATGAAAATTGGCATACTTGGAGCGTTGGAAACCACACACTTCTCCCAGCGGTGCCGTCATTGTTGGAAGCATTCCGAGAAAGCTTCTTTCGAAATGGAGTTTAGCTAGGCAGTCGTTGCATCCATAATGTCCTCTCTTGTCTAAAATCGCGTTCATTTCAATGGCCTCTTGAGTTTGGGGTACAGCCAGAAGTCGCACGGGGCCATATCAGGAGAGAAAGGAGCCTGTAGAACCACAGGAGTCTTGTTCTTCGCCAAAAAAGTCTGAATCAAGTGCGAGGAATGTGCTGGAGCATTGTCGTAATGGAGGCGCCAATTTCCTATTGACCACAACTCCGGTCTCTTGCTCCGCACGGCATCACGTAGGCGACGAAGGACATCCCTGTAGTACTCTTTGGTGATTGTTTGACCCTGTGGTGCGTACTTCTGGTGTACCACACCACGGGAGTCAAAGAAAACAGGCAGCATCACTTTGACGTTGCTGCGCACTTAGCGGGCCTTCTTTTGGTCTTGGTGACGTGGAATGCTTCCACTGTGACGACTGAGAAAGCCGTCTGAATCTTCCGAATGGTTTCCACTTGGCTGTCGCCCAGTTTCAGGCAAAATTAGATTCAATAGCGCTGCTCCAGACATTCCGTCATTTTCCTTGCAATGAAAAACCGACGAGAGCACTACACACAACCTCACTCAAATGCTGCTTGCCAGCAGCAGACGCTATCAACAGGCGGGAAAAAATTACGCATGCGCACGAAGGTTCAAGGTCTGCTAATGCAAGCGCGCTTGATTCAAATCCATCAGGTTTTCGCAAAAAAATAAGGTCGGATACTTTTCTAACAGACTTCGTATAAATGGAAAACGAATTAGGTATGCACAAATGCAAAAAAGTTCGCACTCAATGCAAAAAAGTTCGCACTAAATATATACACGGAATACATTTTAATTTCAGTGCAAATTTTGTTTTCCACGATCTATCTGATTTTATTATTCTTAAATTGCTAGCGAAACCCTCATAAAACTAATTAGAAAATATATTGAATAAGGAACGTATTTCTTATTGGTTTCTATACAGTCACATATACTGAATGTATTTATGCGGGAATGTAGTTAACACAATTTCTCAAGTAATATAAGATTAAAAAGAAAACCATTGATTAAATAATATACGAGTACTCGTCTTATAATTTTTTCGTTAAAGATATCCAAGATATGTGCAATTTTTTACTTATAATAATATACCAGAGACAAAATGAACTTGTTTTGCAAGAATAGCTGAGGCATTTAAAATTCTGATTAGTAAACATATTGACACCTTCCATTTGTGATTAAACTTTTGTGACTTCTATTCTTATCCTTCCTGTTTTCCAAGAAGTTAGTAATCCCGTGTTTACGACCCTGGTAGGTGGTAAACTTCTCCCCTTGTTTTGTGTAGTTCGGACAGGTGTCCCAGTGGGTTTAACTGACTTCCGGTCCAAGCAGAGGATTAACCGTTTACGACAATGTGCCAAGGCTGGCCAAATTAAGCCGCTTTATTGCCAGGCACGAATGGGACTGTCATATTCTACAATTTACATTATAATAGCGATACGACAGTTGCTAATTTTGTGAATGGTTGGAATATGTTAGGGTGGTTAGCATGGTTAACACCTCCGGAAGGGGATATTTAGAGGAGGAAAAATAGTGTTTGTACACAAGATGTGTCATATATTTTCACAAATTTAACACATTTCGAAACTACACCATGGTTTTACATGTTTGTATGTATGCAGTGCCATAATGTCTCAAAAATGACTCCCGTGTCATTTATTTACTGAAGACAACCAACAAAACGTAGGTACCAATTACAGGTTTCTACAGATAAAAATATACAAAAATAGTTCGGCTTTTAAAAAGAATTAAAATATAGATATAACAGTACAGAGTGAATAAGAACTTAAAAATTAACATAAATTGTTTTTAATATTTGTCTTAAATTGCTGTATTGATGTACAAAACAAATCAACATCTGCAAATTTAGAATTATATGTGGACACCATTCTATTTATAGATGAATTCCTATACTTATTTGTGTTATAATGCGGTAAAAGGAACAGGTCCTTGTCAAGTGAATAAAGGCTCTCCAAAACCAACGCGACAGATTCGCAGCGGTGGCGACGAAGACAATTTGTGATAGCATTTGCAACAATGTACTCCACGTCAGACAATGAAGCGGCACTTTTATCGATTGCTTTACACTTTAGACGTTTAGACACACGATTATAATAATGCCAGGTTTATTTTTGTAGGTATACCACTTCATATCATATAGAAATTAATCAATTTATCAGAAGAAAGAAAAGGAACTGGATTTATTCATAAAATCAAAACATAACGATTTCGGTGAATTTCATAAACTGATGTCACAATGGGACATGTGACCAGATTTTTACTTTTACATAATATAATACTAGACAAAAAATACTCGTATTTTTTTAAATCGATTAATTATTCGTACTTTCGAGAAAATATTTATTAAAAAATTGGGGAAGGGATATGTGACGTAAGCATGGTAGAAGCGTGGAAGAAGCCGGATAGACTGAGAAGGAAAGAGATTGTTATAGCCAGATGTCGTATTGCCACACCACCACAACATAATCGCGACGCTGATCTATAACTATCTCTTTCCCTCCCGCAGTATACCTATCTTCGGCAACAATCATCCCCTGCTCACATCATATGTATATCCTTTCTCCAAAACATTAAATTGTTAATAAAGCTGGATTCAGAGATTGCGTAGTAAACAGCATAGAAATACACAAGACAGGAAAACATAGAAACTTAAAACCAATTCAGAGATTGTACAGAAAACAGAACTATTGTATGTAGATAAATTCATGTCAGAAAATCCATTCTCTTTTTGTCGTAGAGGATCGGCGACTTCTCCACTAAGCTTATTAACTTTATGTCTTGTTCATAAGAATCACTCATTTTTTTAAATAATTATAATAAACACAACTGCAATACAAAATAACTTAAAAGTTGTCTTAACCAAACTTCAAAACAAATGTCAGCAAGTTGTCAACATTAACGCACAGTAGTAGTAGGCGTGGTGTAACTACGAATACTCACGAAACATAGCGCACATGGCCGAACATGGCAAAATATAGCTTTGAAATCAAATATGACCAATTCCCCATGTTTTGCTGTGTTGTGCTATGCTGTCTGTAACTCTGAATCAGTACACGCTTTTCCGCATGTTCATTTTCTATGTTTTTCTGTGCTATTCTATGCTATGTTTACTACGCAATCTCTGAATCCAGCTTAACAGTATTATTACAAACTAATATTAATTTGTACCTTCCGTCACCTTTAGGTGAGGAACGTATTGTCTTTGGTCAAAAAATTCGGTGGCGAGTTTTTGATGAATAAGCACGTTTTAGAGTCCGTAGAATACGAGTTTACTATTTTTACTATGTGTGTGTGTGTGTGTGTGTGTGTGCTTGCGCGCGCGCGCGCGCGTGTGTGTGTGTGTGTGTGTGTGTGTGTGTGTGTGTGTGTGTGTGTGTGTGTGTGTGCGACAAATTTTTTTAATGCGATAAATCTAATACTACATTTCCGAAAATTATAATTGTTTCGTATTCCTCTTCGTTACATCCATATGAAGAACTGAATAGATTTTGGTTATAATTGGTCAACCGGAAGTACCCTCATTTGAAGATTTTAACAGTTTTTCTTGAAAAAACGATGTTAAATATAATTTTTTCACATTTAATGTTATTATAAATATTGAAGAATATTTTATTCTCTTTACGATTTGAATGCATTTTATACTTCATATTAAATGGATATAGAGTTAAAAAATTATAAAGAAATTAAATATCATATATTAGCCAACTATGCTATAACAGCTACTAGATTAAGAAAAATCTGATTGAAAGGTGTCAGTGTCAAGTGCAGTTGACAGTATGTTTGTGTTATAATTTTACTGGAAATGTAGGATCTTTTGCTAGAAACTTTCTGTATGGAATTTGTATAAAATACATACAACTGCCTTATGGTATTGTACAAGAAGTGGAATCTTTTGCAAGGAACTTTCTGTATGACATTTATACAAAATACATAGAACTGACGGAAGGTAATGTGCTGGCCACATCAGATTTTTTATTATTGTAATGAGAAGCTATAGTGGTTAGTTATTATATTTTATGACTTTTATATTGAAAGATATTTATATTATAAAAATGAATACAAATTGAGTACTTTATTACCATTTCTATCTATTTTTCTGTAAATGCCATAAAGAGAACTAGCAGTTTCGCGGACGTTTTCACAATAACTTCGCACCCGTGTGGGGTCTGTCACTTCTCGCTGTGTACTTTCAGTTTCAGTCGGCGACAATAATTTGAAAATGCGAAAGTTTCGCTATCGCTGCAAATATTTCCCGTTGGTTTGGAAGAGTCTTAAAACAAATCATAAATTAAGAGTGCAAAATATTCTGATTGTCTTTCGTTATCAAGTTAATGGAGATTACTTAAAAAGGTATAATATTAAAATATTGATGAATAAATTATTACTTTTTATAACAAATTAAAACTCTTGATAGTTTTGGATTAAACGTTGTACTTATAAGTGTACTCGTCTCGTATTCGTATGTATATTTTTTTATAGTCGTAAGTGTTCGGAATCTGACGTCTTTACATATTTTATGATAATTTCCATCATACTCGTAGAATTCATTTTGAAATTTACTAGCAGCGTAATAAAAGATTCAACTGAATTTTATGTCCTGCAGGTATATCAAAGAGGAATACAAATGATGCAGCATCCTTTCAGATATTCAATTGCAAACGCTGAAAATCTCCGATTTCCTGATGTTCTCGTTATTGAAATCGTGCAATTTTCCATGTATTGCACCTTGAAAAATCTGTAAAAGCAAGTGTAGTATGTGATCCCAATCGTACGTTTGTTATTTATAGCACAGGAAACATTAATAAGTCAAAATGATCTTCAACAAAACGTCATCCTTAATTCCTAACCAAACATACGTAATCGTGAGTGTGAATGTTTATCCTGTAGCAGCTAATATTTGCACGTTGCCCATCAAAACAGAGATGGACCCAGCATCACAAAAGACCTAAATACCAATAGGAAGAGAGAAGATTATTCGAATGGTATCTTCCACCATAGTAACAAATTAGAACGTGAATTTTATAAAAACTAGACATTGAAACTGTATGATAGAGACTATCAAAGTTTAAATAGTTATTGTTCTTAAAATATTCGAGTTACTTTCAATCCTTCTGCTATCACCTTATGAAATCTGGAATCCATTTTCAAATAAATAATGTAGAAAATAACGACACAGAGAAAGTAAACCAAATAAGCCTTGTTTGAATTTATGGTACCATACTAGATAGAAACCACTTGTATTTGTATGAAAATGAAATATTTGTTGACGTTGAATAACAAAAGCCAGTGGCCAGTACCGGAAAGTAGTACTTGAAGTACAAGTACCAAGTATCTTAATGTTTCTAAATGTACTTGAAGTACAAGTACTTTTTTATTTTCTAAAGTACTTGAAAGTACCAAGTACTTGAAAAAGTATTTGTAAATTTGGGTGCAAGTACTTTTTCTGATAATTGATATTTTTTAGAGATGTGCCGACTAGTCGGCGACTAGTCGGTAAAGCCGACTATCCGGCCACTATCGTAATCGGCGACTAATCGGCAAAGAGCGCCGACTATCCGGCTTCTTCTTACCTTGATTGTTTATTAATATTTTTATTTTATAATCAGTCTTACACATTTTGAAATGTAAAGCAAAGCAACCTTTCCTTTGGTAATCAATCAGTTTCTAAAATTACTTGCTTGTAAAGAAAACAAATCTTTGACATTTATCAAACAAAATTAGTATCTTAATTAACAAACAAAACAACATAATATTAATATCTTCTTATCTTCACTTAACATTTACCTATAATTATTTCTTCTTATTTAAATAAAAGAGTAGGAATTTTTATTAACAATCTAAGTAGTATTAAAGCCAGATTGCATGTACAGGGTGTAAATCGAAAAGTGAAACAGGAGTTTAACATGGGAAATCAATTTTTCTTTGCGCAAACGTTACCTAATTATTTTATGCAAAATTACTTCAAATAAAAGTTATAGAGATTTAAATGCAGCATCTTAATCATGTGAAACGAATATTTAATCTCTTTATATAAACGTAAAAATTAATTACAAAGTTACAGTTTTATAAATTTTAAAGAAAAAAAGCTGCATAAGTCTTCTGGATGACGATTGTTAATTTTTTCATACAATTTTTATTTTCCGACGATAACACTATGTTTGAACATATATATTTATTTTTATTTATTATTTTTTAACGCCTTAGTCTTTTGCCCAGATGAAGCTGTAAGTGGCAGCGAAACGTTGGCCTCAGACTAAACAAGAAAACAAATTTAGACTGCATTCCTGCTATTTTTCTTCCCATCAACATCATCAGTCGTTTATTCCTTTTTACTTAAACTCCTATGTTTCACTTTTCGATTTACACCCTGTACATGATGTACAGTAAAAAAATATATCAAAAAATTCTAAACATTAACTGCTTCATAAAGACAGTAACGTACTTATATGATTTATAACTACGTAACCTAATCAAATCAAAGCGTCACGGAAATCCCCGAAACCCTGATCGGCTTGGCCGATTAGTCGGCCTGTTTACAACCGACTAATCGGCTAGTCGGCTAGTCGGCCAAAGTCATAATCGGCACATCTCTAATATTTTTCTTTCCTTAGAAGGTAATTATTGACAAAAAATTCAATATGCGATATTTTTAAAACAAGTATTCCTCTCTGGAATTGCAATATCACCTAGCGATCGCCAGGAGATTTGGCAATATAGTCCCAGCACTGTAGTTAAGTAATATAAATATTATATATGCAGTATGCAGATTAGAATTAATTTATTTATGGCAAAAAAAAATTCGAAATATATCTTTACTTTCATATTATCGCTGAAAATATATTTATTAATGAAATTCACATAATTATTACTACAGGAATAACTACACCACTGTAAAAGTATCACTGACAGACAAACAAGTCTCATAACATTGTTAACATTTAAATTATTCATCGCAATTTAAGTAAATTTAAAGTAATACAAGTACATTAAAAATACTTCACTTTTTTCATTGTCCTTCAAGTATTTTCTCAAGTATTAAGTACCAAGTACTTGTTAATAGACTTACTTTGTCCAGTACAAAGTACTATAAATAGAAAGTACTTCAAGTACATTACTTGAAGTACTGAAAGTACTTGCAAGTCTAATAAAGTACTTTTCCTACAACCGTGCGTGAAAAGTACTTTTCACGGACTCTTTACAGTGCGTAAAGAGTCACTTTTCAAGCACTAGTGCGTGAAAAGTACTTTTCACGCACTAGTTCTTGAAAAGTAAATAAACGTTGCTAGGCAACAGTAAAATTCGGACAATTTACCTGGCAAGTAGGTAATTAGGTAGTAAATAATAATGAAAGTAATAAAATTTATCAAGAAATTTTAGTATACAATGTAAATGAAACAAATGGAATTTTTTTACAGATTGAGTACTAATCTAATTTCTAAGAACATTAACATTTTTTTTGAGATGTATTCTAACCTAACTTGATTTTTAATATTAATATTAAATGTAAAATTTGTACTATAATAGAAGACTAATCCATTTCTGTCTGAGATTCTTCCAAGTGTTAAGTTACATTTTTGTACAGTATTATGAGAAAGAGCACTAACATTTCGGTTGTAGGAAAAATGTTGTATGCAACACGTGTGTAAAATAGTGTTTTTCGTCTCGTGCTACAATTTCCGCATTCGGCTGCGCCTCATGCGTAAAACATCGCACTCGACCAAAAAAGTACTACTTTACACACTTGTTGCATAAATAACTATTTCTTGCAAGTATTGCCCAGCTCTGTCAGTGGCTATCTTAACTTCGTCCATAATATACGTAGTTTTTCATTAATTATTTTCTTAAATTGCTTTCATTATTCATGCATATTTACAATTATTGACTACGAAAGTAATTTGAAATGTATGTATTTTCATAAGAGTTGAAAAAACTAAATTTATAAAATTATTAGAACACTTCACTGCTTGAGAACAAATTTATTTAATATCTACGTCATGGAACATTAAAAAAATTATTACGGCCTAACGAATAATAATTAAGGCCCGTATTCCGAGTGCACTTTTATAATAAAAGCGCTTTTATGGAGCGAAGTCCTCATAAGAATATAATGTAAAAGCTTGCTCCATAAAAACGCTTTTATTATAAAAGTGCGCTCAGAATACGGGCCTAAGACTTTGTAGAACTACAGGGCGCATTCAACTGAAGTTTAATAATTATAAAATCAAATTAGTGAAGGATTGCATTTTTATGAGGACGCCATACTAGAAAGTTACGCAATTGAAAAGAGAATTATTTTAACTTTCCAACGAGCCCAAACTCATATTAGTTGGACCGGTTTACATTTTCAACAAATTGTAAAATCTATACAAATGGTTAGAAAATTCTACAAAATTCTTTCGGCTACTTTAAATATAGACTTTGAAAACTGTGGACCCAATGACTGGTGGTAGTAGTTTGACCGGTATTTTAATGGTCATCGTCAAGTCCAGATTTAGCTTCTACCGAGACCCTTTACTTTTGGCACAATGAAAATCAATTTTGTAAAAATTCAATGCGTTCAGTAAAATCTACCTTGCAAGACATATGGGACAATACTCACAAGAAAATGTGCAGGACTTAGAGATCCAATGCATAATAGAACTAAAGCTGGTATTACTAATTAAGGCGATGCACCCCAATATTAAATGGCGGAAACTTGAATTACAAATACGGTTTTTGTAAGTTTAAAATCTATATTTTAAACTAGTCAAAAGAAATTTGTAAAAATTTCTTACCATTTGCGTAGGTTTTATAATTTGTTTGTTGAAAATGTTAACAGGCCTAATTAATATGAGTTTGGGCTTGTATTTATGCTCATTTGTTACAAACAACAATAATGTAAAAATTATTAAATTTGTAACATAAAAACAATAGTTGTAGCAATGAAACAAATCTTCAAATATGGAGGTATTATCATCTTATTTTCAAATTTATTTTTTTGTTTTCAATTAATATTGTCAACTTTCTTTAAATATTCCAACTTAAACCAAATAAAAATGGGCTTGAAAGTAGTAATTTGGAATAGAGTACATGTGTGACGAGACTGAGATGTTAATGGCATTATAAACACAAATATTTATAAATTAATACTTTTTTTGAAACTTTGATTATTCCTATCATACAGTTTTTTGAAGGAGTAACCCATTACAACTTTGACATCGTAACAGCGATAAAAAATTACCAATATTTCAAAACTAATTAATTACAGAATATAGCTAGTGTTTCTGCACGAGACGAGAAATTCTCGAATCTCATCTCGGCTCGTCTCGAAATTTCTCGTCTCGCCGAGACGAGAAAGCTTTTTGAACTCACGAGACGAGACGATACTTACATGTCGAGATTCTCGATTCTCGACAATTATTCCGAGATTTCTCGACAATTTTTTGTATTTTTAAAAGTACAGTTTTTTATATTTTCATTGGAACATTTTGTAAATTTGTATCAAAAAATTTTTAAATTATAAATCTAATACAGGATCAGGCTAAAATTTCTTAAATAAAACTATCTATCGACAGAGTGTTACAGCCAGTAATGGGTAAAAAGCGTGATGATATATTTATTTAATTTTTTATTATTTATGTGGATTCTTTTAAATAAATAATGTTTTCATTATTTTATTTAAGCAAAGCATAAAATTTGCCTTTTGGTGGTGCAAATTGCCTGGCTGGTAGTATGAACACTACAGCGAGCAGTTGATTAGCATTGTTTTATCTCTCAACTCTCAATCGCTTATTAATTATTTTAAAGAAAATTACTTCAAATAAAAGATGCATATAATTAAATTTTTCTACGACTGTTATTTGAAGTATTTTTCTCTAAAGTAATTCATAAACGCTTGACAGATATAAAACAATGCTAATCAATTGCTCGCTAATCACCCTTACTTAATCAATGTTTATACTAATAATAAACATTATTTTTATATTATACATTTTATTATTCTAAAATAAGTTTTGTTAACTTGTATATTTGTAACTGTTCATGAATAAGAAGATTATTTTATTATTATAGTAGTGCTGTATCAAATTACTCTGTCTCTAATTTTGTAATTTGTTGATAGGTATAAAATTGATACTGACGAAAATTAGTTGTCTCAATTTTTTTAATAACCTTGAATATTATTTATATGTTTTTACGGTAAATATATAATAATAAATTACATATTGGATCCATTAAAAAAAACGAGAAATCTCGTCGAGATTCTCGGCCGAGACGAGACTCCATTATTCGAGACGAGAAAAAATCGAGACGAGAGTTATTTTTTTGTCTTCTAGACGGGACGAGACGAGACAATGTAGTTTCTCGGCTCGATCGTCTCGTCAGAAACACTAAATATAGCCTACACATATATTTTCGGTTGGCTTTAATCCCCTCACGTCCGAAATGTAAAATCCCCTGTCCAATGTTAGTCTAAATTTTTATATTCTTGCCACCTCGTCCATAAATTTTTTATTTGATCGTCATAATTCACGATCGAGGTTCTGCCTCTGCTTGTGTGTTGAGAGTTAAATTTACAACCCGTCTACCTCGTAACTCCGGCCGGATGTGGATGAGAACGAGAACCAATCACGTGACTGATCATGGACCTTCGAGCTGCAGTCGAAATGGTTCCACTTGATGAGGTGGCCAGGTACAGGTACAGAAGACCAGGCTAGGGTACAACGGATTTGATTTGGATACAGTAGTAGGTAAATATTTATTCGCCTGTCAATAGGAAATGACGCAGAAGTTGCAGTGATAATTTGGTATGGACACAAGACCTGACACCGAAGTCTTGAAAGTAGGTATATCCAAGTCTCTTATACGAGGATCACGCTAGAATTATTGAGTATAAGAGACACAGTTAATTTTTTTTTAAATTTTGTTTTAAATGTGTTGCCTTCAACAATAATACACTTCGTCATGCTTTCCTTCCATTTCTTAAAAGATACCAACCAGTCTTCTTTTCGAATATTGAATACTCTCAAAATATTTTTGAACTGTAGCATCAATTTCTGCTTCAAACGAAAATCTTTTACTCCGTAATTTTTTCAAAAAATCAAAAAAGTGAAAAGTCGAACATTACAAAATCAGGTGAGTATAGCGAGTGTTCTATTACTTTTATATATTCTCCAAAAACTAAATTAAATTAAGTAAGACTTTCCTTAACTACAGATTTCTTTTAAATAGTGTCACACATTTTTTTAAAAACCAAATATGTTAATCATATTTTTTCTAAAACACTCAAACGCTAATAACTGGAGTCACATTAGCCTATTTCAATACTCCTATAATGTATTTAAATATGTTTAAAATAAATTTCGTAGTTAATAATTGGTAAAATGCTGAATAATAAACAATTTAACCCTGGAGCATTCGCGCTATGAGCATTTTGCTCGCAGTTGTAAATTAAATACTGTAATAATGGTGTAAACAATGACTTTATGACCTTTCTCTATCGGTTGCCAAATATATACTATGTTTACATGAGTTTTGAAAATGGTTTCAGTTTTCAGTCGAAATTACGCAAAACATGCAATTTTCAAAACAGGTTTACAGATAGATTTGAAAACAGTTTCGGCGCATGCGCATTTGGCTTATGTAAATGACAAATTCTCTTCACTCCAAATTCTTTGTTTTGCCATTATTCCAATTATCTTTTCTACTTTGTACCACTACGAATAAAACTACACAACTGTCAGTTTATTTGTACACAAACCGACAAAAACGTTATGCTATGTACGCATGCGCAATATCTGATCTGAATTTTAAGTGTTTACATGAGTAGTTTTAAAACTAGTTTTCAAGTCAAACCCATGAATTTTAGTTTTGGTTTGAGATGACTCAAAACCGTTTTGACTCTGTATACATGGCGTTTTCAAAACTAAAAACGTTTTGAAAACGGTTTGAAAACTGCATGTAAACTTAGTAATTGTTTATTAGTTGCTAGTTTGTACGTTGTAGTAGTTACTAGTCATTTGTCAGACCATTACACAACCTGTGAGCAAAATTCTCATTGCCCGAGTGCTGGGGTACTAATTATTTGTACGAATTTTTCTATGGTAAGAGTTATATTTCGAGCAGTTGTTAATAGGGTTGGTGCAAGAATTTTTATATGACTTCTAAGTACTAAATTTTAAAAAATATTTTTCTTTAAAGACCCTTACATTTAAAAATATCACAAAATATCCATTAGATATTTTATAATTAATTATTGAAATTTGTATAATATTTTGAAAAAGACACGTGATCTGAAACAAAATGTGACATCAGAGCATATACAGTTAAACATGTGACAAACTATCGCCTACTTTTATTTATATAAATAAAGTAAACTGTTTTCCTATTTGCTGTGAATGACGTCCTATATGTGCTCCGACGTCACAGGAGTGGGGGGTTATTTTTCATGGCTATTTCTGGCGCCAATCTTTTTATTTAATTACTTACAATAACAAAATATTATTATTTTTTAAAATTACTTTGAAAAATATTGCAAAAGCTTTCATTTAAAATACTTTTAAAAAAATGTGAAACCGGCTCATTGTTTATTATGCTTATTTTGTACAAGAGACTCAATTTTATCTCTACAATTTATATTTTAGTAATTTTGAAATGAATCGTGGGTAAAAACTTCCTGAGTTTGGGCGACAACAACAGGAACAATGTATCAAATGTCTGTAGGTTAATAAGAGCAGTGAATACAAATATTGTAATTATTTTGTTTAAATTTTATTTTTTGATTATTATTTTATTGGTACAGTAGAACAATTTTTTAAGTAGATGTGTTTTTCTTCAAGCGTATTATAATATTCATATTAAGCTACTGTACGCACACTATAGAAATATTCATTGTCCTACTAGTACAAAAATGTTGTTATTGTTGTACTAGTAAAAATGTTAGCTTCTTACTTCACCGCTGGCGACGGTAGTCGTCACAGCAATACTTGTCATACTGAAAATTCTACAAATTTAAAAAAAATATGCCAAAAAAATTATTGAAGAAAAAATAGTATACGTCATTCGACTAACGCCTCGGCCGCAATAGCTGGGTTCAACACAAAAAGACCGTTTTCTACTGCTAATAACATAATATACTATTTTAATTTGGACTAATAAAATCATTTAATTTTAAAGAAAATGTTATTAAACTTTATTTACGCGCGAGTTCTTGTGTGCCATGTAGGGCGCGAGTTCTTGTGTCCCATGTAGGGCGCGAGTTCTCCAGGGTTAATAAAATAATAAAAAACTACGTATATTATAGTCCAAATTTTGATTGCCAATAGCAGTCATGTTATTCACAATCGTTATTTGTATCACTAGGCCAGAAACTGAACATTTGCGAGACCGAGTTTATTTTGATCTCACAAAACAGTTTCTGGGCGTGTGATACAAAAGATTTTTTGTACCGACTTCTCCATAAATTCTTCGTGTATTTCTCTACACTTTATTCTGTTACATAACCTACAAAATGAACATATATTTTTATCGGTTTTGTATTGCAAGTTTAATTATAATTGTTAATAATAATAATTAGTTGTAGTTTACAAAACAAACTAGTCCTAAAGTTGGAACTTATAATTAATCTATACGAGATGTCAGTAATGACAGCATATTATTATTTTTAAGACAAAATCTAGTTATTTAAGTTACAACAATTAAAGATTTAGCCCTAAAATTTGTAAACATTTTGCTAATTCTTGTGTTGAAAATAATCTTAAATTGACATATTACCAGAACAGTAATGCCAACTCCTTTTGCCGGCCTAGGTCAGCAACAGCGCATTTCTGGACGATTTTGAGTTCTGTAATACTAGTCAAAATGGACGGAGGTACGAAAAATCTTTTACTTTCATAAAAATGCAAGTTTTTTATCCGGCTTGGCATCATAAATTTAAACAAGTTTGGTTCACTTTCGTTATTTTCTGCATTCATTTACTTGAAAATGGATTCCATATTTATAAAAAGTGAACCCGAAAGTAGTACGAATTCGGAATAGAGTAAATATGTTAAAGACATTAAAAACTTGAATATGTTAAAAACAAATAACTTTTTGCGTATTATTTTTCCATCATTCAACTTCAGTCGCTTATTCTCATCTTCATACGGGTTTAAAATCTACAATTTATATAAATCAAAATAAAAAATGGCTAAATGTGACAACTATTACGGGGCAGACGACCGATGTTTTCGAAACAATGAAAATATTATATCTTACACTTATAAATTGATAAACCCATGACTATCAATTTCGAAACTTGTATAAAGATATAAGTTCTAGAGTCTTACGAGATCGTTTAATTTAGTTTAAGGGCAATTGGTGCTATAAATCTGTTTTTTTTCCATGAATTGGATGAAAATTATAGTTGAGAAGTTTGGAAGAGAGAGCGCTTAGATAAACTACCTCCTCGCACGCGAAATGTTTCTACGAATTACTATTACCATAATGGAAGTAAAACTTAGATGCACACATACAACTTCATAATTGCTTGAGAAATCTAGACCTAGACTAACATTTCTAAGACATATGGAAATGATTAAATTAAACAGACAAACACTAGAATAGGACTATTAAAAAAAATTATTTGCCTTAAGCATTAAATTAAAATTTTGCAGGACTATTTTCAGCCTTTTTGGGAAGATGTTTTATTGATGTTTACAATAATTTATACACTTGTTTAGAGGGCCTAAATCCCTCATCTTCAACGATATTCTATAAAATATATTTTTGACAGTAATTTAGATGCAGATTATAAAAACAAAATACTTTTATGTGTTTAGGGCAGAATATAATTATATGTAATTTGTATTTGAATATCGAATTTCTGAGAGTTCAAACTATATGCATTTCTTTGTAATTTTGTTTAAATTCCATAGCTATCACCACTACAAATAAGCAATATTTATAAATTTTCGAATTGGATTTTACAGATTACTAAACATCTAAAATAAAATCTGATTAGTGATTTAGGTGTAGAATTGGATTCTCGACAACATTTATTTGAAATATTTTTGTCTTAAATTAAATGCGAAGTTTTGAACAAGGAAAACTGATTTCCCATGTTAAACGCCTATGGCTCGCTTTTTGAACACCCTGTTTATATTTTTTATTACTATAAACCCACTTTATGTCATTGTGGTCAAGAACAAACAATGGCCCACCTACTCACGTGCGCCATCTTAGAAACTGTGCAATTTTTTGGATGCATACTATTTAGCTAGGCCACTTCTCTGCCAGTTTTTGCGGACGGTTTTTCCTCTGGCATAAGGATAGAATCTCCGGAGAAGATGCATCCTCTCCGTCCTAGTTCATGCCGGGCGATGCATCAAGTCTATGATATCCAAATTTGACTATTTATATGGTTTTAACAAGCAAATTCACCCCTTATGGTCCGTATACGGTATTTCGCTACCGAAAATCGGTCACTTCAGTTTGTAAGGGGTGAGAAAAATTTGTTAACGTATTATATATTTATTGTGCATTTTTATAATAATAATAATTATAATAATAATAAAAAATATTGCATAAACTTTCATTTAAAATACTTTTAAAAATGTGAAACTGGCTCATTCTGAATTCATTTAATTAGAATATTATATGAAACAAAAGATAACAGTCCAAGTATACGACTTTTTATATATACTTGAATTTTTAATATAAGTAAATGAAAATATAATAAAAATTCCTAACCTTATGAGAGAAATAAAAAAAAGGAAATATAAATGAAATTGACATATTTTAAGGAGGGGCTGTATTCAGCAAATTAAAATTAAAGAGAAAATACATAAGAGAAATGGAAGAAGAAGAAAAATATTTGAAATGTTAACAGATATGAAGAAGGGTGGATACTACTAGGGGCTGAAGAGACAGAGACGCAGGACAGATTGGTGTGGAGGCAGCATTTGTCCAAAGACAGAATGATGATTTTGATATCCTTTTTATTTTTGTACATACTATGTACTACTTTCTTATAAGAATATGAACCATAGGAAATACAATGATAAAATTTTTATGTGGCTGTAATATCTACCCTATTAATTTTAGTAAATGCATAAAATTTCATTAAATTATTTACTCATCAGTAACCATGCATACATTTAGAATCTCATAAAAAATCCAATAGAATAATATTAACAATTAAATATCAATTAATAAAATTTTATCTGCCAAACTCAAATTATCAGCCCTATTTTGTAAGAAACTTGTTATGTATGCTATAGCAAATAACCAATAATAATTGAGAACACTAAATAAAACATAAAAATGACAGGCTTTACATTTGTTTTTTCTATTGGTTAATTTTTTTAGGAACGTTGTTAAGACTTTACAACTTCCTTACAAAATGGGGCTGAATACAACTGTTTGAATTGTATGTTTTGTTTTCCATGGCATTCTGTAAACAGCTTAGAGATGGAAATTTTATTTTACATCTATACTTTGTTCCATTTAAGCCATTCAGTATTGCAGAGAATAGGGAATAGTTTTGACCTCTCTGATTGGTTGAAATTGGTGACAAGAGACAAGTTTACCCAATGTAATTTCGGCTACTTAAAATTGGCGCTGATGCGAGCGACATCTGCTGAATGGCTTAAATGGAACAGAGTATACCTACATATTTTAATTCTGAATTTTTTTTCTATTTTCCTTTTTGTTCTAACAGACAGAAATTACAGACATATGAACATTTTTTCAATGTATTTCCTACGATTAATAAAAATATTAAACATTAGGTACCTATGTATATAGTAATTCAAATACAAAATCCTATTCATTTTATGACAAATAAAACGAGTAGGGAAAAATATTTGAATATTTAAAATTAACATTGAAATCGCTATACATAGTATGTTTTCCCATGCACCGCTCTGTATTTTATAGTACTTTCAACATACATTTTCAAGTGTTACCTCAAAATAATGTGGTATTTAAAATCATGTCATCTCTGTTTATGTTTTGTTTTCCTAGTAAAAAATTGTTTAATCCTTTTCTGGTTGGCTGCCTCTTCCACTTTCAATTGTTTCACACGTTTACTACGAGTGAACAGTCAGTAGCCAGACGTTCTTTTGTCACAGTGACAGAACATCCTGTACCGATGTTCCACTGTTCGACACCGACACAAACACAGCACACTTTGTTGTGGGACGTCTTCATCATTGATTATCGGTAATAACGTGGCGTATAGTACGCTACTGACTTCACGCTTAAAAGCTCATCGCTTTGTGGGAAAGCATTTTTGCAAGGCTATAAAGTTAAGCACAAAGGGTAATGTTTATATTTATATGCTGACCCTCTCTATACATTGTTACATCAAAGTTGCAGTTACATTTTATTAAAGGGAATGGATCCTCGTTCGAATTCGGACGTATATAATTTTTTAGTCGCCCAGTCACCGCATGTATTAAGTTTTCTATGCCCTCTAAATTTGATAAAATAACTAATAGCGTTTTCCATTTACATATTTAGTTTTGCATTCAGTGCAGTCAATGACGTCAGGCCCGGCACTAGTTGCTGGTACTGCACATGCGTAGTGCATTTTAAATGTTTCAAAATCCCAGTGCAAGTATTTTAGCTATCACTTTACTTCGAATATATATATATATATATATATATATATATATATATATATATATATATATATATATATATATATTTCGATTAAATAAACAAATAAATTTCGTTTTCGTTACGATTTCGGTTCTTTTCGGTTTCGGTTTAAATGAAAAATTAGTTTAGTATTTATTTTTTGTAACATGAAATACATTTCGTACCTATTTCGTAATGTAATAACATTTAAATTCCTCGTTTTACTTGCAACTAGTACTAGTAGATATATTCAGCTTGTTTGGAATTCAAAATTCGAAAAGAATTTATAAGTAATTTAAAGTTAGGTAAGTACTTTTATTTTAAAGTGTGATCTAAAAAAAATTGCGATTCAAAATGTAACTATAAGTTAAAGTTTCCACATTAAAGTTCTTAGGTTTATTTTGCAAAAAAATATATGAAAAATGGAGTACCTAAATGCCTTCAATTTTTAAAAATAAGAAACTACTTTTTTATGAATTCGGAGGCATGCAAATTATTTGTACGAAAATGATGCGGGTTAATAAAAAATACCTATTTTTAAATTTACGGTTTTGCTATTTTTAAATTTACGGTTTTGTACCGATATTATTTCGATTCGGTTATGTTTTCAGTTACAGAATGAATTTATTTTTCGTATCGGTTTTCGGTTTCCATATTTGAAGAAATAAAATATAGATTTCGGTTTGAAATATCGGTGCGGTTTTCGGTTACGGTTTCGTTACGGTTCGGATCCCTGGTTTTCGGTTTTCGAACGAAGCGCGTGCGCGGCGAATGCGAACGCTGTTCCCCAGGTATAGTCGCGAATAAGCAATACGACGAGTTAAATGGTATCGTTTATAGTGATCGTGATGATGTCAACACCAGCTGATGGAACGTTTTTATGAAGACGTTATAACCGAGTTATCGAAGAAAGAGAAAAATTGAATTGCACTATAAATAGATGTTTATAAAAATTGCTTCCCTACTTCCAAACCTCACCGCACGCTCCTGGAAATAACTAGTTATATTTTTGTATTTTTTAATTTATAAAATATTAGAAAACAATATGTGGAAAACATATGTACATATGGGTACATATGTATATCATAAAAACATTTTACATCCGGTTTAATACTTCCGTATTTATTAAACATTATATTATATTATAAGAGGTCCTATTTATATCATATAAGTGCACAAACTGCAGCTGTTAACACATAAACATATTGTGCAGTAGCCGAGAGCGTCGAGGGGTGAGATACTTCAATTAATATAGGCCCAACAGGGAAATCTCGAAAATTATAAGAAGTACAAAGTCGGTTAATTAAACAAAAGTTGCCCCATTAGGAGCCATTTGAGCGGTATATTGTTTATTCAGAAAAAATGCATAGATTTAACCGGAAAACTAAATTTTACAGTCTTTTATTTTTGCAAATAATTTCCAAGAAAGAAATAAGACTGCATTTTGCTTTGCATTTCTTCATAGTATTTTTTCAAGCAATAGAGATGATTAATTTTTTTCATCAAATCGATTTACCAAAGTTACAATTTTCATATGAACGCTACATTGGAAAGTTACACCATTTAAAAGAAGATTTTTTTACTTTTCAACGATCGAAAATCTGTTAAGAGCTTCAAATTAAGTACCACTTCCGGTTTATCATATAGGTATAGTCAAAATCTAATGTTGTTTCAAATTATACAAGAGTTTTAAATACCAAATTTGAGAAGTTTTGAATCATGTTTTAATATATTTTTTCAAGAAAATCTGTTTTTAGCTTCCTATAAAGTAGAACTTCCGGTTATCAATTTTAGAAAAAAATCTAACAAGTCGTTCTCATTAATATAAAAATTTTAAATACGAAATTTGAAAAGTTAGGAATATATCATAATATATTTTTCACGAAAATCTATTGAAAGCTTCAATTAAAGTATCACTTCGGTTTATCAATTTTAGAAAAAAATCTAACATGTCGTTCTCATTAATATAAAAATCTTAAATACCAAATTTGAAAAGTTTTGGAATATATCATAATATATTTTTCACAAAATCTGTTGAGCGCTTCAATTCAAGTATCAATTCGGTTTCTCAATTTTAGAAAAAATCTAACATGTCGTTCTCATTAATATAAAAATCTTAAATTTGAAAAGTTTTAGAATATATCATAATATATTTTTCACGAAAATCTGTTGAGAGCTTCAATTATATCACTTCAATTTATCAATTTTAGAAAAAAATCTGACAAGTCGTTCTCATTAATATAAAAATCTTATACATATATTTTTCACGGATATCTGTTGAGTGCTTCAAGTAAAGTACAAATTCCGGATTATCAATTTTAGCCAAAATTTAAATGTTGTTCTTCTTCATATAAAAGTCATAAATTTGACAAATTTTGGAGTATATCATAATAGTTTTCACGAAAATATGTTCAGAGCTTCAAGTAAAGTGTCACTTCTGGTTTATTAATTTTAGCCAAAATCTAATATGTTGTTCCCTTTGATATAGAAGTTTTAAATACTAAAATTTAAAAGTTTTGGATTGTATTTTAATATAATTTTTCATTAAAAACTGTTATGGGCTTCAAGTAAAAAGTCACTTCCGGTTATCCAATTTTATCCAAAATATAATAAACTCTTTGTATGAATGCAGAAAGCTTAAATACGGAAAATAGAAATATGTATTTGTTATAAGAGTTATCATGGACGAAAAAATCATCATCACACACACACAGACATCATCGTAAAAATAGTAAAATCTTGTTGTGGAGACTCTAATTCGTGCTTATTTACTGAAAACTCACCATCGAATTTTTGGACCAATAACATTACCTCCCTTACCTACGGTATGACGGGAGGTAAAAACTAAACATTAGTTTGTAATAATATTGGTATTCGCAATTTAATGTTTTAGAAAAGGGATATATGCCGTGAGCATAAGGCTCATGAAAGAAGACAGATAGACTGCGGGAAGGAAAGAGACTGTTAAAGATCAGCCGATCAGCGATTATGTTGTGATACGCATTTTTCTTAAATGACTCTACCATGCTCACATCACATATCCCTTCCCCAAATTTTTAATAATTATTTTCTCGTGAAGTACGAATAATTAATTGATTTAAAAAAATACGGGTATTTTATTTTTTTATCTAGTATTATATTATGTAATTATGAGGTCACATACCACATTTAAAATGAAAAATTATTTATCAAGTATATTAATTATTATTATTATTATTATTATTATTATTATTATTATTATTATTATTATTATTAATTATTGCGTTTCGCCCTTTCGGATATCTTCAGACAATTGGCTTACAGTGAGTGAAACAAAGTATTTGTAAGTTTAATAATGCTAAATCTGTTACATCTAGTTATTCATTGGTCATGTTTTCATGGTAATATTCGGTAAAACCAACTTTATCTACGTTCATTTATTTCAAATAGCAGATATTCAACAATTATTAAATTTATAGGGTGAAACGAAAACCAGTGGCTGTGACAATGAATCAAATGAAAAACACAATTACTATTTTTCAAAGATTTCCATTCGAAAAACATGTCTGTGATATAGGTATAACAAAAGAGGTACTACTTATAAAATTTTTAAATAAAATATATATTGTAAATGAATGTATAGAATCCATTAAATTCTGAAGTAAGTCTCATTGTAGGATAAAATTTAGCATTATTCAATATAAGAACAGCTTCTTACGAAACGAATAAAATATCTTCTTCTTGAAAGTATTTGTATTCGAAGAATAAGTAGAAATCAATACGACTAATACTATGGACAAACATAAATTTTATTTGACTTTGATTGGAGTAAATTGCAATACTGTACAGAGCACAGAGTTATATTTGTTTCTCCCTAATCAATGTTTATTGCATGAAAATATTTACTATTTTCTTAAGAATTAAGAATATAACTAATTTATTTTTACGATTTCTTCTCTCTTATAGTTTTAAAATATGAGAATCACAATTTCAAGAAACATTCTATGGAAATAAAAATAGAATGAAGAATGTTGTTAATGTTTCGCGTGCAAAAATAGATTAAAAATAATAATTTGAGTAAGTACTCTGCTTTGTTTTCTGTAATAGCGTATAATATATTCAGCGAAAAATTATGATGTGGGTACGAAGTTTGATTAAAAAGTAACAAATATTTTTTAATTTCGCGCATTATTCATTTTCGATTGTTGTGTTCGTAATTTGTGTTTGACAGCTACTTATTGACGAATCATTTTGACACGCTCGGCGATTCATTTTTATTTCAAATTGACGGAACACAGAATCTGCTCCCAATTTTGTGTTAAAAATGGTATAAAGTAACAAATGTTTGAAAAACCAAGACTTTTTAAATGGGACAAATTTATAATGATAACCTTGAATCGTCATCTTTCGTGATACAAACTATAACACTCCCATTCTAATTTTTTCATTGTAAATTCTTTAAGTAAACATCCTCCCTATCCCGTGTTTACAAATATGCCTCCCGGCTCCGAAATCATTGTAGGAAATAGAGAATTATCCTCCTTTGTGGTAAGCAGGAAGCAAGTGACTGTTCATTGTCCTTTCCTCCGTTCTGAGACGATTAGCACCGCTCCACGGCTAAGTATCTAATCCTTAGCGGCGCCATTTTCTGCTAAATTTCCTCCGATTGCATTTGTTCTGCACTGAGACTGAACACGTGACAGCATCGTTGGAGGATGTTTGTACCATTGTTGGTAAACAGTAAATATCCGTTGGGCATAAGATTTTGATTTGTTTGACAGATATTGAATTGTATTTGGCATAAGCTTTCATTTCTGATTGAAACACGATTTAATATACAAATAAATATTATACGTTTATAATATTTGCACTTATAAATGGAGTACACTACTACTGTAGTAAACAAAACTAAAACTATTTTTTTCCATAGTAGATTTTTAAAATGTGTGCTATTGTATACTCAAAATAGTGAATCAAGTAGCACTTTAATCGAAAGGATAGATAATATACGCGAGTTAAAAGTTAAAATCTTTATTTTAGACGAGAGTGTATGCTCTGTTCCATTTAAGCCATTCAGCAGATGGCGCTGACATCAGCGCCAGTTTCAAGGAGCCGAAATTACATTGGGTAAACGAGTCTCTTGTCTCCAATTTCAGCCAATCAGAGAGTTCAAGACTATGCCCTACTCTCTACAATATTGAATGGCTTAAATGGAACAAGGTATAATACAACTATTTATTCAATTTTGATGAAATAATAACAACGATTCAGAATTTAATTTTGACTAAATATAAAACATGCATGACAGTCGGTGATTATTTATTCAATTTTGACGTTTTAAACTGTCATTATTTGTTAAAGTGTGATTCAAATTCAATGAGAGTGATTTAATTTAATGTGTTAATGAGACCCTTAGCGCAAAGCTTAGCGTATATGGCAGCATATGGACATTCTCGGTAAGTACGTATTACAATGTACAGACTTTTGTAAGAATACACAGATATTATTGTGTGTAACCGTGACTTTTCAGGGTTGTGGCACATTATATAAACACAAAAAATAGAATAATATACAATAATATACTATAGGTGCAATAAAACAAACGTTTTTAACAAACACGTGGTCTAAATTTATTATTTTTATTTTAATTAATAGTTATGTTTGACGCTCGTTTGACGTTTCAGTCTTTTGAAGGTCAAAGTAACTAGCCCAGTAGCGAACCTATCGGGAGAAATATTGTGCTAAGGCTCTCATTATTTCATTGAAAAATATATAAATTATTGATGTTTCAAAAAATTTAATAGGTATATATTAAGGGCATAATTAAAAGATAGTAGCACGAGAGAATGTGAGCTTTAATCTTCCCGAGTGCTATAATCTTGATTATGCCCCTGGTACATACAACGTTTTATTTATTTTGGTTCTCGAAATTCAAGGATTCAGTAGGTAGATTTGTATATTCATTACCGTTTTGCTGGCGTTGTGAATTTTAAGAATGCTCTGGTTTCTTCGTAATTGGTTTTATTTGCTATGTCATTTGTAATAAACAATATTAATTTAGTATCAAATGAAAATGACAGATTTACGATTATTCCAAAGAAATATCGAATGAATTTGGGGCTGTACAAGGCTAGTTGCAGAAAGACGTATACGAGAAAGAATACGAAAGTTTTGCCAGTGGCGGTGTTCAAAAAATGTGATTTATCTAATTTGTTCTGTTCATTTATCCATAAACCACGATTTTGATATGTCTGAATAGATATTGCCTCGCAACTTTATAGGCCCTCGAGCAATAAAAGCCAAATTGTGCCCACGAAAAATAAGTTTGATTCCAAAATAAAATAAAGTATCTTGATTTAATTTTTTATATATACGAGCCCTCGTACGAGCCCCGTGCACATCAGTTGCCCCACCCATTTTAACATACATACATACATACATACATACATACATAAAATCACGCATTTCCCACTTAGTGGGTTAGCACAAACCCGAAAGAATAACAATAACATCATCCAAAAAATAATCAGTCTCTCTTTCAACAAAATTATTACTAACCTGACATCATAGGTACAACATATATTCCTCACTCTTAACATATTAAAGTGACCGATTTTCGGTAGCGAAAATACCGCATCCGGACCACAATAATAGTTACGAAACAATCATCCTTCGCCACACATTCCTGTCTAAGCACACTTCTTTCGCCTCGGCCACATTCATAATCGCATTCATACACGCTCTTCTTCTCTTCCCACTCGGAAACTTTCTCTCTTTTAGTACCTTATCAATCACATCCATCCACTTACACACTGGACGGCCACGCAATCGAACACCCTCAATTTCACCAAGATATATACGCTTAACAAGCCGTTCACTCTTCATTCTCTCCACATGACCAAACCATCTCAACTGGCTCATTCCTACTCTCTTAACAACATTCTTCCTAACCATACATTCTTCATACACCAAATTATTCCTCACGCGATCCCGTCTTACATATCCACATACTCCACGTAAATACCTAATACCCATTTTAATATCATTTTATTTAGTTAATATATGATACATATAACTACATAAATTATTGCCAATGTTTATTAATATTACATACATTTGTCGATCTACTGACAGGTAGGAAGATAGATTTATAAAATATTTTATTGTTTCAATTTAAATTTATATAATACTTAATTTTACAAAAAATTCAAGAAAAAATGAAAAAAGTATTTGAACTTAAGTCGTATGATGGTGAGGTTCTATTAAATAAAATATCTACAAGTATTACAGTAATAATTTATAAAAAAATGCGATGTTACTCAATCTTTATAAATATATATTATATCGCGAAATTTTTAATCTTTAGTTGAAAATTTAATTTAAAATTACTGTAACATATTTTATTTATATGGGTGAAGTGTAAATATTAGACAATTATTATTAATTAAAATAAAGGTTTATTAAACTATAATTAAATAATAATAAGGTATTAAATAAAGACGATGACTAATATTGAACAATTATTAAAAACTAATTAAGACTTAAACTATATTAACTAGATAACACTAACACTATTATTTATTTAACCAATTAACACTACTATTTATTTCCCAGATATTACTAATTATTTATTTCTCTGCGCGTTCCAATCTTAGACTGCCGGCCTGTTACAGACTCTTGTAGACTGTTTACGCGATATTTATATCACTATATACTTATATCAAGTTCAACTGTCCGCGTACCGACCTCCACAGCGTCTATATACTCAACTGACTCAACAGCGTCTGTATATTTAACTGCTCGGACAGAAGTCACACCTTTTATCTCACTGTCTGTCTATTTATGTAATTAACTTTTTCCTTCCACAGCCTCAGTATCACCGGCTGTCCGTATGCCACAATTCTTCAACACCACTGCCGAGTATTCACTTCCACTTGCCGTTACTGTCCCCGTATACCTGGCTTCCCAATACTCTTCAACACTACCGAGTATTCTCTCCCACAGCTATCCCGGTATACCAGTAACTTCCCGACTCGCCGTTACTGTCCTTGTACACTAAAGTTTCCCAATACTCGTCACCACTACCGAGTATTCACATCCACTGCTATCCCAATATACCAGTAACTTCCCGAGTATCTACTCGATACCAACTGCATACGCTCACTACGATACTGCTGTGCTTCTCATTAACACTTTACTCTCTAACACTCCATGTGTCTCTATGACTTTGTATGTAACTAACTTACTCTCGAGCATAGCTACGTCCCTTTTATACAGCTGCGATTATCTTTTAGAAAAGCTCTAGAATGTTCGACCGCATACTAACAATGAACACAAAAAGTTCAGGCGACCAGAAGTAATTAAACAGGTCGCCGCTTGTTTGTTTACGTAGCCCGGCTGCTAGCGCGATTGCGTCATCGCTATAAATAGACACTCGCTCATTGCTGCGGCGACGGCAGTCGTTCCACGTTACATTACGTTATAATATTGAAAAAGCTTCATTTTAAATAAAAAATATAGTTTTATTTAATTATTATTACAAATTCTATTAGTTGTCATGATAAATGAATTTTTAAAAAGTGTGTCAACTAATGTGAGACGGGGCTCGTATACCACCGTGAGATGAATTATACCATACCACACTCATTTTAGTTATGTAATGGCCTTGTTAGCCCAATGAGTGCGGTAATGAAATTCTAGTGTGGTAATAATTTGCATTAAAACACGCAATGGGATAATAAAGCTATTATATAATAAAATGAGTGCGATATGGTAAACGGTGATACAAAAAAATTTGTACGATATTCATGGGATACTGTATCATTAACCCACTATGTGATTATTCACAATACGTGCGTTAATAATGTCTATATACCACTCATATCGTAAATAACTATTAAATAAAATACATTATAAACTTTGAAAGTTTGGGCTAATAACAATTTCAATTTTCAATTTTTATAAATTTGTTAACTATTGCATATGTCAATAATAAATAAAAATAAATAAATTTTGCAATTAACGTTATCACATTGTGCATATGCTTTACCTATGATTCAGAGTACCTACGTTAATTTATACATGAATAATAATTTGTTTACACCGTATTCCGTTAATATTCAAATATAGGTAAATAATTAATAATTAATGTGGATTACACTTTATATTCGTTCTACTAATGAACCTATTTAACTCCTAAAATAGTTCACAGTATCGACGTACCAATTAACAACAATCAAATCAAGTTCTAATTTAATTTTCGTTAAAAACAAGTATAATTAAAACAAAGAGCTTCTTACATGATGATACCTCGTCTTCATAAATTCTGCCCGTGCCCGTGGTACATGAGAAATTAATTAGTTTTGTTATAAGTTATTGTTTGTGATGAGATGTTATTAAAGCGGTACAGATTTCAATATGAGCTTCGTTAGTTAACAACGGAGTAACAACGGAGTTCCTTGCAATTTAAAACTACTCCTTAATGAAGGAATCAGCTTCGATTTATGCAAATTGGTGTAATTGAAGTTTAATTCTCGGCCAAGTTGTACACAATGAGATGAAAATTAGTATTTTTAATTAAATTATCTTTTTAAAACCGGTTATTGTAGTAATAATGAGGGCATTACAAAAAATTGTTATTGATTTTTTTTTGCAAAAATGCAATTTATGAGTTTCCCCAAGAATATTTCAATATAAACATCCAAAAATTATAATACTATATTCATTCACAATTCGCTGCTCACACATTACTCACATACAAACGTATGTATTATGAAATGATATTTATTTGAAATCGTCACTAAAATGTGCAAAAATCGCCATTAAAAGTTCAGAAATCGGCACTAAAGTAATCCATTATACGACGATTTAATGTAAATGCAGTGTTGCCAACCTTTTGACAATTATTTAACATATATGACATTTTGGATAAGGATACGATACAGATGCCCATTTTAAAAGTTCCCGCCTGAAAATTTATGAATAAGCAATCCATGATACTTTTCATAAGTGACTTGGTTTTAAAAATTTTGTTTTGCTCTTATACAGTGTTGTCAATTTATAAAGGATCTAGACCAAGATCTTTATACTTAATATGTTCTAGATCAGATCAGAGGTCAATTTCTGCGGTCGGATCTTTTTTTTTAGATCAGATCATGAATTTTGGATCTGTTTTTCTTAGATCGTAAAAAAGATCAGTAACGATTTTAAATTTTTTTTTTTTTATTAATTAAATAGGAATGAAGAAGTAAATTAATTAGAAAGAATATACCTAGCTGTAAGCCTACACATGGAAAGAAAAATTAGATACATACTTGGTTTTATTAATATTGAATTAACGAATGAATTAGAAACAAACAAAAATAATAATTTTAAACTATAGAATTGTTGAAAAATAATAAATTAAGACAGGCCATATCAAATGGGCAGACAATTATGATGTGCCATTGAATTTTTTAAGTTAAATAAATTACAACTCACTTGTACTTAATTTATTCTTGGATTTTGTGGTTTCAAAGTTTTGTATTTGTTTTCTCATTTGACATATGGCTTAAACTGTTAGGTATATAAAATAAAAATTTCGACTTCTCGAATTTTATTCAAGTTTCCCTTTTTAAAGATCATAGATTATTGTTTTTAGATCTAGGTGCAGATCAAGATCTCAATTCATAAAAGGATCTAGATCAGATCAAAAACTATACTAAATGAACTAAATCAATTATTTAGATCAAATGATCTAGATCAGTCACAACACTGCTCCTATACCTACTGTGATTATTCGATTTATAGTACTAATATTTACCAGGTGGCTTATGAAATGTATTCTGTTTTGCCTATTCTTAAAATTTCAGGCGGGAACACATAAAATGGGTGCCCTGTACAAAAATTTGTAGGTAAAATGACAAAAATATGTGCAAGAAGAACGTATTGAATAATTCCGATGAAGAAGCGAGCATTTTCTTCAGTTATTGGCGACAAAAAAATAAAATATAAGTAAATACCACATTAATCTGATTTAGCAATAATGTGACTTTGGCAATTTTTGAAAATTTACGGTGGTCAAAGATTATAATGTGAAGAAGAGATTGATGCTGTATTAGTAGGTAAAATTCATTATAATTTTGTAAGCATTCCAAAAGATGTTTGGTTAGGAACTTTTAAGAAATGGAAGGGAACTAATTTGAACCATAACTCTCGTAGTTACATATATTTTCCGCCGTTAGCTCGGTTTTTGACAAAACTGTGATGCTTACAATATGCTGCGATTGTTAGACTTGATTTACGCAGATCGCATATCCTTGTCGTGTCGTGTACCTAATCTAAACCCCTAAAGGTGACAGCATCCGTGTACGCATGAGTGAAAGATAATCTTTTTGGGTTAAAAACGGTCTTTGCTAAGCGGATACGAAGCTAAGATGTGTAACAGATAGCCCGAATAAAGTGGATATACAAGCGAAATCGGCAACTCTTGCGGAAGTCCTAATTTTACAATAGAAACGTTCGGAAACATCACAGATTTTCACGGAAATCTAAAAGAATTTTGCAGGAAAAAGTTTAATCAATATAGGAAACAATAGTAAAGATAATTTTTATCTACAACAAAACCACAAAATCGTAAATGTAAACCTAATTATTTCTATAAAGATAAGATGTAATATCCTGGTATATTAAACGAGTCTTACATTATTTTAAATGAAAGTTTATGCAATATTTTTCATAGTAAAAGAAAAATATTTTCTTTCGATTGACATTATGTGCTATTTTTTTACAGCTAACAATCTACAAAATGTCACTTTTACTGTCTAGACAGTAAAAATATTTTACTGCCTAGTACGTAGCAACCGCTGTACAACATCCTTATTCTGACCGAATTTTTTGAATTTTTTTTGGCTACTAGCTACTATAGTTTTCATCCAATTTCAACATGCCATTGTTCTAATTAATTAATCAATTGATACATGAAAACAGTTTACCCAAAATATCTCACAGGTTGCTTGATAAAGACAAAAAAATATATGATCGAAATTTTCATTTACAAATAACTTTTTTAAACCTCATCTTCAACTATTGGTACCCGAGAAAAACGTTTTAAATATAGCAGAGCAAACAAGCGAGGATATAATATGCACGAAATATGCATTTTTTGCCGAGGAGCATATTACATTTTTCTGTCTACCTTTCTAATATTAGATACACAATAATTACAATAATATTAAATCGTAGTAGGCTTAGCGGACGAGAAGTGATAGCTAAGCGTACGAAAAAGGTTTTGCGGACGAAAAAGGTTTGCGGACGAAAAGTGATAATCTTCTGAAAAGTGTCATTTTTCGTCCGAAAATAAGTACATAAAATTTCACTATTCGTTTAGGTAGACAGAAATAGCTATTTGTGTATTAAGAGCGCAAAATGGAACATTGTCGATTGAGAGGCTGTTGACGCGCGATGCAGGAGCGCGGCATTCTCTCGAAATCGACAATGTCCATTTGCGCTCGAAACACACACAAGATTTTTTCTACAGTCGTCATAATGGGGTCCTCCACCATAACAAAAATTTATTTGTTTCAAGTACATTAAACTAGTGCAGTGGAAAAGCGGGTGTCCATTGGGAGCGTTCACGCCAAACTTTTGCAGGTGGCAGCACAACTGTTCACACAATTTATTTTATATTTAATTTTAATTTATCGTTATTTTCCATTTTTCTTGAGCTATTGCTTCAATCTAATCTAAGAATTTTATACTTTCGTTTTTGTAAATGAATGCCTTATTTTATTTTCACAGCAGTGCGACATTTTATTTGGTTATGTAATATACCGACAGAGCAGTTATAATATATCAGATTGACTTGTGTTGTGAAGATGGTAAATGTGTAACTACAGTGCCATTAGTTCCTGACTTAACGTTTCCATTAGGAATGTACACAAGTGAAATTTGGACAGCGAGCGTTTTTTCTACTTTGTCGCGCTAGAGCGGCAAAGTGACATTTTGCGTTGACAAATGAGAGCGCAAATAGCTACTTTGTATATAGACTGTAGAAAAAGTATTTTTTTGCTCGTTCCTTAGTAATCATTAACTTTACGAGGGCAAAAGAGAGCATAAATATCAACTTTTCATGGTGGTCGTTGAAAAAATAATTTATCTATAGGTAAATTTTGAACCAGCACAAAATGATATTTCTTCAAAGGAAGCCAAAGATACAGCCAGAAATGGGTAATTTTACTAACAGAATAAAAATTTGACACCTTACTTAAAAAATAATAATGTGATGTGATGTAGTGAGGTAAAAATGGAAAACACATATTTAGAACAGGAAAATCCGTATAAAATAACCAATAAATTATTTACCACGTTAATCTGAAATACCGGGAAGCAATAGAAAATTTAAATAATATTATCGTTTTCAGGGCTGCCAGCAAAAAGTATGATCAATATAGATACAAAAGTGACCTTTTTAAAAAAAAGTGACTAAAAAGTGACCAAATTTTCTTATGAATTTTTTTCTAAATAGATGACCATAAATAATAATTTTTATTTGAAATAATGAAACTTCTTTGTTATGAAGTTTAATAAATATAACAACTTCGTATTACATAATATAATATAATTATAATCATAGAACAAATAGGTATACCGGGTGCCGGTCGAAATCCGTTATGAGTTTAACATGAAAAAGTTTATTTTTTATATTATCTGCTTATTGTACATGAACATTTAGACAATACAATTCTGAAAAAAAATGCTTCATTTAAAGACGTGATGAAAATGGATTTAGTATTGTGCTATAATTGGGCTGTCAAACGAAACGTCAAAAATATTGCAGTCACTATAAAGTACCTGCATTCTCCGTGAAAATTTGGATCGTTAGACATTTTAGCTTCAATAAAAGTTTTTGTAATTCACTGGCAGCCCTGTCGTTTTAGTTGATAATAAAAAAGGTAAAAATGTACTTTTTCACACTTTTTAACTTTTTTAACTATACTTTTTATACTGCTACCATGGTGGAACTTAAAACTTAAAAAAAAATTAACTAAGCGCATAGAATTAGTTCGAGATTTTGCAAATAAAACTTAAATAAATTTTAATTATTTTGTTCATGCAATAAAAATTTGATTTTGTGCAATATCCTTTAACTTTCCCTCATAATAAGAAAATTTTGAGATAAAACCTTTATTCTACAGACAAAATCGCCCCGGACGAAAATTTTCTAGGGCGAAATCTTTTCGGGTAAAATTTTCCGAACAAATCTCAGTTTTAACGTCGGTTTTAACCCTCTTTTCAGTAGAGTAAAGGATAGACAGACAGCTGGAAGATTGAGGAAATTACCGGTAGACCGATTAGATTAGGTAATGGCCGATAAAAAATATAATGGCACCCGTAAATTCTACACCTGTCGAACGGAGTTTTATATAGGGCCAGGAGTGGAAATAGCTAAGATTCATTCATAGATTCATGACTTATGTATTCGGTATTGATTTTTGAAGATATACATTATAAATAAGAAATATTACGCCAGTTAAGTTAGATAAGAATAAGACATAGTTCATATTTTAATTTTATATATCCACTTAAAATCATAATAAATTGCAGCATCAATAAAAAAATAGCCAAAAGTCGCATACATATCGGTGAGATTAGCAGGTGATTTATTATTTTTATATATTTTTCGCCAAAAACTAAAGAAAATGCTCTTGGATTAATTCTATATTTTCACTCGCATGATACGTTAAAAATTGATTACTTATCTAACGGCCTTTTTCATAATCAATTATATCCTTTAACACTTTAAACTAAAATTAAAGTTGTGTTCATTTTCATAATATAACTTTAGCACTTTAGCATTACTTTAAATTAAAGATAAACACCCGGTTGCAGAAACGCTAATCAAAATTAATCATTTGTTAACAAACCGTTAACGGCTAATCAAATTTTTAATTAACCATTAACAAGCCGTCAACGGACAATCAATCGTTAATCAAATTGTAACAAACATCAAAGTTAATCAACCGTTAACGGGTTATTAACTATATATTGGGTTGCACAAACAACAATCATCATTTAATTAACCGTTAACAAATAATTATTTTTAATTGAAGCTAGTACGTCAATTAATGAATAATCAATTTGACATTTGAGTTTCCAATTAAATTTTAGGCGTGTTATTCTGTATTTATTTGAATAATAAATTAAATTAATATAATATTCTTTATTGTATATCAAATTTGGTAACTTATAACAAAGGTGAGTGGTTGGTAGAACAATTACTATATTTTAAATAAATACATACATATATACAGTTTTTACAAATGATTACAACAATTAAAACAAACAATGTGAGTTCATGCATGAACTATTCCTTCAGATATATTCTTAAACAATACCTATAGGCTTTAAATTATAGAACAAACATGCTGTTACGTAAAATTAGAATCCTGATCCTGGCCACTTACAAACTTTATTACTATGTACTTACCCTAGTAAATCAAAATCAAATATGTATAAATAAATAAAAAATTCGGATTTAGTAAGATAAATCTAACTGATTGTAATGAATTCAAATAAATTAATATTTACGTAAGTTTAAATACGAGTAATACTTCTGATTATATATTACCTGACTGGTTGTAATCTATCATTGAAGTAAATTTTCCCACTATAATTTCTAATTTTCCCTACACGTTGTAGGTAATAAAGGCGCGATATTTGATATTTAAAATGGAATCTGACTTGTCAGATCTTTCCGATATTGAAGAATCCCCACGCAGGGTACGGCCACGTAGAATACGAATGTTACGAGAAAGAGAAAATCCCTTCGAAACCTTTAACAATCACAACTTTAAGTTTAGGTACAGATTAACAAAAACTACAGTTAATAAATTAATACATTTATTTGGTGCAAAAATTCAACCATTAACTGGTAGAAACAAATCGATTGATCCTAGAACACAAATTTTATTATCAATATAATAAAATATGAAGTATAGTATTTTACTAAATACTTAGAACAATATAAACTTTAGTACTCACACATTACGAACGATCAACTGGTAATCTGACATCGCCTTTTTCATTGTTATTATCTCATTTTAAAATAGACGCATGCTCGTTATACCATTTTTCGTTCAGATTCGCTCAGTTTCGTCGTCTAATTATTTGTAAAATACTTATATCTGCACAACATTCTGTTTCGCAGTGAAAATTATTAATCAGCTGTTGATTTGGCGGTATCACGTGAACACAGCGCGGTGTTGCCATCTATTACCACTAATCAACGGCTCATCACATGATGGAAGATTAATAAGAGGTTGATTTGTTTTGTGCAACCCGATTTGAATTTGATGAACATCAATATTTGATGAACAGTTAACTGATTACTGATTTGATTAGCGTTTCTGCAATCGGGCAAAAGTCTTACGGCCGGTTTTATAATAATTCGTAAACGGAAACTTTAGATAAAGTTAAACTTTATTTTAAGGTGACTTTATATACACTTTAAAATATGTACGTTTCATAATAAAAATATCCTTTACTTTAAGTAAAGTAGTTCTAAAGTTTTAGAAATGATTTTAGAATAAACTGTTTATTAAAACTGACTGTCAGAATAATATTTTAATTATGTCTAGAAGAAATAGAGGCGGAAATTTCACATTTGATGAATTAATATATGAACACAAACATGTGTTGAAATGTAAGAAAAGAAAAACTGCAATATTCAATGAAAAGAAAAGGTAAGCAATTTTAAAGGTTAGGTTATTTAATATTTATTTACGCAGAATTTTGTAGGATCCATTGGTAAAAATTGAACAGACTGTCATGGCTAAATTGAAAGTTCAATAACTTAAAATAGCTAGAAAATATGCTTTGGAAAAACAGAATAGTATCAAGTGCGGTGGCCCGCCAACAATAAAAGATATTGGATTTAGTTTTGGAATTATTAAATATATAACGTGATGTGAAACCACCTTTAAAAAAGTTAATAAATACCTCAATTTTTATTTATTTGTTGTTAATTTTATTTTTTTCTTTTATCTGTTCCAATACAAATAAAATTTTCGAGAAAATTTTATTTTTTTACAGTCTATATACAAAGTAGCCATTTGCGCTCTCTTTTGTCAACGCAAAATGTCACTTTGCCGCTCTAGAGCGACAAAGTAGAAAAAACGCTCGCTCCTCAAATTTCTAACTATACAATGTTGAGAAATGTTGCTTGGCTACATTCTTAATGGAAACGTTTAGTCAGGAATTAATGACACTGTAGTTACACATTACCCACTTACATAACCAAACAAAATGCCGCACTGCTGTGAAAATAAAATAGGGCAATCATTTACAAAAACGAAAGTATAAAATGCTTAGATTAGATTGAAGCAATAGCTCAAGAAGAATGGAAAATACCGATAAGTAAAAATAAATAAAAAATAAATTTTTGTTATGCTGGAGGACCCCATTGTGGCGACTGTAGAAAAAATCTTGTGTGTGTTTCGAGCGCAAATGGACATTGTCGATTTCGAGAGAATGCCTCGCTCCTGCGTCGCGCGGCAACAACCTCTCAATCGACAATGTCCCATTTTGCGCTCTTAATACACAAATAGCTATTTCCTTAACCTAAATCTGTCATAAAATAAGTTTTCGTTCCACATATTTCAATTATTAATTCGTGGCTAATATAATCCTTTCTTTGTTTAATATTAACATCTTCGACGGGACTTATTTTCAATAAGTTATTGATGAAAAAGTTAAGGAAAACATTTTTATCAAAAATGTGGAATCAAAACTGATGTTAAATATCCACTTTAAGCTCGTAAAGGAGCTCTCGCATGACTTTATTTTAAAGGACTTTAAACTAATAACTTTAACTTAAAGTCGAATTATGAAACGCTTTTTTCACTTTTAGATCAAACTTTAAAATTAAAGTAACTTTATATTTATTATGAAACCGGCCGTTAAAGTAATCTTAATTAAAGTCTTAAAGTGAACCTGATTATATAAAAACGACCCTAAGTTCTAAGGGCCGATTTTATACTTAGGCTCACTTTAAGACTTTAATTAAAATAACTTTAACGGCCTGTTTCATAATAATTCGTAAAAGCAAACTTTAGATAAAGTTAAACTTTATTTTAAAGTGACTTTATGTACATTTTAAAATATCTACGTTTCATAATAAAAATTTCCTTTACTTTATATAAAGTAGTTCTAAAGTATTAAAAATGATTTTAGAACAAACTGTTTAGTTAAAAATCGTGAGCTGTTAAGACTGACTGTCAGAATAATGCATTTTAATTATGTCTACAAGAAATAGAGGTGGAAATTTCATATATGATGTATAATCACCATGATTTCATTAATATATAAACACAAAAATGTGTTGGAATGTATGAAAATGAAAACTACAAAATTCAATGAAAGAAAAAGGTAAGGTTAGGTTACAGAATATTTGAATATTTATTTGCAAAATTTTTTAAGCTTCAGTTTGTCAAAAAGTTGAACAGGCTGTGAAGCTGTGATGGTTAAATTGAAAGTACAATAACTTAAATATATGGTTTGGAAATATGAGAACAATGTCTTTCTTTATTTATGTATTGCTAATTTTATTATTTCTTGTATCTGTAAAATACAAATAAAATTGTATTTTCCTAACCCTAAATCATCATAAAATTCTTTTTCGTCCAACATATATATATATATATATATATATATATATATATATATATATATATATATATATATATATATATATATATATATTATTATTATTATTATTATTAATTCGTTGTTTAATATTAACATCGTCGGAACTTGAAGAAGTTGAAGAAAACATTTTTATCAAAATTGTAGAATCGAAACTGAGTTAAATATCCACTTTAAGTCCGTAAAGGAACTCTGGCATGACTTATTTTAAAGGACTTTAAACTAACAACTTTAACTTAAAGTTGAATTATGAACCGCCTTTTTCACTTTTAGATCAAACTTTAAAATTAAAGTAACTGTATATTTATAATGAAACCGGCCGTAAGACTTTATTTTAAAGTAATGCTAGAGTGCTCGCTAAAGTGCTAAAATTTTATTATGAAAATGAACACAACTTTAATTTTAATTTAATGTGACAGTGTAGATAAAGTTTATTATGAAAGCAGCCCTATCTAGATTAACATTCCTAATTTAATTTCATTGGCAGATAAATGAATTCTTAAAATTATAGCGCGTAATTTGTTTTCCATGGCCTACCCGATTTTCTTATTCCCAATAATTCTAGCGTGACCCTCTCGGTGATCCTCTGATCCTCATATTTAATGCAATCTTTTTTTTCGAATTATAAGAGTTAAATTTAATTAAATATTGGCCCCTCGCCTCTCACAAAATATTTACTTTAATACCTTTGTGTGCTGCATCGTATACGTCCTTAAACCTGTTTTTTTTTTTTTACAATTTAATTACTTACAGTACAACGATTTTTCTTCCGAGCGAATCAAAAATTCACATTTAATTTAATTAAATTCCTTGTTAGGAGCAGAAGTTAAACAATTTGAATTAAAATAAAATAAAAAGAAAAAAATATAAAATATGATACCTTTTTGTAGGAAATAAATGATATCTGATAACAAAATTACCTACAGTATCTTATGAGGTCAAATGTCAAATACTTTCTGAAAGTGCAAAGTTGAAATCGAGAAATCTAAACATTAAAAAGGCGTGAAAAAGAGAACATTATGGAGGTATTTTTTATCTAGATGAGATCTTCGTAGGTAATCATAACTTTTACCGAAAATTGTCTTAAATATAGAGAGGTAGAAAGATTGATGAACTATTTATCTATAAGATGGTCCCCTTAGTATTATGAAGAATACAACGAAGAATAAGACACATGTTTCATATTTTTTAGAATTTTATTTTACAAGGAATATTTTTTTGGAATGCTTTTAAAATAATCATGAATAATAGGTACCTTTTTGTAATTATTTGTTTTGATAGGCCATTGTTGAACATAATTTGTATTTTATTTGTGGCGAATATTAATTAATTATTATACTTCATGGTTCATGATAATTTATACTTTTCGGTTTTCGGAAACTTTTGGCCTGGAGTGTACCTTGCAGCCATTTATAATTAAAACAGATTTTCATGTAGTTCAGTTTAGTTAAATAATGTGATCTCCACCCATGTTTTGTAAAACGAAAATTAAATTTCTCGGAATTCTACAAGGATGTGAATAGAAGATGAATAATTTATTATAGAGTGATGAACCGCAAATTTTGTTATGTCATACAATCATTTTAAATTGTAATGTGATATTTAGAAAAATTTAATAGGCAAGGAAAAATTAGCCTAAAGCGAAATACGAATGACAGGTATATTTGTTCGAGGGTCACGGTAGAATTATTTTTTTAGAATTTTTTTTAAAATATGTTCAACAATAATAATACACTTCACCCGAGACTTCACCATTCTTTCTTTCCACTTCTTAAAAGCTCCCAATAACCAATTTTCTTTTGAAATGCTTTCAAAATAATTTTTGGGAACTTAAAAACTGTTAAAGCTGAATTATAAATCCTGGTTCGAAAATGCGCTCTTGTTAATACTTAACACATTTTCACTCATAGCGATATTTTAAAAAATTAATTAATTAACTTAACTTTCGCAACTTAATTTCAAATAACATGTAGATAAAAAAAAAAAAAAAAAAAAAAAAAATAGTATCTCGTATAGTTTACAATTTCACACAAAAGTAATTCATATTATTTCAATGTGCACATCATTTTATATAACTGAATATAAGTACCTACTTGTATAAATCAAAGATCGAGCCAAAAAAAATCCAGCACGACTTTTTACCGTTCTGCAACCGATAACGTTGCTGATATGCGGAAATTCCGTAGCAGTATATCTTTGATAAAAGCAGTAAAAGTGTGAAAACGAGAAGAAAATTTTATGGGATTTATAAGAGATTTTCAAAAGTTATTTGCGAGGTTATTTGCTATAAAATTATTTTGTAATAGATCGTAAGTCTATCAATTTGAATTTATGTCACAAATATTTTATAGATTGTATATAACAGCTACTTTGTAGACAAAATCTGTACGTATCTCGAGAAAGTATCTGAAAAGTGACGCCTGTGCTACTGAAATATAATTAATAAGGGGGCTAAATTTTAACTAAAATTATGTACATTTTTACGTAAAAATATGAAATTGCATATTATAACAAGCTACTTCCAGTTTGTAAATGAACAATAAAATTTCGAAGTGTACTTTAAAATGGGTAGTACTAGTACCTTATGCAAAATAAATATGTACATCAAAATAGGATTCTTGTACGATAGGATATGGAAGTGAACCTAACTTAACCTAATTTAATCTAACGCCCAAGTTATACGGGCGCAACTTTTGTGCGTTGGCTTAGATTATTTTACAAGGTTTGTTTAGAAAAATTTCATAAAAAAAACATGAGTATTTTGTCGTTCTCTTCCATTTTTTTCCGTTAGAACAAATATTTCCTACCGTGATTAAAGAGATAATAGAAATTTTAACTATCTTTTGTCTCTAAGACCGGATGCGTTTACTGAAAAGTTAATTGAACTGTGTAAAAACAGCTTAATATATAGTTTTATTTATTTTTTAAACGTGCAATTTTTTTACAAATGTGCACATTGTTTGTTTTTTTAATTGTATATATTTAGTCGAATTTTTCTTCATTGCACTCTTTTCAATGTGTAAATTTATTAGATCCAAATCCATTCACAAATTTAAGTGAATGATTGTTTCGACGGTTGTTTGCTACATGGAATATATTATCAAAAGACGTATCATATTTGTTAAAGTTCTGTAAATTCCATCAAAAAAATTCGCCCGAAGCTTTGTTAAATAAAGTTTTAAATTTATTCCACGAATTTTGCGTCCTTGAAATTCACTTTCGTAATTAAACTAACCTGCCCAACAAAGCGCAATGAAGTCATCCTCGTTCTCCGGCTGACTTATATGCCATCTAAGTCTCCAGGTGCCATCCGAGTCTTCAAACACTAGAAGATGATTTTCATCATCTTGCACCTCATAGTCACTTGAGTCTGTGTTGTTTTCACCGCCTGTTTGACCACAAAAATCATTTTGTTCCACACTTTGAATTATTCTTTTGAGAACTTTATGTTTATTTTCAAATTCTTGCGGCGGTTCTTGAATAGCGAAGCCGGAAGCTTCTTCAAGAGACTGGTCGCCTGATTCGTCTTCGTTTACCATCATTTTTAGACTGCATGGTATGAGAACAAACCTAGTTCCGGCTGGAGATCAGTTACCATGGAAACAGACATACAGGCGCCTTTCAACAGACTCTGAGGCACCAGACTTTCATCACTTGTAACTATCACTATAACTATTTTGTACATATAATTAACTGTTTTTATAAACTAGTTTAAATGTCATATAGTTTTTAAGAAAAAACTTTTAAGTTAGCATAAATGAAGTATTATTACAAACACTTAAAATATGGATTAAATATGTTAACACTACAACAAAATTCATTCTATTTACGAAATAACAATTGAATAATAATAAATAAAACACTAACTAAACATACAACACTGTAACACTCTCGCCATGTTTATACATATCTGACAGATGACAATCGAATACTCGCTCAGTAGGTAAAGTAGACATTTATTCGAGGTTATGTGGTTTTATAGATTTATAGTTAACTTATCACAAATTAACTATAAAATTTTCCGTGTCTAATATTCCTTTAATAGTATAATATAATACGCATTCCATAGTTATTAATATAGATTTAATTAATTTCATGAAAGTAAGGTTATATTGACAACGAAAATGTCAATAAATAGTTTGTCGGAAATTACCGGGATTTCAGAAACATCTACAACTATAAGATATGAAAAAGATAAATCAGAAAATTTAGAAAATTATATATTAACAGTATGTAATAAAACATAAACCATATTTTCATTTATTTAAATAATATATTGTTTCAGAATTTAGAGATCATGAAAGCAGAAATGCATGTATTTTCTAACAACTACAAGAAGATACAAGGAAAATATGTGCAAATTGATAAAGATTGTAAGAAACTCACAAAAGCGTTTGATAAAATGAAAGATAAATAAAAATGATTAGATGATAAAAATTAATAGTTATATTTTTGTATGTTTTTTTATCGTAAATAAATAAGTAAATATATCATCACGGCTTATTACTCATTTCTAAATGTACCAATTTTATTTTTGCAGATTGTAGTAAAGACGACATTATTTGTACCGATGAAGGCGTGGACAGGGTTTAAAAACTGACGTGGAAAGAACACCTCTATTCTTTATTTGGACAAGCTCAGCGGAAATGCTACTTCCACACTAGTCTGTCCTGTGCCTCTCTTTTCAGCCCCTCGTAATTCCCACCCTTTTTGATATCCCTTAAAGTATGTCCAATCCAGTTAGCTTTCTTCTTATTTCTTTTAAAATTCTTCTCCAATCCTTATCAACACCAGTTCATTCCTGACTCTTTCTCCACTCATATTCTTCAATCGTCGCCACAACTACATCTCAAAACTTTCCAGGTAATTTTTCTCCTTCTTCCTCAAGGTACATTATGTTTTGCGATTCTAAATTTAATTTTACTGTCGTGTATAAAATTCTTTTTTATGGCAGATTTTAAAAATAAGAAAAATCAATGAGCCAGTTTCACATATTTCAAATAGTTATTCACGTAACAAGTAAAGCACTAGTGCGCAAAATTTGATTTTGTGCACGGTTCTTTTACTTTGCTCGCGGTCTGCCGAACTGTTAAGAAATGAACCAATTTACGCAAACAAAACAGGCACAAAAACGTCACTTTCTGGACAAGCGGACAAAATTTAAATTTCATGCAATATTTTTCACAGTAGCAAAAAAATTATAATTTATTAAAGCAATCCCCCACTCCTGTGACCTGAAATGGGGTATTCCGACATTTTTTAAAAATATTTTTTTTCATTAGTACATACCAGTAGGACTCTGAATATCTAATTTTGAGTAAGAAAATGGATACATCACGTGAGATATGAATTTTTAAAAATTTCATCGCAATTCAAATTTTCTCGTCATTGGCGCGCTTATGACGTCAAATCGATAGTGACATCTGCAACAAACTTCAGCGTCTAAATCCACATGTTCATGACAGCCATTTGCTTTTTTGCACATGGTTTCAGTAGCAGCGTGTATTACAGAGTTTGTTTGTGGTGAAAATACGAGTAATATTTCATAATTATGGAACCTGATTATACAAAGATTGATTCTGGTAACCTGCTGTGGGTTCTGCCATGGTAAATGATTATTTTCTCCATAACTCACAATACGTGAGTGCAGAAATACGTAATGTTAAAAGCCGAAGGTATGTTTTGTTCGAGAATTGCTGCAAATAAAGTGGACGAAATGACAAACAAGAAATATACGCGCGTGTTAACTACTGGCACCATCTATGATTCTAAACGTAAATATCTACCGTGAAATGAGCAACAAATTATCAATTTCACGTCACAAATTTCAAGGACGTTTCTAGAGCTGTAAAAATTCCAATTTTCTAACATTAAATTATGAATTAAAATTTTTTAATAAACATGTTTTATTATATTTTCCTACTTTATGAAGATGTAAACTATAGAAAAAAGTTATTATTTTGCATTATTTCCATATCACCGAATTACCCCAATGGGCACGTCATTCATAGCCAATAGGATAACAGTTTGTCCACCACAACCACATATCCTATTTATATAAATAAAAGTAGGCGATAGTTTGGCACATGTTAAGCTGTATGAACTTTGACGTCACATACCTACTGTTTCAAGTGACTTTCAAAATATTACAAAAATTTCAACAATTAATTGAAAAATATATTTCAAATTTGAGCAATTTTATGAACAATATTTTTAAAAATTTAATACTGAGAAGGCATACAAAAATATTTGCAACAGCCCTATTATTTGAATTGAATTATTTTTGTAGCTTGTTTGAACGGCCAATTTTTACCGAGACGACAGTGCGTCGTAGGTCGCTAGTCCAACACTCAATAGATGGTGCGGTCGTATGTTTTCTCACAGTTTAAAATTCAGTTCTGCAGTTTTAAGAAATGTAGTAGCGGTATTTGCCTACATTACAGATATTGAAGTTGTATTTTATATGTATAAACAGAGTATTGTAAACTCTTCCTTTGTTGGTTTAGAGGTAAAACAGAAAACTGTAAACTCGATCCGGCATATTACGTCATAGCCCGGCCTGTAATTGGTGCGTTTTGAACGCAGTGTAATGTTTTCAAAGCATTTAAAAAAAATTGAAAAATATTTAACCATTTATACTGTATTTCACATAAGAATAGAATGGCGCTGATGAGCCAGCCTGTTATACACATACATAAATCTTATGAATTAGTTTTGTTTCGTGTATGACATACTTGACATCTGGAAACGTCAAAATTTGATCATTTTGAAATATTTAGTAAATAAACAGTTACCTACTTAAAGTTTTTAAATCAGAAAGCTGGAATCGTAGACCCTATCTTGCTCCTCAACTAACTATACTGTATTTCAGATAAGAATATACTTGAGGACCTCAAGTATATTCTTATCTGAAATACAGTATAGTTAGTGTTTTTATAAATGTTTTATATTTTATTGTAACAGAGTAATTTTTCACTATTTTGATATGGTGGAAACCCTCGAAGTTGTTATTAATACAAACAGTCAACGTTTAATTTAATTTAAATAAAAATTAAAATACTTTTCTTCCCTTGCCAGTAAAAGAGCCCGTTGTCAGATAAATAACTGTTTAAAATTTTGTTTTCCACGGCATACCTGATTTTCTTTTTCCAGCGTGACACTCGTGTAAACAAAATAAAATTTTTGATATTTAATCTGACATTTATTTTAAATTCTTTTTTGTCAATGTCACATTTTATTTTTATTATTATTTAATATGAAAAATCCTATAAATTATGGCAGATTACATTATGATGTATGTAATATACGATAATTTCACATTTATAAATATAATTTATATTTTTTTCTAGCCAAAATTTAACTATAGAGACGGTGTTCTCATAGGCAATTGGTTTGAAGACTCTTGTAAATATGTCCACAGTAAATTCAAACATGAAACTATTTTCCATACTGATTATCCTGTTAAACCTATTGATAACGAGGTTTCGAAAACGCAATATTGGAACAACATAATTAAAGGAGATGTATGATACTAATAATACGTGTGTAACAAAAGTTTTGAAAAAAAAAGTAAGACTTCTTCATCAAATAGCAATAACGTTTTTATTGAAACCTTGATATGATGGGTTGTTCTTTGCTCCTATAAATTAAAGAGATAAGAAATTAAATTTTACAAGACTGATAGGGGACCATTATCTTCAATGCTACGCAGTTTTTTAATACATTTGTCTCTGGATGATGTTAAATCTACTTCCCGAATCGTCAGAAATATTCTTATATGTAACTGTTGTTCGTTTTGGTATTCCTTGCCATTATTGTATTCTTTTCTGCAGAGAAATGCCGAAAAGTCTTCAATCAGACGCGCCTTAGATATATTTGGGGGATTATACCCTCTCTTCTAAAAAATGTTGGCTCTGCAGCATCTGGAGATTCGCTCAATCTGGACCGCTGTCTATTTGATTACATTATTTCTTTTTCAAAATTTTAAATCATTTCCGACCAAAGTTCTGCTAACAAAAATTTTTAAAATTCAAAATTATCGAGATAATTTGCTCATTGACGTTCTAAATTTGTTTTGAGCACTTTGAATGAGTACTGATTCAATTTGGGGGCAAAAGTTCGGGTCGCCCACTTTTTGGTAAATTAATACATAATTCTCGTACAGTTCGGTAAATGGTCATCAGTCAAATATTTTGAACCCCAAAAACTTTAACAATTTCCCGTTTCGACTATCTATGTCCAACTAACCTATAGATATATTTGTGTATCAAGTTTGTATAACATTTTTCAAAACTTTTTCTGGAAATTTTAACATGGTATAATATAAAATGATTATTATGTGTTTATTATGTCCAGTAACAACTAGATTACACCTTATTTAGTAATAAAATTTTTCTCAAAACTTTTGTTACATATTGTGAACGAGTAGGTTGGCAATACAAATGTTTTTATGTATAGGGATATTTTGATTGGTAAAAATGATTTTTCAATGAGAGTTGCAAGTGTAAAACGTAAACGTAAATGGTTGCAATAATTATATATATTTTTCTACACATCTCTTCCTTTAATTTATAAATCCTTCTTCCAGCTTAATATAACAGGTTATGGGCCCAGGCTCGCGGTTATTTTGAAGAAGGATTGTGCGGTCGTATAAAAAAAGTTGTTGAGCACCGGTTGAAGTAAGGTTAAGTACGAGAAAAAAAGCGCGAAAAGTGCGCGGGTTTTTTTCGGTTGTTGAAAAATAGTAAAAAAAACGGTACAGCAACTAAATAAAATGGATAGTGTAGGAAGTGTGTTGATTGTAAAACTCTCTGGTGAGAATTGGACAACTTGGAAATTTCAAACTCAAATCGCACTTAAGTCAAAGGGACTTTTGAATATTGCAACAGGCGTCCAGGCAAGACCAGCCACAAATCCTGAAGAATGGGATAAGAATGATGCAAAAGCTCAAGAGATAATTGTAATTAGATTAGAGGACAAACCACTACAACATGTGTTGTCATGTCAAACAGCTGCACAAATGTGGAATAAGTTGAAATCGATTTATGAGCATACGTCGCAGGTCAGTATACATTTACTACAACAAAGATTCTTTGCTTTAGAATACAAAGGAGGCAGTGTAACAGAACTTATATCTCAGTTAGAAGATATAAGAACTCAACTTAAGCATCTTGGTGAAGAAATAAGTGAAAAGATGATTATTACGAAAACCCTAATGTCGCTACCAGAAAACCTCAAACATTTCGTTTCAGCTTGGGAGTCCATGTCAAGTGACAACCAAACCTTAACTGAATTAACTTCTAGGCTATTAATTGAAGAAGAAAGAATGAATCAAAGTGAACAAGCTACAGCACTAGCTGGTAAAAGTAGTAAATCGTTTATGAAGCGTTCGAATGTAGTAAAATGTTATGAATGTGACAAGCCAGGTCACTTGAAGAAAAATTGTCCAAAGTTAAACGATTATAATAGAAAAAGTCCAGAAGTTAAAAAAAAAATGCTTTTACTGCAAGAAGGAGGGACATGTCATAGAACATTGCTGGCATCGAAAGAAGAAAGAACAAAATAAAGGTGGAGTATCAAATGCCTTTATGAGTTTGTCCAGTATGGAAGATTTTTCAGCGTTTATTGGGGAATCTAAACTTACATCGGAAGACTGGTGTTTGGACAGCGGTTCAAGTGATCACATGTGCTTCAATGCTGAACAATTTGAATATTTGAATACTTCTCCTGACAAGAAACAAGTGAAAATCGGTGATGGATCCTTTATAAATATAAAGGGAGTAGGACAAATTAGATTACAAGCTTGGAATGGGAAGGAATGGCTACAAACTGTTTTAAATGATGTACTATTTGTACCAGAGTTAAAAGTAAATCTTTTTTCTGTAGGAAAGGCGTTGGATAAAGGTTTTATGATGCATTCTGAAAAAGGAAAATGTGAAATAGTAGATAGCAATGGCTTGGTCAGAGCTATGGCTCAGAGGCAAGGTAAGCTGTTTAAGATGAATTTTAAGTACGAAAAGGAAAATGATACAGACAATCCTGAATGTAAAATAGCTGAAAGTTTGACAGATTGGCATCGTAAACTTGCGCATATAAATTTTAAACAGGTAAAAGACATTTTAAAGAGTAATAATATAAATTATATTGAAGATAACGAAGATAAAAATCCTTGTATTGATTGCCTTAGAGGTAAACAACATAGACTACCGTTTCCAACAAGTGAATCACGTGCTAAGAAAACATGTGAACTTATACATGGTGATTTATGCGGCCCCTTTGAAGTCTCATCTCTGGGAGGAGCAAACTATTTTCTGCTTTTAAAAGATGATTTCTCGAAATTTAGATTTGTTTATTTTCTGAAAGCAAAATCTGAAGCATCTAAGAAAATAGAAAGTTTCATATGCTTGGCTGAAAATCAGACTGGAAATAAAATAAAGACATTGCGTACTGACAACGGGTTGGAGTTCATCAATGCAGAGCTGCAACAAGTGCTTGAAAAGAAAGGTATACGTCACGAAAAATCATGCGTGTACACTCCAGAACAAAACGGGCGAGCCGAAAGAGAGATGAGGACGCTAGTTGAAGCAGGCAGAACTTTATTGCATAGTAAAGACATGAATAAGTCTTTCTGGGCTGAAGCTATAAGTTGTGCAACTTTTGTATTAAACAGAGTCAGTACAAGCTCTGTCAAGGATAAATCGCCATATCAGGTGTGGTATGGTAAAGACTATAAAATGGAAACGTTTAAAATTTTTGGATCTAATGTTACTGCACACATTCCAAAAGAAAAAAAAAGAAAACTAGACGTAAAATGTAATACAGGCATCTTCGTCGGTTATAGTGAAGAAACAAAAGGGTATAGAATTTATTTACCTCATAAAAATAAAGTAGAAATCACCCGAGATGTAATATTTCTGCCTGAAGTACAAAAAATGAAGAAAACTGAAAATAGTATAGCAGAAAAACCAGTATTATTAGACATGGATACAGATGAAAATGATAATACTCACGTCAGCAACTCAGAAGAAGAAGTAGAAGATCCAAGAGAAAACCGAAAATTAGATAACTCAGAAAATTCGAGCGAAAATGAAAGTCCAGACGATTACGATAGTTTAGAGAATTCAGAAAGCTCGAATACTGAAGAAGATGTAACTGCAAGTGAACATCCAGTAACAAGAAACAGAAGAGAAGTAAAAATACCTGAGTGGCTCAAAGACTATGAAACAAATTTTTATTCAGCTACAGAAGAACCCATTAGCTTAGAACAAGCAGTCACTGGAGAAAATGCAAACAAGTGGCAAAAAGCGATGGAAACAGAGTTAAGTGTGTTACGTGAAAACAATACGTGGAGTGAAGTGCCATGGCCTGTAGATAAAAAGGTGATTGAGAGCAAGTGGGTGTTTAAAATTAAAAGTGAAAATCAGTTTAAAGCTAGGTTAGTGGCTCGTGGGTTTCAGCAGGAGAGCAGTGAAGAGCTATACGACATTTACGCCCCTGTTGCCAAACTGACTACTTTCCGAATTCTGTTGGCGGTGGCAAATGAATTGAAGTTACCAGTATTCCAAATGGACGTGAAAAGCGCGTTTTTATATGGCGAAATCTCTGAAGAGGTATACATGTCATTACCTGGTAAAAATAAAAATAATTGCAATACAGTTTGTAAACTAAATAAATCTATTTATGGCCTTAAAAAATCTCCAAAATGTTGGAATACCAAATTTGATTTATTAATGAAAAATGAAGGTTTTATAAGGTCCAAAAATGACTACTGTTTATATTGTAAGTGTTCACCCATTAATAAATTGTATGTTTTAATTTATGTGGATGATGTGCTAATTGTTGGTACAAATTTAATTGAAGTTGAAAAACTTAAAGTCATTTTAAACAAAAATTTCAAGATGAAAGATTTAGGCATTATATCTTGTTACTTAGGTATAAATATTAAACAAAATTTGGAAAAAGGTTACACAGAGTTAAATCAAACAAATTATCTGAAGGGTGTTTTGAAACGTTTCGGTATGCAAGATTGTAAACCAATGAACACACCCATGGATAATAACTTTGATTTTAATCTTGTAAAAGGCGATAAAAGTAACCCGAAATTGCAAACAGTATGTAGGCAGATAATTGGTAGCCTCATGTATGCAGTTTTTGGTACTAGACCTGATCTATGTGAATCTGTTTGTGTACTTAGTCGTTTTCAAGATAAGGCAAATGAAAATTTATATGTTGCACTTAAAAGAGTACTACGCTATGTAAAAGGTACTTTAAATTTAACGTTAATATTTAAAAGTAATAGTAATAAAAATGTTATTTTGTATGGATATGTTGATTCAGATTGGGGTGGGGACATTACCGATAGAAAGTCAACAACAGGCTCCATTTTTAAATTATTTAATTGTACTGTTTCATGGGCAACTAAGAAACAACAAAGTGTCTCTTTGTCCTCAACTGAATCTGAATTTATTGCACTTAGTATAGCTGTAAGCGAGGCTTGTTGGCTACGGAAAATTTTGACTGACTTAAATTTAATTCCGGTTGATAAACCTGTCATCATTTATGAAGACAATCAGTCTGCCATTCGAATAGCCAATAACCCTGAAAACAATAGAAGACTGAAACATGTAGATATTAAGTATTTCTTTGTTAAAGAAAAGATCGAAGAAGGTTCGGTGAATATAATATATATAAAAACCGAAAAACAATTAGCAGATATGTTCACCAAATCTTTATCGAAAAACAAATTCTTAAAATTTAGAGATAGATTGGGGTTAACACTTAATGTTTAAAAACACGAATCAGAATTGTAAAAACATTTTTATTGAGGGGGTGTGTGAACGAGTAGGTTGGCAATACAAATGTTTTTATGTATAGGGATATTTTGATTGGTAAAAATGATTTTTCAATGAGAGTTGCAAGTGTAAAACGTAAACGTAAATGGTTGCAATAATTATATATATTTTTCTACACATCTCTTCCTTTAATTTATAAATCCTTCTTCCAGCTTAATATAACACATATGTTATCAATTATTTTCACTCAGTTCTGGGTGTGCTAAAATAGGTACTTTGTGTTAGGGAATAGACAGAGCATTAATGTTTGACCATGAGGATGAACTGTATTACGAAAATTATTCAGCTACTACTGATTTAGTTTATAATTGGTTGCCTCGATGCAAGAAACCTTTAAGAGAATATAGTACCGTACATATGACTTACGTACCCCAACAAGATTATGCTTTGAATTTTGTAAGTATTAATATTTGTGGGATGATGAGGTACAGGATGCGGCAGAGCAACCTCGCTAGTTTTACTATGGCATTGTGAGGCCAGTAGAGGTCGTAAAAGGGTGTGTCTATGGAGGCAGGTGGATGGGATGCTATGGTTACAAAAAATTCAATCGTACACATAATGTGGACGAACGAGCAACGCGCTTTTGCCATCCGCGTAAACGGGTCACCGTCCAACGCGCGTTTTGTATTCGGTACCAAATACCGCCTCGCCAAGCAGTTCTAAGTCCGAAATTCGATTACGTTGTTGATAAAAACCTTTAGGGAAACAGGATCTGTTGTCAGGAAAGACCGCGGACAACCATGGACTGCTCGAACACCCGAAAACATCGACGCTGGGAAATCGGGCAGTTACCATCAATTTTGAGCAGAGCATCGAACTCGCCGAAAGCTGGTTTCGGTTCAGGATCAGGTTAATTTATTTTTTGAGAGATCGGTTCGTTTGCGGTTCTGGTTGAAGCATTAATAAAATTGCGGTTTTGTTCCGGGTTCAGGTTTTGGGTTCATGTTCGGTTCGATCTAATAAAAATTGAATAAATGTTCAGCTACAAGTATCACGATTACGTTTACGTTTCGAACTGAGAATGAACCTGAACCCGGAGCTGAACCCTGAACCCGAATTTTAATACCCGGTTCGGTTCTAACTCGGGTTCAATTGAAAAATATACCTGAGGTTCGGTTCTGGGTTTGGATTCAATGCTCTGATTCTGAGGGTGAATTTTTTTGTCCCAAATCTTGAAGAACTAGGCTTGGAGAATGTCTGATTTCCCTGAGAGGCGATTTTCCTTGTTCCTTGGCCCGCGAACTCGCCAAATTTAACACCGTGCGGCGGCTTTTTTCTGTGAGGTAATCTCAAAGCCGAGGGACTTGCAAGCTCTACAGAAACCAATCCGCACAGAATTCCGCCGTATACTCCAAGAAATGTTCGAAAGAGTTGGTATGCGAAACTTTATAAGTCGCATGCAACAGTGTTTGGACAATGACGGACACCACTTGGCTGATATTATTTTCAAAACCAAACAAAAATAAATAAATATATCATCACAGCTTATTACCCATTGCTGGGTGTGCCAATCTGCTTTGTACACAGATATCGGTAAAGATGATATATGTATTTGCACCGTGCGGGCGCTTACCAGGCGTCACCTCACGGGCACTCATTGCCGTCGTGGAGAGTGCACCACAGGGGTCAATTTTGTGCCATTTAAAATTGGAAATATTTGGCGTCGGTCGGGATCGAACCCAGTTCCCCAATTCGCGACCTGACACTCATGTAGAGGTGGGCGCGTGAGCAACTTTTTGTTCACGATCACGCACGCTCACGGAACTAAAAATGTAGTCACGACCAATCACGCACGACTTTTTATGTTTGATTCATGATCACTCACGCTCACGATTTTATTTTGGCACTCACGCCCGATCACGCCCGGCGGGTCACGTTCATATCACGTAATTGTTTCTAAGTACATTTAAGCCTACTTAACAAAGTCAAAAGTTGTTATCTAATTTGTTATCAAATTGGTAAAAAGTTAGGTAACAGATTGGTTTCATTGGAAACGAATGTTTATGTATAAATAGGTTGTTCTATTCCTTCACAAATATCATAAATTTGGCAACAAATTATGATCGTGTCAAACGGGCTTAAAGATTTGTATATCTTTAGTGAAATCGGAGCAACTGTGTATACAATTTTGGGTACAACAATAACACTATTTTTATGCAAAAAATACTGTTGATGACATATTTGGATATAATAATGATAAAAAAGAATGTAAAGTAAAAGATAGAAATTGACATTTTTTTTTAAATAAAAAATAGAAGAAAACTTGTACTCACGCCCGATGAAATTTCAATCACGCCTGATCACGCACGGTAATTTTTTAGTGCCTCACGCTCACGTCCAATCACGACGCAAAATTTAAATTATACTCACGATCAGGCGGGTCACGTCGTGACCCATCGTGACCTGACAAAATCACGGCCCGCGCCCACCTATACACTCATGCACGCGGCCATGAGACCCCATAAAGAAAACTACATGAGATAAAACCTCCCATGTTGTAAGTTCCGGATGTGAAAATATTTTTTTTTTAATTCGAGTATTTATTTTTTAATCCTCCTTTAAAACTAAGGAGGTTGCCTTGCCCTACCATGTAGATATTTATTTATGTATGTATGATAAATTTTGAAATAAGTTATTAATAATTTCTTATTAAAAGGGAAATATAACAAATTTCGACTTACGAAAAGTGAAAAAATTAAAGTGGAAATATGAAACTTTACTTGGAACTGATTCCTGGACTACTGAAATTCGAGATAATTATTTGAAGCCAGAGTCGGCAGCTTACACAGTGAAACGAAAAGCTATACCACGGTTTGTACAAAAATTAGTACTAAAATACGTAACAATTTCTTAAAATGTTTCTGTTCTTACAGTGAGATGTCTTCAAAAATACACAACATCAACAATCGTTTTAAAGATTATAAAACTCGCGGCAGACATATAAACCTAGTACCGGATTTCGAACTTGCTTTATTAAGCAGACCTTGGCCCCATTTTTATTACTAAATAAAATTATAAAAACAATAAATGAGTATTATTATTTTTAAAATTCCGTATAGAAAGATATTATTAGTATTATTTAACTCACAGTATACCGGGATATACTTTATTTTTGTTATACCCGGTGTCTGCAAACTGTTAGGAAATACGAATTATTATTGAGAATAAAATCAAGCAGGCCGTGGAAAACAAAATTTATACTTATTTTAATCAGTTAGTTATTTGGCATTTAAAATTAAGTTGCATATTTAAAGTATTATTGTGAGTATAAATAAATATGGAATTAACTAAAGAGAGCACTTTCCTTAGTTTTTGGCGAAAAAATTAATTAACGTAATATTTTATTTGGCAATATGCAACATTTAGATTAATTGGACTTAGAAGAAATTACGGGGTAGAAGGTTTTCATCTAGAGGAGATTGAGCATTTAATATTTAAAAGAAAAGTATAATGCAGTGTATTATTGTTGAAGGGAAATACTTTGAAAATATTTAAAATAAAATTCTCACATCTAATTTTAGAGTGACTCTAATCATTTATTTTTCAGTCAGGCACGTGAGGCAGTGCCTCACCAGTAGAAATAACTCGAATATCATTTTAATAAATTAATAGTTTTAATTAATAAGCTGTAAATAATGTAAAGTTGTATGTAAATTAAATTTAAACTTATTCCGTTACCGCTTGTGTTTATAAATATCAAAAGAACAATTTAAGCCATCACCATAACTATATGTAATGCAGTTCATCTACACCTTGTGAGGCTTGCCTCTGATATATGTATATACTCGAAATGAATAGTATCAGGGGCTTTTTTTGTAATATAACGCGCCGGTATGGTGTTCCGGCACCTATTTTCGACGGTTTTTTGAAAATTGTTTAGTTTTTTATTTATTTTGATTTTTTATTCCTTCCATTTTATGATTCTTCGAAAACCATATGAGTCATGGTTTGAAGGTCAATGTCATATGATAAAGTGTCAATGTCATATATATGACATTCACACTTCAATGCAAACCTAATTTACACCAAAATAATCTTTTGTGTAATATCAAATTATTTTATTTCATTCTATGAATTGTCTATATTGATAGCTTATACATTGTTTCATTAATAATTTTGACTAATTTATCACTGACAACACTTATTCGATATCTTTAAGTAAAAAAATCGGTTCATTAAATTCCAGAGAAATTTCTCTGTTAAATTCGCACTTTTAGCTTTGTAAACTGCTGTGACGTCAGAGATATGGCGCCGTTACATAAATTTTAATTTCAAATACTGATTATTGGTAGTCACAATGTTTAATTTTTAAATTTTAAACTTTATATCATTCATTTCCACAATGGTCATATAGCCCATTATGGAAATATAAATTGCGCCAACGATATATTGATTCACATTCACACATTACATGTGTTATATACTGTTCTATTTTTTCAATAAAAAATTTAACAAAATGTGCGTTCCGCCATCTTTTTTCCTTAGTACCGGTACCTTTTTTTCTACAAAAAAAAGCATTCAGTAGTATAATGTCTAATGTTTTTGATAATTCTTTCATCCCAGTACGCAATACGTGCGCTAGACAAGAAGCTGTTTGAGACTAGCCTCAAATGCAAAATGCAATGAGTGCGTAAATGATAAAAGATAGGTACTTTCCTTTCCAGACGGCCCAGGAGACCGTATATCTATTCTACATTGTTGCAAGCCATATTAAATGTTAACTGCATTCTGCATACGAACATAAACATAAGAGTATTTAATTTCTTTACCTTTTCCTTGTGTTTATAGTTTACAGTGTTTTTGAATTTTAGTTGAAAAGTAAAACAAATATAATGGCTTTGGTTGGAAGCTCCAATTTAAGAGATAACATCAATTTCAAAGTAAGTGCCAATGTAAGGTATTCTGCAGATATGATTTTTTAATTAACAAATATTAATTTCATAAACTAATTGAGAGAAAATATTATTTCTTTTAAATGAATCAACTGGCTACATAGAGCTATTATTATAGTACCTACTGAATTTTCTTATTAAGTGTTGCCTCATCAAAGTTTTGATGCACAAGCCGTCACTGCTATTATTATTTGATAACAAAATTATGACCGTGTTATACGGGTTTTGCGAAAAATAGGCAATTTACAGCATAGAGTGCCATGGACCTATATAGTAATCTTAAGGCACTCTGAAATATGATGTAAATTATGATATTTTTTTTCATAAAATAAATAAAATGTTTTTTCTAAAGCAGATTTTAAAGTGCGCTTTTGTTTATCTAAAATAGCGGATCAAGTAGTAGCACTTTATCGACAAGGGCAGGTAAAATTTTAACGGTTTGTTAGTAACAACTCAATTGTGCAATTAACGTTATCAGAGAGCTATTATTGGAATAGAATCACAATTTATAATAAATTTTAAGATTGGGCTTAAATGATAATTTAATATTGATCTAATTTTAAAAAATATGCTACAGAAAAAAAATATTTTATTTATATACTGCTATAAATTACCGACTCGCGAAAAATAATTCCATCGTCTGCTACAAAAAATAGCTAGTGGTTAAGGACTTCTACACTATTGTATTCCTTACAAAAAAAAAATGCATAGCCTCAAAATCTACACATTAGGATCTGTTAAAGGAGAATTATAAAGCTTGTGCTTACAATTTAAAATGGAATTTTATTGAATCGTACAAACAGTCTGGTAGAGGTAGTCAGTTTAGATAAATACATTCTGTAACATATAACTGGCAGTGTCACATATAACATCAACCCAAAAACAACAATACAGACTAAAGAAATCACAAAATTTGCCAATCTTACCACCTAGTGTGTAATAAAACATCCAACATTTACAGGATAAAATAACTAATATTAACTTCTTTACTACAAGTAATTTCAATTAAAATATTTTGATACAATATTTAGCCAAACTGTTAAAACAATTTTAGTATGAAGGTGGTAAAAAAGGCATTCCCTTAACCTAAACTTAAAATATCATTGAACATCCCCAACATTTTGGCGCCATTTTTTCAACAAGCTTCCTTTTTCGTAAGGCGTCGAAAAATTCGTCGTAAAATTTGAATTAGGCGAAAATGATCGTTGAAAGTTATTACTCGTAAACGGGGTATTCCCGAAATTATTACTAAATAAATTACACGAACTTACACTAGAATTTAGAACATTTTGTGAGTAGTTAGTTTCACGACTAGACGGCCTAGGATATGCAAAATGATTCCACTCATTGCGAGGTTTTTGAGGCTTAGAACAAATATAAATCTGCTGATCTGGCCGCAAATTTGAATAAATTCTCTGGTGGCATAAATTAGGAGGAGAATTATTGCAGTAGACAGGTTCAGACAGGACTGAAAACCTGTCAAATTCACCGCAAACCGAATTAGTCCTTGAAGAAGGTAAAGAATTGAAAATATTATTTTGTTGACTGCTAGCTTGCGAGCCAAATCCAGAGCTTTGGCTTGAAGATCGACTTAAATTTGAAAAGCTACCCACGTTGTTTAAAAAATCGTTAGATTTCCAGTAACCGCCGGCTACCCAACTACTCTGGGTAACGTTCCGCAATCTCGGGGGTGATAAAACGGGTTTTGGTCGCGATAAAAGCGGAGACGAAACGCGGAAAGCAGCCGGAATTTCATGTCCGTTTAATTTTTTTGGGTAAGTACTTAAATGGAGATCACTTAAACCTTTGTACCAATCACCTTCGGATGATTTATTTGGAGATTCTTTTAGTTCATAATGAGAACTGTTTATTGAATCGTTGAGACAACTTTTTTTAGTAGAAATGCTTTCGTTTGATGATCCTCCAGATCGGTACATTGTAGAAAAATTGAAACATGGTGTGCTATTAAATTCAAATTGTTTATCGAAAACAGGCATAACCGGCATATCATTTTTACTTAGATTAAATAATTTTAATGATTCGTTACTAGATATATCAAACAAATTATTTTTTGAATTTTCACTATTTTGACTTTTAAAAGTAGAATTTAACAATTCTACATCACATTCGTCATCAGAAAATTCATTTTCTATTTTAGTTTTCTTGATTAAGGTTATTTTTTTTGTTTGTTTTATTGTGGAAGACGGACAAATTATAATAAAAGAACAAATGACTAATTCAACAAAATTTGATGATTGTAATAATTGTAAATTACTTAAAAATAGAACAACCCACGATAGACTTTTTGTAAATTCTAATATTGTAGTGTTGAATAATAAAATGGCGGATTGTAAAAATAAACCAGTAAACAATAAAACTAAATTTGGATTGTATGGTAAATATAAATATTTTAACGCATTGTCTTGTAAAAATATTTCTTGTAAAGTGTTAAATAATTCATTTAAACAGTTGTAGACTAAATACGATATATCTCTAAAGAGCAACGTGTATGGCACAATACTATTAGGCAGTGAAATTTCAATATCCCCCTTTTTAAAAATTTCTACCAATCTTACTACGGCTAAAATGAGTGTTGTATATCTAATGGCAGTGACAAACACTGTTTGTTTGGCAGTTTTGGATATCCCTGAAGAGGATTGGTTCAAATCTAACAGAGTCAAACCCTGTTTTCGTAAAGTTGAAAGCCGCAATCCCAGAGCGATTGATTTTTGCTTGTCTAGGGTCCGTTTTACGACCTGCTCGCATTGAGGGCAGAGTCTATAGGCGCGTTCCAATTGTTTCCTGAAAGTGGAGCATCGATTAGAATAAGCGTCAGAGTGAAAATAAATTTGGCAATAACATACATGCGAATATTGCCAAAAATAAAGAAAAGAATTTATTATTCGTAGATATTTATAGTGATTGAAAAATGTCTTAACAAATGAGAAACATTTTGTTTTCAGAACGCTAAATATTAACATAAAACTTTATAAGTAATTTAAGTTCTGTTTATTTTAATCCAAACCAACTCGAGCAACCTTGAAGTTTGAAGTGCTTGGAATCAGCTGATATGTGTACGCGTGTCACTTTGACAAGAACAATATTCTGCCTTTTTAAAATTTTGAATTGTTAAAAAGTTATTATTTTTAATTTCATGTATTTTACTGCCTGAAAATTGTAAAATAATAACATTTTACCAGGTCAAAATCAAAATAAGTCAAAACATTGGCCTTGTCAAAGTGACACGCGCACACTAATCAGCTGATTAAAAGCACTTCAAGGTTGCTCCTCGAGTCATGTGTCTGCTCGCGCACTATACTGCTACCTTCGTCAGGGTAAAAACACAAATTATTTAAATAAATAATAAAAATAAATTGTTTCTCTATTTTGCGTCTATAACAAAGCTATTACAACACCCAAAAGAGTTCGTTAATAACTCATAAGGTATCCTAATTCGAATGCTGTAATACACTAGCACAATTTATATTTTTAAAGTTGGTAGCTATAAATGTCAAAAAATATCAAATGTCAAATCTCACTAAATAAACGAAAACAAACAATTATTAGGAATTTTATTTGTATATAATTTTGAATTGAAAGTAATAATAAGTAAAGAAGAAGCAAAGAAAGAAATAGATATGTTCTTCTTGAACGTCAAAACATCAAATGAATTTTCAATATATACTATTATTCACGAAAGATGACTATTCAAGGTCACTATTTGGAAGAAAGAATACACAGCACTTTATGTAGTAGTGGCTTAGCAACATTTTGTATTAGAAAGAGAATGATTATTGGATTAAATAGATATATGATCTATTTAATTTATGTGGTGTGACAGATATAAGTAAATGGTGCCGTTATTTTCAAACCCACTAAAAATAGCAGTGACGTATGTCGTATAGTTACAGGCATGTAATTATCTATGGGAAAATAAATTCTGGGATGCAGTCATGTAATTATTTATAATTTGCGTCGACGTTTCGATCCTACCAGGATCATCCTCAGGAACTACAGAAAATTATGAATAACAATTTTTTAAAAAAAAAAAAACATTGGCTTTTAACTGCGAGTATATGAGCACATACGAAATAATTAAAAATGTACAAAATTTTGCCGTCAAACGTTGAAACAAATAATAAATATTTACAAGACTGCATCCCAGAATTTATTTATTATTTTAACGTAGATGAAGAACATAAAATTTTAAGAGAAGCATAATTTAAAAAAAATCAAAGTATATTTTTTATATTTTCAGTTAAAATGGATCCATAAATATTTCGCGTTGCACAAATATGGGTACGAAATGCAGTGAAGTTATCTGTAAATAATATATCAGACGGTACCCTTGAATAGTCTTCATTATATTTTTACGTGAAATGAAGTATAAAGTATTATTCACGAAAGATGACTATTCAAGGTCATTTATGACCCGTCTGATATAATATTACTTGCATATAACTTCACTGTATTTCGCGCCCATAGGCGTACAACGCGAAATATTTATGGGTACATTTTAACTGAAAAAATAAATGTATTTAATTGAAAATTTTATTTCTTCTTAAATAACGCTTTTCTCAAAGTTTTCTGTTCTTCATCTACGTTTTTGCATAAAACAAAAATATAGACTTGACGTAAACCATAAAATAATTTGATTTGAATGTCAACGCCACTGGATAAAAATCACTGCAGATGGCAGTATAGTAGATAATTACCTGTCTGTAACTCTATGACATACGTCACTGCTATTTTTAGTGTGTTAGAAAGAAATGACACTATTTACATACATCTGTCACACCACACAAATTTAATACATACGTTAAATCATCTTTCTTTTTCTAATACAAAATGTTGCTAAGCTACTGCTATAAAATGTTGTTTATTCTTTCTTCGAACAAATGACCTTGAATAGTCATCTTTCGTGAATAATAGTTTAGTTTAATAGGTACATTGAATTTTCATACGTCACGTTAATAACACAAAATTCCCTAAATTTTGAAATTACGATTTTTTAATTTAAAAACTTCATAAAAGGCACAAAATATAAAAAATGGTATAAAGAACTCATTTCATAATTGTAGTTTATTTTGTTAGAAGGGTTACTTCTCACAAAATAAAATGACAATTATGACATTCGTTCTTTAATGCACCACAGATTAGAAATATGTTTTGTTTGTATAATAGATTGGAAACTGTGATGTTATTAGAAGACACCATCTTCAGCGCTACTCTTTGGTTGCTACCGGAACTATTTTGAGTATGTAGGCAACCCCATAACATCTAAATATGCAATCCGCATTGCCTCCCAGTGTTTCATATTTATGATATATATATATATATATATATATATATATATATATATATATATATATATATATATATATATATATATATATATATATATATATATATATTTATGATATAAAGTAGACAATGAAAACCAACATTTATAAAACATGTATGGTTCATATATTTTTTTTTACAATAATACAAATAATTGTTTTATATAATATTTGTAAACAATTTATAAGAAAATATAAACGCTTTTTTAGTGTTATTATACAGGTTGGATCTTTGATTAAACTATAAGTAATCAGTCTCGGTATAAATAAATAGTACAATTTTTTATGATTTACCTGTATGGAAGGATATTCATGCCATTAATGACGATATCGATAACGAACTCAAAAAGCGTTTATAATTTAAAACATATAAGAGCGCTCTTCCTATAGCGTTAATACGAATGGAATAGTAGAAACTTGAATCACACATACACATACGTAAAAGAAAATATTAGACACTATGTAATATATGTCAACAATTCAAATAAACGAACTTTTCTCAAGAAAATTAAAATTCTTCAAAATTTTGTTAGAATTTGATTAGAATACTCAGAGGTTTTTGACAACTTATAAAAAAATATGAATGTAAGCACAGCACACGTAAACATTTCAATTTATGAAGCTTCCGGGAGCAGTCAAGAGATGGCATTGCAATACGGTCCAAATTAGGGTACCTTTATAACCAGGGTATGGCCATGGCGTGGCTCACGTTTCGTCCGCCATTACCGGGACATCTGTTATATGTGTTGTTCTTGCGCAAAGTATTATGTATTTTCGTGGCTATTTGTTTTATTTTAATGAAAAGCACATTTAATTATCATTTTAATATGTATTTAAAGTGTAAGTAATATATTTTATCTTATTTACTTGTGTAGTTTGTTAAGATACCCACCACGATTACTGACACTGAAAACAACTAAAAATTACCAATATTAAGCACAATCATTTAAATTTTTAAAAGGTAAGTTTAGAATATATAATTATTATGTAAATAAGAACTACAGATATTAAATTAGATGTAATAATAACAACCCATGTCATATATTCTACATAACCTCTAAATGTATATCTTAATAATAATTGTGTATCTCTTAAATAAATTAATTTTTCTTACCTTTATAAATTCACAGTGTGATTATTTAATATTATTTTATAATATAATATCACATTTATTACAAATAAATAGGAAAATCAATTACCGACAATGGCGGCGATCTTGGCCCATGGCCATACCCTGGTTATAAAGGTACCCTAGTCCAAATGTCACCCATTTAAGTTTCTGGAGCCTGTTAATGCACTATTTTACTCTGAAGAAAGCAGCAGTATATGCTGCCGAAACTTTGATTTGGATTAAAATAAACAGAACTCGAACTAAATGGTTGTTTTAATTATGATTATATTGATTAAAAACTTCCTTACAGAAATCTATGTTTGCTTCCAAAATCTAAAAACTTTTTTTTAATGTAACTTTTTAAATTGACAGCCATCTGTAGTTATTCGTTAGTGTTAAGCCATAATCATTTTTTAAATAAACTAGATGTTAAGCTTATAAAAAGCTTGAATTTTTTTTAAATCTTTGATAGTTACTATTACAGTTTTAAGGTCTAGTTTTAATATAAATGATTCATGTTACTATGGCGAAGAGCCACATTCTATTAAAATTAATTTCTCATAATTTGGATATTTCAAATTTTTGATTATTTTTTTAATTTCATTGACCTTTGTACAAAAGCCAAATTATATAAATTACTTCCTTGTACATAAATAATTAAATTATTTAGGTCACTATAATTTTCATTATGAGAAACCGGTGTTTAACATGAAAAAACAGTATTTTTCAAATATTATCTATCCCATAAAACTTTATGGAATGCTTTATGTATTAATGCATAATTATAAAACTGTAATTGTCTGTTTGTTTGTTGGAGCATCACGCAAAAACTACTGGACCGATTTTGTTTGATAGCTTATAATTAGACTTAAAATCTGGTCCATATTTTATCTCGCTACGATGACGAAAGCTGGGAATACAACAATAAAACCATATTTTTCACAACCAATATTAGGTGAACTCCCATTTCAAGTATACCCGTATTAACGTGGGGTCGTTTTGAATGACCCTTGCACTAGATGTCACGTGGGCGATGATTCATAAAGCATATTTTTTCACAATCAAAGACTACAGTTCATGTGGACTGCATATATAATATATAATTTTATATGTCACATGCGGGTAAAGCCGCGGGTAATGGCTTGTTGTGCATAAAATACTGAATTATTGGTGCTAAAATTATTCAATTTACACTTTCGGTACCAATTTAATTTTGTAAAAGGCAGTATAAATTTACTTCCAATGTAAATTTATTTAAATTAACTCAAATTTTCATTTTTTATTCATTCACGCCTTGTACTCAACATTTGTTCCATTCAGCTGTTAAACAAAAATTTCCATAGCCTCCTACTTACTCGTAACGTTGCACCTCCTCATCAAAATTATTTTCGTCTATTGGCGAAAACATAGCAAGCTGTTGAACTTTTAGCTGCTGATTATTATTACAGGTATTGCATAAACCATTATTAGTCATACGGTAGTCTTTAACATTTGCGGAAGGTACCACTTTATTCATTAACTCATCATGTTGTTCTGGTATTAATTTATTATAGTCTCCGTCCTTAAAAATCGATCAATTTTTACAAGAAGATGATAAATTAATAGTAAATACCTTTGTAAATCCATTATACTGTTCGCAAGATGGGCAATCCCAAGAGTTTTCCAATTCTCGCGGTATTTTTGCCCATTGGTTACAAAACCAACAGTTTACTTTAAGACGGCCATTTGGTCTATAACAAATCACAACAATTGTAACAATATACATAATTAATTAACTGTTTTATAGTTACCTGAATTTCATGTATATATTTATACATAAAATTAATAAAACACTAATGAACGCTAGTGCCGGTAAAATTAAAGAAAGGGTATCTATCAAATCCATTTTGTACAAAAACAATTAATGTAAAACGTTATTAAAACTGTATCTAACTTAATATATAAACAAATCACTTTGACACGAATAGATAACTGAAAATTTTAAACTATCACGTTTTAAGTAACTACGGGCACACGTGAAATTCAGCCATTTTTGTAACTGTGTCTGTGTACAGTATATACACAAATATATATGAGTCAAAGGGGGCATTCAGCAATATATTAGCAACTACATCAAACACATTATATTTTTTTAAGGTCAAATAACCTCATTTTATAAACATTTGCTTAATAAATTCATCCTAAATATATTTTAGAATACTAAAATATTTAATTTATAAACATAAAAATTGTTTTCTCTTTAAATAAAATGGTACAAAATTTGTTCCGCGCGCACAAACTTTCATTTGTTATGTATACAAGCGCTATCTATCAACAAACACTCAAACTATTCCAGTGTTGCATACTGAAGAAAAACGTCTCTTTTTTAGTATTGTGGGATTTGCTGTCTCCATTTATATCATTTCCATAAATATTTTTTTATGAATATTACCTAAACAAAATTAAAAGGGAATTTTTGTGCAAAACGGGAAATTTTAATAAGCGAAACGGAAAATTTTAATATGGGAAACAAAAAATTTTGTTTCTAGCTATTGGCAACACTGAACTATTCTTTTAGTGGTGGGGGAATATATAAACAACTTAACCACATTTTTTGCTGTCACTTCCTAATTGATATACATAAACACGTTCTTTATAATGAGTTTGCCGACAGATTTTGGTCCAGATTCTGGCGGACGTATAAAAGTAATTAAAAACAAGTTCATAAAACTTTTTTCCTATAGTCTGTGCGTATCTTTTTAGGGTGTGTGTATTGTAAAACCAATTGTTTACGGCAATGTAGCTCGTTATTTTGGCAAAAAACGAGAAGAAGATGGCCACACACATCAGTGGACTGTATACGTAAAACCATATCACAATGAAGATATGTCTAGCTATGTGAAAAAAGTACATTTCAAACTACACGAATCTTATGCGAATCCGAACCGCGTTGTAACTAAACCTCCGTACGAGCTTACAGAAACAGGTTGGGGTGAATTTGAAATTGTAATTAAGATACATTTTCACGACCCTAATGAAAAACCGGTAAAGTATAACCTCAAAATTTGTGAATTTGTAAAAAAAAGTATGGTTATGATTAGGTTACGATGTATCATATCTTAAAATTGTTTCAAAGTGGAGCAAATACGACTGATATTAGCAATGAAATGACCAATAAAGGCCTCGTTTCTGAAAGTTACGATGAAATAGTATTTCAAGAACCGACACAATTAATGCAGCATTTATTAACAAATACGAAACAGATAACTTTGGGACCATGGAAACATGATACAAATTGTAATATATTTTTTGTTTTGATCGAGATAGTTCTTGTTAATATTTTATTTTTTTTTGTTTTGCAGTTGAAGAAAAGAAAGAAAAAACATTGCACTCGATTTTAACAGCTAAAAATAAGATAAGGGGAGAGATAACAACGATAAAGGATAAGTTAAAATTGGCTAAAGAAACGATAGCGAAATTTAAAGAAGAAATAGCCAAAATGCAGAATAATCAATACACTGGAGGATATTCAATTTAATTATATTATTATAATGTATATTATTAGATATAAGGCGAAATTGTGAAAACTAGTGTTTTTATATTTAAAAAATGTTGTTTCTGATGATTTTACAATTAAAAAATATGTTTGACTAGCAAAATACATCTCTCTAATTCCATTATTTGTGGTGTGTAGTGTAGAACATTTTTTGCAATGCAATTTATTTATAATTTTATTAGAACACATTTTCTGATTATATTACATTATATTTTAAGTAAAAAATATGTGTAAGTTAATTATGGATGAGCGACACGGTAAAATTATAAAGTATAAGATACATGGTTCATATTTTTTATTTTATTTTAAATATGTTCAAAATAATGTTTTAGTTCTCTTCTACAAGACACGGTAGATCACGTAACCTATCATATGCTTTGTCCCTTCTCACCGCCACCAGACTCGATTTTCAGTTGATGTTGATACTTCACAATTCTTTCCTTCTATTTCTTAGCAAATAAATATGGCGGGTAGTATATTATTTTTTTAAAAAATCGCTAAAACCTTTGCTTTATTGCTGTACAAATGTTCCATAATTTCACTTCAAAATTAATGGGCGCATACCATTACAAAAAATCATATAATGTACACTTCAGTACTACTCAATAAATAATAATTAAGATAAAAAACATTTTTTTAATAATTACTTTGCGAGATATTTGATTCGTTTTCAGTGCAACAGATGACGTCACACGATTGCTATATGCAGCCTTCTATAGAAACTGGTGCGAGAAAGATAGCTATTGGCAACTCAAATTATGCATGAGACATCTAGCAGGAATATTAGAACTATCAAAGATACATCCATATCAAGTTTATGATATTTCTAAAAGTCGAGGGTATTTCTCCAAAAATGTATAATTTCGCGACACGAAATATTTTTTTTTTCTTCATATTTGACAAAAGTAATCACAAAACAACATTAGCTGTCATTCGGTAGGTGTCTTTCATCCACCATTTTCGCTTGCGATAGCAACGTCGCTATCGGTGATTTGAGTTGCCAATTCGGATGAGCCAGCAAAGTGTCTGACCTCTGGTGACAAAAATTGAAAGTGTACCAGTCGGGAAAACATTGTGCCATTGAATGTTAATAGTTGGATATATTTTAAATAAAATGACAAGTAAATCTAAAAGGTATTGTTCTGTAGGAAAATATATCCTTTCATTGTTTTCCGAAAAATAAAATATTAAATAAGAAGTGGCAAATTGCATTAAAAGTGAAAAAAAAAATTCACTATATAAGTATGAATGTTTTGTTCAGAACATTTCATGCCACGTGATTTTTACCCAAGTAAGTACTTACAAAATAGTTTTATCAATAATTATATAATTCTTTTGTAGGATCTAATACTGATCGAAATTAGAGTTCATGTTTGTACCTTATGCATAAGTAGTATAGCTGTCAGGTTTGAGCCAGTATGTACACAGCTATACTACTTGCATATGATTTATTTGCTCTCTAGTTAATTTATCTGCACCAATCTTATTAGATGCAATTTTTGAAATAAATGGACACATATATTTATTAATTACAAAATAAAACAGAAAATATTCAAATTCTATTAATTTATTTTACAACAGAAACAACTCTATCTTAGTTTATGTAAAATTTCATTGAAATAAATATCTTTTAACGTAAAAATTAAATGTCGTGCGAAACCTGAATTGAAATCAACATTTACAATAAAACAAGTGTCATCATACGAAGTATAAGTAACAAAATCAAAAACCTTTGTAATTAATTAACATGCACGCAACATGTTTGCATTTCGCACCTTGGCCAGCCTCGCAACTTCAAAAACATTTCCATTGGGAAGCTTCTAAATCATTTTTTATATTATGTGGTGTTCAGGTGTTCCTTTTAAGTTTGAACTTTGTAAGCACAAATCATTAATTTCTACATAATCAGTTGTATTAATTTTATAGCCACAACAAATTGTGTCCAGCTTTAAATGTTAACCAACCTAAAATTTACATTTCGTTTTACCATTATATATGGTTTCCCCTTCAATCATAGAATGTGCAGCCCAATTTAAATAAATGTATATATCTGCTAAACTTATAAATATTTTTTATATTTCACTCTCAATTAATAATATTAAAGATTAAACACCAACGAATCTGTATAACGCATATTAAAAATTAAAAGCAGTTGAACTAAAAACAATTATGACTTTTTAATACTAGGTATTGCTTCAAAATTAAACGAACTTTCATTTTAAAAAATAAAGAAAAATTGTTTATGCGCCGATTAACTATGTAAGTTCTAACTTATTTTCGAATGACAAATACGTAAATGATGAAACTGATAGTACAAATTTTGTTTTCCACGGCCTATTTGATTTTCTTATAAGCAATAATTCTCGTGTGACTCTCGTATACTCAATATTTTTTGACACTGTCTATTACAAACATTTGAATTTGTCAACTGGTTCTCTTCTGTTTTGGGCTGTGAGATTTATTACAACATATTATTTTCCATATTTTTGAATCTACCGAAGATATAATATAGAATTTAAATTTAATAATATAAATTGTTAAAAAATATTGTTTAGATATAATTCTAAGAACAATTAACTGCTTAAGTAAAGTACTACTTCTGGTTGTCCAATTTTTATCAAAATCTAATAATCACTTTTCATTAATGTTAAAATGACGAATACGTTGTTTCATAGCTTTTAACTCAATAGTTTTTGAGAAATCGTTTTTACTAAATCCACATACATACACATCATCATGAAAATATTAAAAATGCTTTCTATAGGGACTTTAAAACGTGTTTATTTACTAATCTCGATATACGATTTTTTAACGTGATTCTTAATCCTCTCTCTTACGTAGTACGGTATAAGAAAATTTCTATCCTTAAAAATTATAATTTTTATATATTTTTATACTTCTCAATTCGCTAATTCCAAATTTTCAAACCGCAGGTTGATATCTTTTTTCCTTCCCAAGATATTTGCATTTAAAATTTTACCAAAAATACCCATTTTTGGGCAATCAATAACCCAAAAATGAATGGAGATACATGTTTAGTGGTATAACCATTCGATTCTTTGGGCAAAATTACATAAATTTACCAGATTTCATAATTTTTGAACAATGGAATGGATACAAATTCTGGCGAAAAATAAATGAAAATGGCCAAAAATCGCAATTGCGCAATCTTTTCAGATTTTGGCCATTTTCAAAATTTTTCCTTCTTTTATTTATAAAAATTAAAATATGAAATTTGGTTTACTTGTGTAATTTTGCCCGTAGAATCGAATGGTGATTTCGTAATAACTAAAAAATGGGCACAGATGAATACTTGGTACTAACGCTAATTGATTTTGGATATACAAACTTACGTAAGTACATTACCAGTATTTAAATTTTTAGAAAAAATAAAATGTGAATATGTATATATTCAGAAAAACAGAATTCTTCAATGTTTTTCAATGAGAATATTTTTTACAATATATTACGCACAACTGCATTAAAATGCAACCCTGCGTTTGGTAAAGTAGCATTTGCGGGAGGTAAAGTAAAGCAAAAGCCAGGTGACTGGTAAACAAAACGTCAAAAATACAATTGGAAAGGTAAGCAACACTCTTCTTTTTAAAAAAATGACATCAGTTCCGCTAAATCTTCACTAGCTTTTATTAGAATTGCTTGAGGAATTTCATCAGAAATTGCCTCCAAGGCCCGAACATTTAAATAAAATTCACATAACCAAATACATTCGTAAAAAAAAAATCCTAACTCGCAGTAGAACATGAACAGAAAAACGTATGTCTCATCATTATTCAATTCAAAAGTCAAGTTGTCAAAATTGATCTTGAAATGTAATTTTAAGGAGAAAAGACAATAAAGAAGGATACAGTATATTGACATTCGCCGTTTTCTGTTTTGTTTCCATTTCTAAAGTAAGATTTAAGAAGAAAAGCTTTTATTTCTCCAGATAATATTTTTGAGATTAAATTTAATATTTTTAAATTGACATACGCTTCTTTGTTCTTAGCCTACACCGAGTTAGGAATTTTTTTGAACACAATGTAGTTAGCAATGCAACACATCGCCTTGTTTTGTGGCATGACCACCTGGTCACGTAATATTTTTATATATCAACAAGCTTTAAATGTATTTAAAAGATAATTTAAAAACATCACTTGATTGCAGTAGTGTGTAAAACGTTGTACATACCTCTGGCCAAAGAATTTTACGCCCTTGGGCGAATAAAAACCCTCCGCTACGCGTCGGGCTTCAAATTTCGTCCACAGGCGTAAACCTTTCCTTGCGACCCTCTCTCTAATCGTAAAGTAACTATTATTATGTACAGCCGACATGGAAATAGGGTTCCTATATCCTTTTTTTAAAACTTTTATGTACTTTTTTTTTGTAAGAAATAAACATGTAATGTTGTTTGTAAAATAATAAAATAGCACGTTATAATGACATAGGAAATGTATTAATAATGAAGATACCGTTAAATAGCATCCGAGTAGTAAATAATTGTATATCAAAGAATGAACGTAATAATTGTCATTTTATTATGTGAGAAGAAAGTTTGGGTCACGATCAACGACCAAATATAACTAGACAAAACATTCCCTATCCCTCCTCATTGAATGTTTTGATTTCGGCTGGCCAGACAGAGAAACTAGAAATAAAGATATGTCTCGTCTACTTCGAGTATTTCTCACCAGAGGCCACGTAGAGAGTCAGTGTATAGTTTGAACGTTGCTCACTAGAGGCCACGTAGAAGCATGTGTATTTTGTGTTTTTTTTTTGTATTGTATGTTAACTTTAAATGTTAACCAAGATATTTTAACTAATACTCGGACTAGACAAGACATATCTCTATCTCTAGTTTCTCTGTCTGGCCAGCCGAAATCAAAACAAACCAAATGAAGTTTATTTGGTCGTTGGTCACGAAGGTTACAACGCAGAGCGGAGTGGCATAACCCTTCGAACAAAATAATCAACAATTATGAAATGAGGTCTTTATACTATTTTTTCTATTGCACGTCTTTATGACATTTTTAAATAAAAAAATCGTAGTTTCAAAATTTTGGGAATTTGGTGTTTGTTGGTGATACTAAATCAAAATCTAACCTTATTTTTGTAGCAACTATCTACGTTATTTTATATTTCTTTCTAACATTATTATTATATTTTTCTTCTCTTCTATTCTTACTTTTAAACTCAAAATTATATAAAAATAAAATTTTTAGCATTCATTTATGTTCGTTTATTTATCGAGATTTGACATTTGATATTTTTTGACATTCATCACCACCAACCTTAAAAAAATAAATTATACTACATACTCTATTACAAAACTCGAATGAGCTATTAACGAACTCTTTTGGGTGTTGTAATAGCTTTGTTACAAAATAGAAAAAGAAACTTTATGCTTATGGTGATCGTAAAAAAACATTGTTTCTTTGCAATATAGCGGCGTTGTATTATAACAAAATGGTGACAGACCGTTTTAAAATATTGCAAACTTTAATGAGGTTCTCAACTATAATAAAAAATTAAGTGATCATTTATATTAAAACGACCTTAAAATTGTATGATAGAGACCATCAAAGTTTAAAACAAAGTATATTCAAGTTTTAATGCCTTTAACATCTACATCACACCATCTATACTCTTTTCCAAATACTTACTTCTTTCAAGCCTGCTGCATCGCTTTTTCGAAATTCGGAATCCATTTTAAAGTAAATGAATTCAGAAAATAATAAAACAACGAAAGTAAACCATGTAATACTTAATTGAATTTATGATGTCACGCCAGTTAGATATTCAGTTGTATGAAACGAAAATATGTTGAATGTCAGTGGCAATTGATACTTGGACTATAATATACGTAGTTTTTTTATTGTTTATTAAATTGCTTATTACCCACGTATAATGAGGGGTCTTGTGGCCGCTTGCTTGAGTGTTTGATTGCGAATCTGGGGAACCTGGTTCGATCCACAAAAGTTACCTCTGTGGTGCACTCTCCACTCCAAAGATGAATGCCCGTGAGGTGATGCCTGGTAAACGCCCGCACGGTACAAATAATATGTCATCATGATCAAAATTTGCATGTGAACAAAACAGATTTGTACACCCAGCAATGACTAAAATATGCCGTGATGATATATTATTTTTAGAAGGCCATTGTGATAAGTATAACATATCAACGTAGTACCCCTAACACTGAAAGTTGCACTTAAGACATTAGTGTTACGATATATTTCTAGTATATTCCGTAACTTAACCACGACCGTGGTTATGGTTCAAGTGGTCAGGTTATGGTCACTGAAAAGTGGTTGTGATTCGAAACATCTTGGTTAATTTGTGTTGGTAGCAGGGAATCACCGCGTCATTAGAAATAAGTGACAACATAACTTTTGTCTATCCTTATACTAACGTAAATAATATACATATCAGTATATATTTATAATAATTATATGTTTATACAATATTATTTACTATATTATAAGAAATTAGAATATGACCACAACAACCACAAAAAAATTGTGGTCGTCGTGGTCACGAAAAAATAACCAAAACTTTCAGGAACCACATTCCGAAATTGAACCGTGATCCTGAAATTATGTTTTTTTTTTTTATATTGCGGAACGCATAACCAGAACCTTGGTCACTGCGGTTAAGTTCATATCGTAATAGTTCACACGGTTGCTAGGTTACTATGTCAATATTTTCTAGCTAGACAAGGTCGTTCAAAATTAATTATTTTTATTTTATTTTAAATTGTTTAATTAATTTTGAAATATAGTTATTTCATTAAATAGATATATAATTTTGTTAAAAATAAACACGCAGATAATTCTTCAGTTTTCTAAATAACATAAAATTTATTTATGCTCGTCTAAAAAATAATGATCGTAACTTGTATGAATTTCAAATATCTTAGCTCGTGTGTATTGACGTGCACTCCGCTGCGCGTCGTGCGTCAATTTACACTGGCATGATATTTGGTATTTTTCACAACTTTTTACGAAAATAACTAATATTATTTATTATAATTCCACGACCGACCGCGAAAGTTATTTTTTCGTCTGATAAAAAAGTACCCTTTTTCATTAAAATGGGTTTATAAAGTATGTCTTTTTAGCACAAAAAAGTGTTAAAAAAGAGCAGTGAAATAATGAAACGTTATGGCACTTTTTAGCACATTTTTATTGTAGATGTAAAAAAACATTGATTGCAACTAGAGTAAAAAATGTTTTATTTCACTCATTTCATCAATCAATTTATGTCACTCTATTTATTGCCAAACTTCATTGTTTTAGAATAAAATTTAAATGAAGTATCATGTTAGTTATTTATTTACGATACAAGTGAGATATAGACATTATTAACGCACGTATTGTGAATTGTCCTCAGAGGTTAATCACAGTGCGTTAAGTGTTAATAATGTAGTATTACACGAATATCATACAAAATTTTAAGTCACCTTCCTTATACCATATCGCACTCATTTTAATTGTGTAACAGCCTTGTTATCTCGTTAAATAACTCAATGAAATTATTACTACGCTAGAATCTCATTACCGCATTCATTGGGATAATAAGGCCAATGTATTTTTTATTTTAATATTATATTTACATTATTCATTTATTGTAACTATATTTATATATAATCATTTTAATTTATAATGTCAAAAATAGATTATACCCACAAAACTAAGATTTTCCGTAAATAAAACCGAAAATTAGGTACAAATTTTGTACCGTAACCACATGTATGTTACATGTACATCAAGCATGTATCGCCGGTAACATTATCTTGTATAAACTTGTTTATTTTGAATGAAGTATATGGGAAAACTGTTACACAACAGTCAATTTTCATTAAACAATCATTTTTCATTAGTTTCTTACTAAATTTTTATGTAAAACCCCAAAATAAATAGAAAATTCCGCGTTGGTTTCATACCAACACACGACGTACACTTCACAACAAAGAGAGCATGTTTTTTCCGCAGGTAGAAACGAGATGGCGATATATAGGCGGGGTGAGGGAGACATTCTCTCAGCGCAAGACAGTTCTTCGCTCGGTCAATACTCGGATATATTCAGTCAGCAGCGGCCGTGTGTGTATCGTGGAGTGCTGTTCTCCACATGTCTCCTAGTTTGCGTCAAATCACACCCAAACGATCACGATAGAAACCATCAGCAAGGGTCAAACCACTGTCAAAGTGACTTAACATAACCTAAAACACTCCAGAACAGTTCGTGACAATGTGAACCTTTTGCGGGCAGTGAAACTATGTGCAAAGAAGTTCCTTCTAAGATGTAAACTATCTAAGACGTGATGTGTGCGTTGAAAATTTTGGAGAATTTGAAAATGATGGCCGTTTGGATATTTTTGCTAGCTGTCATTGGTAAGTTTAGCTTTTGTTTTGAGTAGAGTGCTTGTTGCTAGGTTACTATTTGTTTACTTAAAAACTATACAGAATCTTTGCACCTGTCTGAGATGCATCTGCTGTAGGATGTAGATAGCGGCTACACAGAAATGCTCTTTCTTGACCAGTTGACTGTTATAACAACGTAAAATATTGCTCTCAGATTTGCTGTTTATTTTTTTTGTGATGAATCTAGCCGCATTCAAAGGGTCGTAGCGAAACCGTACGTAGAATGTAGAAAACATCTGAATTGCAATCTTATACCTGCAGATAACAAAAGACGGTGCAAAAACCGTCGGAAGCGAATTTAGATCTTAGTTCTTAGTTAGCCAAGAATACGATTTCTACGAGAAGAAATGTATACAGGGCTTTGAAAAACAAGAATGTCGTATATTAGACTTGTTTTAAACACACATAATTTTTTTTTATTATAATGAAATTAAAGCGTGAAACTACAGTACCTAATTTTAAAGTATAAGAACAACAAATTACGTTAAAACTGTAAAACACGACGAATAGAAATAATTATTGTTCTAAAGATATACATGCCAAAATAGAAATACCTATATAACTTCAGAAATATTTTGTGTATGTATTAACCTCGGTATTAACATATTTACAGTACTTAATTAAAAATACACGAGCATGAGTATTATTTGGCATTAGTGGTAAATATTATTAATTTCAATAAAATTAGATATAGACGAGCCAAAATATTGATATATGTAATACAGGGGTCATTGTTTCACTGTATGGTAGAATTAAAGAAAATCAGGTATAGGCTGTGGCCGTGGAAAACAAAATATCACCATTTTACACAGTTATGTATCTGTCATTTAAAATTAAGTTGTGAAAGTTAAGTAATTTTTAACTTAGTTATTAAATTTTTTAAGTTGTGAGTGAAAATATGGAATCAATCAAAGAGCATTTTCTTAAGTTTTGACGAAAATAGAATACCCGTCATATTCACCTGATTGGCTACTTTTTGAGCTTAAAAAAATTACGGGATAGAAAGTTTTCGTTTGAAGAAGAGATGATGCTGCAATAGTGCAATTCGAATTCTTGATTATTTTGAAAGCATTCCTAAAAAGGCTTTTAAGAACTGGAAATAAAGAATGGACAAGTATATTATATTGGAAGGAACTATTTGAACATTTTTAAAACAAAATTCAAGTATTTAAGTTCTCTAATATAAGAACCATCTGTTTTATTCTCAATAATTCTAGCGTTACCCGCGTATATAAAATTTTATACCTTAAAATTCAGAATTTTTGGTGCCAAAGTTTTTGATTTTACGCCTTTAGTGGCTCAGTAATTTTACTTTAAAGACGTGATAAAAATAGATCAAGTATGCTATTATATCAAAAAAAACCTCGGATTGATTGTCGTGTCAAACGTCAAACCAAAAAACAAGTGGCATTTGGCAATTAATCCGACGCTCAATTTTTGAAATATGTAATAGCATACTACTCGTGGATCTATTTTTACTTTAAATTGTTTACTCATGCGTAAATTCAAAAATTTTGGTACTCAAAAATTCAGAATTATATTCTACTCGTGAAAGTCATTGTATGAGTAGAATGCATTTTACGGGACAGATAGTATGTGAAAAATATCACGGATATTCGTATCCGCCCTATATCATTGTTCAGTAATTAATATTCAATTCTAATGATGATTGTTTAGAAATTAATATATAATTAATAATTATAATGCAAAAAGCAACAATATAGCAATGCAAATATGTAGGTAGTTTATTGTTTTATAGTTCATCGAAATAGGAATTATTTATATTTAAATATTCTATGTAACAAAATCGACATTTTGTATGTACTCGTATCGTATTTATAATATCCCCAATTTGATTAAATATAATGATTAATAATTTATTAATTAACACCATATTCATGTAAATACAATTATGAATATGGATATGTAGGACGAAATTTCAATGCATGTATACGACTGTTTCATTTGAAATGATTGTTGAATATAGTTTGCTGATAAGAATAAATCAATATTTTACCAAAAATACTAGTACAGAGAAAGGCAATATTTTATTACATTTTCCACAATTGGTTTGTAACAAAATATATTTAAATTATACTCTTGATTATTCTGTACGGGAAAAGAAGGAACCAGAAGGAACTAAGTACAATTTTATGGGAATATATATATTTTTTTATTTCATGTCCGATCTTCAATAGTTTCAGAGATATAAGGTAGTGAAAAATGAGTTTTTACTGTTTTACGGGGTTTACCTCTGCTATCTCGAAAACAGAATTATGACTTCGGTTAAATTTGAGAGATCATCTTAGATGTGCTTTTGTTAAAAAAAATCATATTACTGTATGTTCAATGTTGTGGCAACCTTGGCTAATACTTATCTATTTAATTTTCAAATAATTTCGTAACTATTAGAATTTGAGAAAAATGTTTTATATAAAATTTTATTGTTTTTTATAGACTTTTTACTGACGTAGACAAAATTTTTGTTCGATCACTATCTTTGTCAGTTTTTCTTTGATTCTAATATAAAATGGTCTCTTTTTCGGAAGTTGAAGATCAGACTTACGTTAAATAACCTTTCTTTTACTCATTTTGGTCAGAACTTTATTTTCTAAAAACCCTGTACATTATCCTCGATATAATCTATCTTAATCGTAGGATAGTGTGCAAAAAGAAGAATTCAATTTGATTAAAAACGAGTATAAAATATTAAAATTACATTAAAAACCGTTTATTTCTGAATTATCAAAATAGTTGTTCAAAACGCGGCTGCGATTGTCAAACATTTGTTGACTTACCGATGTTTTACAATTTGGCTAGACATTTTCCGGCCACATTGTAATATGAACATATAATATATTCTCTTGCAATTTCTGTAAATGTATCTTAACAAATATTAAGTTAGCACATAAATCTCACGCGTGGAAAACTCGGGCTGAGTTTTGTGTGTTAGGTTAGGTTATATTTAGAGAAATGTTCAAGCTATGAGCAAAGTAAGCTGTCAATGAAGATTAGACAATATTTTTTTTAAATAGTAATTTATGTTGCAAGACCTGAAAGTTTACTGGTCGAGCAAGCATATTTCAGAGCAAGCCGTAGGCGAGCTTTGGAAGCTTGTGAGCCCACTAAAGATACTTTCAGGTCATGTTGGGTACAACATTTTTTTCGCGGTTCTGAAAAAAGAATAAATAAAAATCTATAGCTATGTATTGTTTTATTTTTTATTGGGAGGAAATAAGAAATAAATAAATACCTATTATCATGAATACATTCATGTAGGGATCGGAAAGTACTTTACTGAACCCTTATTGACAATTTTCCGAGCTAGCTCGGTAAAAAAGAGCTATTTTTACCTCTCGCTAAGAGAGGTATTGAATTCATGCTAAAAATCGCATATCTAGATTTTAGTGAATAAGCACGTTTTAAGGTCCCTAGAATCCGATTATAACATTTTTACGATGATGTCCGTATGTGTGTGTGGATGTTGGATCCACGATTTCTCAAATACTATAAGACTTATATAAGACATTTTTAACTTCGGATTCCTCAATCTAACAATAATGGGAAGAGTTGATTAAGTTTTGGTAGCAATTGGACAACCGGAAGTAGTAGTTACAAGAAAAAAATCAGCTAAATATTATTTATCGTAAATTTATGTAAATACTTATATTAAAGAACGTTAAATTCTTTATTTGATAAATATAAATTCATTATTATATCTTCTATAGATTTAGAGATAAAGAAATGCATATAAAATAATTTGATGTAAAAATCCTCAGATCAAAATACTTCAAGGCAAGAAATTCAAATGTTTGTAATTGACACATAAATGTCACTGTCAAAAATATTTGTATGCCACTGTCAAAAATAATAAATTTGCGAAAAAATGACGAATATAAAGAAAAAGAAAAGGAAAGTAGAAAAAGAAAATTTCAGGATATTGAATATAAAGAAAATGTATGTAATGTACATAATTTATATTAAAATATCCCATAGATTTTGCAAATATATGTGAGAATTATTTTGTAGTGAGACATGAATATATGTATTTGTAATTAAAAATATTTTTCGTTTTATGCGTACAACCAGGTAAAAGATATAAACCAAAATGATAGATACTTGAATACAGCTACAAAGTTACTTATCTGTATACAAGATGGAACTAAAGTCAACATCTAGTACATATACCCGGATATATGTATTGCATCACAGGAAAAACAAATTACATATCGCCGGCGATATGTATTGTCAGTAACGCAATATTACCTTATTTTTGTTTCGCAGTTAACGTGTTAACAAATAACTTATCAATAAATTGTAAAATTATAATTATTGAGAAAAACGGCAAACCTTCAAAACATTGTCGTGTGTTAAAATGGTGTAGAACGGGAAAGGGTAACTAGCGGGAGGGAAATTTTTACACTAACTGACAAAGATTGACATTAATGTTTGTAGCAGACTCCTCTTAAGTGAGAGATAGGGCAGTACATTTTAGTTTTATATGTATATTGTTAAAGTAGACTAAACAAATAATAAAACTGAAAAAATATTAATAAAATTAATGTCTAAAACATAATGATTGTTAATTGATTGTGAATAAAATAGTACCTATACACACATCGCGGATATGCTGTGTTCGAAGTTGCAGTTTTATCATCCTAATGTCTACTCCTAAATTTACATGCACTAACTGACGTCATTATTTAAGATATTAGGAATTATATTTAATGGATTTGTAGGAGCCATTACGCCTTGAAGTTGATGCGCACTAATTAAACAAATTACTCGCGTTGCTACAATTTGTGCTAAATGTCGAATTTACTCGGAGAAAAGCTTCTTGACTTTATAAAGGTGCGTCCCCACTGATGCGGCAATGTATAATACAAATATATCGTTCTTAGCCGCCTCGGTGGTCGTACGGATTGAGGCAGTGGACAGCACTCGAAGCGACCGTCACCGCTCGGCCCTGAGGTCGTGGGTTCGATTCCCATCAGGGTCTTGGATGTTTGTGGCGTCTTTATCATCTCATCTCCATAAAACGAAACGAATAAATAACAAGGTTACAGAAATAAGGCACAATTAACTCAACCCCATATAATAATCAATTGTAATAAAGTTGTACACTTTGAAATACAATAAAGATTATTATTATTATAATACAGGGTGAGTCTGGGAAGACGCCCCCCCCCCTTTAACTTTTTTATTATAAGTAATAGAAAAAAATGGCTCATATAAAAGTTTTATTATTTTACATATACTATTTGATGGCAGATGTAGATATTTTTTATAAAGTCAGGTTTACAAGATAGGACTATCAACTTTTATTTTTTAAATGGCAACCTATAATTATTTTAATAAAATAGAAACCGCCATTTTTTTTCTTTTCAACGATGTATTATTTTTTATTAATGTACTTGAAAAATTGGCTATGTGAAAATAAACAAAACGTAACAATGGAAAACAATTAAATTAATGTCAAAAAAGTATACATTTTTTCCTAGACGTCGGCAACCGAGTTTAAGAACACTGAGAAGGATTTTTACCCGATACCAGAAGATGTAGAAGACATGAAAGAGCGTATTCGAAATGCTTTTCAGAATATTCCGCGAAACATGCTGGCAGATGTTCGAACACATCACGTTCAACGCTTGAATTTTTGTATTACAGAACATGGTCGTAATTTTGAACATTTGTTTTAAGTTGTTTTGTTACTAAATTTGTTGTTTTAGTTTGCTAAGTTGTATAGTACTGATACGTTTTGTTTATTTTCACATGGCCACCTATAATATTTGTTTAAAAATTATTTGTAATATTTCTAAATTATCTCATTTTTCTCGAAATTTTTCAAATACATTAATAAAAAATAATACATCGTTGAAAAGAGAAAAAAATGGCGGTTTATATTTTATTAAAATAATTATAGGTTGCCATTTGAAAAATCTAGTAAACCTGACTTTATAAAAAATATCTATATCTGCCATCAAATAGTATATGTAAAATAATAAAACTTTCATATGAGCCATTTTTTTCTATTACTTATAATAAAAAAGTAAAAGGGGGGGGGGCGTCTTCCCAGACTCACCCTGTATATCGTTCTTTGGTACTTTATTAATAAAAATAATAAGATGGGCGTAAGAGGCACGATATTTCGGTTTTTTTGGTGAATCTAAAACTAAAATGGAAATGAGCCGAATAGCACAACCACTGTAACAGTGGGAATGCAGCTTAATATCGGAGTTGTATTAATGCCACATTAAAAACACTGGCAGAAATAGTTTCGGATGACTGTCGAATGTCAGTAATCTTTCTCTTTACTCTTGACACAGCCTCTGATGATATCGATATTATAAAATTTTGTGGAAAGAAAAACTAATCTTTTATTTTCAATTTTAAATTCTTCATCCGCTTTTCTATAAAATATCTTATAAAAACTTATTTAAAAAAAATTAATTAAAAAATGTGTCTTCTTTTTCCTAATTATCGTTATTAACTGTGCGTTCTTATCACCATATATATTCTCAGGAATAAATTATTCTAATAACTGATAAGGCCACTTAAATTTTCATCTAGACATAATGCAGACAGCTGGAGATAAAATAAAAATAAAACGGTCCCTTTGAGTGGAGAGCGAATGCCGTGAGTAATGAATGCGAGGTGAATAGAGCGGTGTCTCCAGCTATTCCGTTTGTTCAGTAGTGCATTTCAACGGAGGAAGTGTTTACACACTTCACTTCAACACATATGAGCTGGATAACGCCATTCGTTAGCGAATGATGAAAAGGGAAGCAAAAAAGGAATTTTTAGTATGTTGTCTGCACTACGGGGATTTGTCTGATTTAGATAACTGCTATAGTTTTCAAATCAATATTTTAAATTTCATGACAAAGCAACCTATACAGTTTTTCGGAACAGATATACCTACGAGGGAAGAGAGGGTACCCAAAATTGACGATAATTATTTTCTGGCGGTGGTATAGTCAGAAAAATTAAATCTGTCAGTAAGATTATTTTACTGGGTATCACAAAAAATAACTTTCTGTGCAACCGGACGCGAAATAAGCATTTCGCAGCTGGAATACAGACCGCGAAATTGGATTTCGCGGTCGGTGTTATGCTAACGATCGCAAAATAACGTAAACAATTACTTTGACACTTGAGAATTTCATGGTTTTGTTTATCAAATGTCAATCCCACAGCCACCTTGCAAACTAACTTCCTATTTACAATGAAACTGTTTAAAATTAATAAAATTTGTAATTACATATTTTTTACGGTTGCATAAAAATATTGTGTACACATTGTCTGCGAAATCCTTTAGCGCCCTTGAGATTGTCTGCCTCGGCCGCAAGCGGCGTCGGCGACAATTTTTCTGTCGGTACGCTAAAGATTGATTTCGCGGTCTTGATATATAAATAGCTATTAATTATGAATCTACAGAGATATGTGTATTTTATCAAATATTTTCATACAATTTTTAATTAAAATACGAATGGGTAAATTTTGTTTTTACAATGCTTAGCAATGAAAATATGAAACGACGAAATAATGAAAATATAAACTGAACCGTTTATAAAATGGAGAAAATTATATTTCAATTTGTAATTAAAGAATATTTTAAAATATATACAGACTGTCTCTAAAAATATGGACATAGCGCAAACTCAAATTCCTGGGCCTAAAATAATACAATCATACACTGAGAAAATGATATAATTACGTGAACTGTAAATTTATTTGTTACAAATAAATCCTAAGCATGAATAGATCCAAATATATCTACAATTGAAGAAATGTATTAATTTATTTGAAGCATTTATTTGTCTCAAATAAATAAATAAATAAATAAATAAATAAATAAATAAATAAATAAATAAATAAATAAATAAATAAATAAATAAATAAATAAATAAATAAATAAATAAATAAATAAATAAATATATATATATATATATATATATATATATATATATATATATATATATATATATATATTGATATCAATTATATGCATTCATTTACGTTAGAATTATTTTAATTGCGCTAAATTTATTGCATTACTATTGGATATATAATAATTTATTTGAACCAAGCTTATATATACCTACCTTTCGTAACATTTCCACTCTAAATATATTAAAACTAAAGGAAAACAATTAAATAAAGACCTGCATATTTAATTTTTTCATACACCATATTTTTATTAATTCACAAATTACATCCTTAAGAATATTAATGTAAATATAATAAAAAATTATAAAAGTGTAAATACACACTCTGTAGAGGTACCGGTGCATGTGCCTTGGCATAAAAGATACACTTAAAAGTGCATAGCAAATACCCAAAACTCCACTCAAGTAGTATATTTTTCACTCTTTCGTCACCCATATTCAATACTTTTTAGCACACGAATGGAAAACAAATCGCCAGAAATGAACACAGTCAGAAAGGAGCACCACCATAAATAAGATGAAACGTACAACAAATTAACAAGTCCATACAAGTCACTTCACTTAAAATCGTCATTTGACAAATAGAACATTGTTCCCTCAATACAAATATTATTTTGCCACAAATAATATTTATTTGTGACAAATAAATGTAGATTCACACAACACAAACTATTTTTCATTGTAATACATATAAAGTTTGCACAAATATATTATGAAATTAATTCAAAACAATTACATATTTGTAGGAAACAAATATATCAGAAAATTATAAATTTATTTATTAAAAATCTCAATTTAAAGTACTAAGCATAAATATGTTAGTTTATGTAAGAAAATTAAATTAAATTTAAATGACATAAGTCACGGTTAAATAAATAATATAACTAAGGGCCGGTATTTCCATCTTCGGATAAAGTGCTGGATAACTTATCTGTCGGATAAATGAACATTATCGCATCAAAAAATGACATTCAATATAATTTACCTCATTTATGCTCTTATTTCGATGCGATATTTTATCATTTATCTGATGGATAGTTATCCTGAACTTTATCCGGAGATGGAAATACCGGCCCTAAATGAATAAAATACATTTCATATTAAAGATTAAATTGTATTTGTTGCAAGGTTGTAATAATTGGATCAATGAAGTACCCCTTTATTATGAATATTTATTTGCTAGAATCTAGTCATTTTTCTCTACAATTTAACTTGTGTACCGTATACTACTTCAAAATTCTTTAAAAAAATAATTTTGTAAGCCATTTTTTAAGATGATATTTATTATTAGTGGACAATTGGGTGTCATAATCAATGAAACACAAATTATGAACGCCAAAATCACCTTACTCATCACATGAGTGACAGAATGACATGAATATTCAAATAACTCAAATATTTGAAAAGGACATTCATTACCGCGGTTACCGAGGCGGTTACATTATCGTTTCTATTTCATTTTTTGTCGTACGATAATGCGACAGTGTATAAAAGTCTCATATATACGTATATGAGTATACTCGTATGCCATGCGTGTACGACAAAGATGCTAGATAAAAGTGCACTAATTCTTCAACGCGGGGAATTTGTTACGATTTAAACAGAAAAAAATAAAATCTAAGAGATTGCGCCGTACAATTTTTTAAATAAATTTTATCTAGCAATCTTTAAATGAATACAAATGTATTGTAACAATAATTAGCTCTCAAGCGTTGTCCAAATACTCGTGAATAATGTATTGTTTTCTAATATCCGCACAAGGGTCAGAATAAAAGTGTTTGTCATTTTTCGCCTTTGTTTTAAGTACTTTGCACCCCTTTGAACGAATGCTCGTTTAAATTTAGCCGAATCTTTAGCCTAGGGTGGTTAGATAAGATTAGCCTCTTTCGTCTTTTGTCGCTTTCAATAATTCTCACTTAGTAATTTTGTGAAAAGTTGTTGACCCCTTTTCAAAATGACCGATTCGGATATAAATAGTTCTGTTTAAAATCTCAATGCATTAATAAAAGAAATTTGCAAACTATTTATTCCGAGAATGCAAAATTCTGCAGTGACGTCATTTGACAGTTGTATTCAACTGTTTTCCTACGTGCGGAACATAAAGAAAATCCGCAGACAAACAGTCAATTGTTCTACAAAACAATAAATTATGTTGACAGTTGGTATTCCGGTTATTGTTGTTAACGAATACCTGTACATGTTTTATTTCTTTTCTGAAGATTCCATTAGCAAATAACGTTAATAAAGAATGTTTTTGTTTGCTTCTATATTGAAAATGATTAACCTGTAAATGGAGGCATAGTTGAAAATGAACACAACTAGTGACCTGGGGTATGCCAGGACTTCTTTAATTTTATCTTTTTTGCATTTGCATTCTAATTTGTTACTTCAGTGAAGGGCCTATTACGAGGGGGTGCGATAATTATTTTCTGGTTGGTGGTAGGGCTCTAGTTTCGATGTCTCCCTCTAGGTATCTTCTCTAGACACATTTTGCATCTGTTGCCCAAGCGTCATCCTTGGGGAAACATCTGAACAGTCAGTGTGATTTTTTTCATAAGCGCTGTTTCACGTATTCGGCGATTTTAAAGTGGCGAACATTAAAATGCAACGTGTTAACATCAAGTTCTGCTTCTTGTTAAGGAAATCAGCAGAGCGATGTTTGGGAGAGCTTACAAAAAATTCGATCAAAATTCGTTGGCATAAATCAAGGATATTTCAGTGAGATCCTCCAATTCATCGATTATTCTGCGACGATCATGTGATCGCATCACGAATTTTTCAGTGTTTTCAGACGTTCCAAGAGTCGAGGGACGTCTTAGTCCTGGTCGAGGGTCATTCTAATTGATATTTTAAAACGAGAAAACAACCCGTAAAGTCTCGCTTGGCTCCAAGCTTACATCCCATAAGCTCTCCGAAGCATTGCGACCGTTTCCGCTGCAAATTTCCCTAACCGCCAATCCCAAAACTCAAAAAATCACACTGGCCGCTCAACTGTTTCCCCAAGATCCCAAAGATGATGCTTGGGAAACAAATCAAAAAAGGTGTCTAGATACCTACCGCCATATAGTCAGAAAAATAGATTGTCGCTTCCAGCACTAAAAGTATAAACATCGTAATCATTACAAAGCGGCATCGCTCACTGCTTGTATTATAACATTAGATGCCAATGGGCAATTATTTTCGTCATTCTGTTGAAATGAAGAAATGCATGCATTGCATGAAATCTTAACCTTACCTGTTCTGAGTGCTCTATAGAATGCTTTTTCATATGAATTTCATTTAAACCAAAGGAATTTTATACATAGTTTTTTTCTTTAGAAACTAACAGCCACACATAACGATACTAATGAAGTAAAGGAGAATGAAACATTACACAATTTAATTAAATTTAATTAAATAAATCTAATTTGTGTTCGTATTCGTAACCTATCAGTCCAGTCGGTCCAGTGGTCCAAAAATGTCAACTCTAAGGACCGTACAATTATTTTGGCGAATTTTGTAAAAATTCTTATTGCATTCAATCAGCACCTACTCGTACATCAAATTGTATATACCATTAATTTTTTTTACAATATTTTTGAAACCCTGTATGTACAAATTTGAATCATGTCCATGTTCTTTATGCCATTAAATTCATTGCTGTCAAAAAATCGTGTTGCTTTTGTTAAATTTTTTAAATTTACCTTGGTAGTATTTTAACTTCCGAATAAAGTTTCGAATAAGTATTCGTTAAATAAATTTATTCTATATATTTATTCAACGAATCATTCCATTGCGTCTTTTCACACATTTGACAGAAACAAATATGTATACTCTATCCGTTTTAACTATAGAGCGTTGGGTGAAATAAGGCCTACGATTCTAGCTTTCTGATTGGTTCAAACGTGAACCGAGTTTATACAGTAAAATAATTGACGCGAAATTTAAATTTGCTTGACAATTTATTTTGACGTTTGACCTAAAATAAAAGTCAACAAAATCAATAGTACACGATTTATTACATATTATTAATTTATGTTCAGTTCTGTTTGTTAATTATATTATTGTTCTTTTCGTTTATATAATTTTCATAGTGTTTTGGCGTTATATTTCATATTACATAGTTTTCATTGTGCGCGTTTTCTTAGTTTTTAGTTAGTAGTTCGCTAGTTTTGTTATTGTTCTCTTTGTTAATATTATGGATAAAAATAGATAGATATGTATATACAAGATAAAATTACTGAAAAAAATTCAATTAGAAAGATTTTTTTAAATCCAGGAATGGCGCCAAAATTTGAATTTTTTCTCGAATATATGTAAAAACGGTCGCGCTCGAAACGCCATCTAGTCTATAGTTAAAACGGATAGAGTATAGCTATCTGTCGAATAACTTTAACGTTCGTGAATTGGTAGCCTTGCAGAGTAAATTTGTATCAGTAGAGAAGGATGGAGTTTGGCGTAGCCAGTTTAAGCAGACAAGGATAAAATGTGTCAATTTCTTTTGAATCCGTAGTTGTTAAACTTGTGTTTGACATCTTTAATGTCATCTATGGTCTTCTGTATATTTAGCCCAGAGAGAAGTACCATCTAATGCAGTAATCATATGCGGTAGACGAGGTATGTATATTGTAAAATTGTCCTGCTTTTTGTATATTCCTTTCAGTTCGAAGTACATATTTGTCTTTGTAATCAACAAAAGTATCTAAAATTCGAAAATATTTTGCCAGCATGTCAGCGTCAAATATCAGGATCTTTATAATGATTTACCTATATTTACTGTTTGAGATCAATTACGGTTGCCAATATGTAATAATAAAATGATCAGAATCTGTAACAACTTTCTTCATATATGTGGTTATGCCGCTGTTTGATGGTGAGTGATCGAGTTCATAGTTCAAAATATCATCATCATAATCATCAAAGATATTTAATATATCCATTTTGTTACAAACCTGCACTATGTGGAAATATAATGAAATTTTATTTCGAATAATTTTTTTTTGCATGTGAAAAGACAACAAAAATATTTACCGGAAGGATAAATTTATCTATACCTTTATTGGCAAGTGAAAATACCGGCCCTTAATCATAGATTAATTAAATAAATATATCCTCACGGCATATTACCCATTGCTGAGTGCACCAACCTGCAGATATCGGTGATGATGAGTACATATTTGTACCGTGTAGGCGTTTACCAGGCGGCACGGGCACTCATTGCTGGCTTGCAGAGTACACTACAGAAGTCACGAGACTCCTTTTATTTGTTTTATATTTTGTCATCGTATTTCAAAGCAAACGTATTTTTTTCTTGTGAAACATAAAAAACAATAAATTATTCATCATGTTTTCCGTTTTAATGTAAAAATTGTGCACTAATTTCTGTTTACTTTGAAGTATTCTGGCCAGCAATTAACATTTAGCTCCCAAAGAGTTGGTTTTTAATTTCCGGTTAATTTTATATTTTAAATGAACTTCCGTCCCTCGGCAGATATTTGTCATTGCTTGTCAATATAATTTCATATTCCAATAGCTCTCGTGTGTGCTCCTATCAGTTCAATCTGAGATGAAAGAGAAAGGCTGAGTAATTAATTTCGATTTAATTTCAGCGTTTTTTGGGGTCAGATTTTTTGTGGACGGATTGTTATGCGAACATGATGTCATAATTGCTAATTAGAGAGATTTAGTATGTAAATATGCAAGGAATGTTCATTGTATGTAATTAGAATCAGGTGTTAAATAGTTAGCATTTACATGGATTTAGACCAAAGGATGAATAATAGCTTCATACATTTTAAAACATAAATATAACTGAGGCAAATACCTAGAATACAAAACTAGAATAAATAACTCCTTATTTCTCCAATAAATTTTGCTTTTAGCTATATATTTTGTAAGGATTTTATTTGTGAGGGGGTATTGATAAGTTTCTAGTCTAACATAGAATAAATAAATAAATATAAATATATCATCACGGCTTATTACCCATTGCTGCTGGGTGTGCCAATCTGTTTTGTACAAAGATATCGGTAATGATGAAATATTTGCACCGTGCGGGCGCTTACCAGGTGTCACCTGACGGGCACTCATTGCTGGCGTGGAGAGTGCACTGCAGGGGTCAATTTTGTGCCATTTAAAATTAGAAATATTTGGCGTCGGTCGGGATCGAACCCGGTTCCCCAGATTCGCGACCTGACACTTAGGCACGCGGCCACGAGACCCCATAAGATAGAATAGAAACAATTATTTTTTCGGTCAAATTAGTTTTATTTTACAATATTTTTTTATTATTTATTAATGCACGCTTTTTGTACATTTCATATACATAAGCGGTTTTCTTTGGCCCTTTTTATATCGCTGCACTTTATTTTCGATGTTAACGAAGATGAATTGATGAAAACACTCAATAGCCATGCCTTATCCGGGATTCGAACCCAGGATCTTTGGAGCGTGAAGCAATAAAGCTATACCGTTATTCCACTTGGGGCCGCAATAGAAACTCCTTTTAACCCTTGGTTAGGCGCGCCCAATTTGGCTTACACTAAGTCACGTGGGGTGATTTTGATCCTATACCCATTTTTATTGTTTTTAAATTACATATTGAGATTTTGGTAAATGACCACGTTTTAAGGTCCCTAGAATCCAATTTTAACATTTTCACGATGATGTCTGTGTGTAAGTATTTGTGTATGCGTGTGTGGATCCTCCACTCTAACTCAAATACTATCATTCATAAAATTTTGAATTCTTGTATTCCGAACTTTTTCTGTATTGGAAAGAGCCCATTAGATTTTGGTGAAAATCGGATAACCGGAAATGGCACTTTACTAGAAGCTCAAAATAGTTTTTCTTTGAAAAATACCTTTAAATGTTATTTTTTCGAGATTAATGTAAAATAAAATAAATAAATATATCATCACGGCATATTACCCATTGCTGGGTGTGCCAATCTGCTTTATACGCACATATCGGTAATGATGATGACATATTTGTACAGTGCGGGCGTTTACCAGGCGTCACCTCACGGGCACTCATTGCTGGTGTGGAGAGTGCACCACAGGGGTCAATTATAGTGCCCTTTAAAATTCGAAATATTTGGCGTCGGTCGGGATCGAACCCGGTTCCCCAGATTCGCGACCAGATACTCAGGCATTAAATTTTCTACAGATTTGCATTAATGCTTTTTATATATATTTTATGGATATATTTATAAAATTATCTATAATTTAAATCCCAGAACCTACGCTTTAAACAAACAAAATGCAGTTATTCAAATGTATGTCACTGACAAATAAATGTCATTATCAAAGAACTAATCATTTCAAAATAATATTAGTAACGTTTTAAAAAGGAAAAAGTAAATAGAACAATAGAAAAGGAATTCAATACAGTTTCCACCATAAGTAAATATGTAGGTATGTATTTAGATTAATAAAAATTAACGATTCACAAAAATATTTAAGGTAATCCTCACTTTTGGATTAGTGAATACTATTCTATCCCGGTATTTAATCTTCATTTTATTATAGTTCCGGTAACTCAATGGTTAGAACAACGCCTCGTCATGAGTGCCATCGGGGCTCTGGGTTCGAATCCCACTAAGGATGTGTGTGAATGTGAACCCGCTCTGTAATTGGGATTTAATTCTGTTGAGGTGTTTTAAAAAAGGTAGTTACTTGGATTAGATTAGACTATATTTTAAGAAATAAGAGTAAAATTCGCTAATCCAAAAAACTTAATCTTTTTTGGGACTCGGGCTGTACATGGCGGAAGGTATTGTGTTGGCCACACCAGGTTTTTTTATTGTATATATTCTTTGGACCTTTGACAACACTTGTGCAAAATATAATAAGTTGATATAGGTAGATTATTTTGGATTTTATTAAGCCTAGCTTATTTTATTTTGTCGATTTGATTTAATGAAACCCTGAAATTACTGAAAATGAAAGCAAATATCTTACCTCGTCGAAGTCGTGTGGGGTGCAAATGAGACTATATACTAATAATCGCTGCCTAGTATTGATCATTGAAATTCACAATTGTCAAAGTTCTATAAGATTACCTGAATTCATGCACAGACATATAATGGGTTGGATACACAAGGTACAGTAAAATGAAAAATGCTTGTAATCGTGGGTACCCCGTGCGCCTAACTAAGGGTTAAATAAATACACATTTTCCAGGGTTGGCAAAAAGCATGATTTATTTAAAAAATCAAAAATCATTGATTTTTTGAAAAAATCAAATAAATCATATTTTTTTTAATTTATTATTTTTAACGATCTATTGGTGTTATTGCTCTTTTTTAATTGTTTTAAAAACAATATAAATAATTTATATCAGAAACAAAAACGAAATCTTTAATAAAACCTCAAAGAATGCATTTGATTTTTTTTAAACGTAGTATATAACGCGTCCACGTATACGCGCGCATCTCTTATGAAACTTAAAATGATAAAATTATATGCAGAACGTATTTTTGTTGTTATTTTAATAATTTTATAGCAAATAAATACATTTTTATTATAATTTGAATCTTTTTTTCATCTTTGATAAAAATAGATTTTTATTAAAAAAATCAGTTGATTTAAATCAAATGATTTAAGTCAGGCCAACCCTGACATTTTCCATCGAAATTCCAATATCCCAGTCCCCGTAAACAGCGTCCAACTCGGCTTTAATTCGCACAGACGTATTGCCTTTTAAATGCAAGAATTTAAAAAGGCATAATTATTGAGTTTTTCCAAATGACTCTCGAATAATATAAGCGTCTAAAATGGCTGAAATTTTCAGAGGTATTTTACACAGCGTCAACAGTTGTAGTACCAGTATAATTTTAATAATTAACGACATCTACATGTTGAGGCTAAACTTATCAAGTACCCTCTCGTATTTAATGTAAGTTAATTTATTAAAATGTTGCAATGATGGAGGACCCCATTTAATAATATGATACATCTTTACTGACTAAGTGAAAAGTGCTGTTCCATTTAAAATTTAGATACGGTTTTGATGATGTATGTATTAAACGACTATAATAGGCATACTAATTCTTCATTTTGAAAATATATTATATAAATTCATACGTACCTATAACTATAATAGTGTCCATGTCCGTACCATATATAGTAGCCAATTATTCTATCAATAATGACATATACAAGAAAATAATTTTACTGTCACACACGAGTAACAGTAACCTTATCACGTGCGTTATATTTTTACGTTTTTTGTTGTGTGTATCAGACATAATATCCGTTGTACGTTTGACTTTTTTTATGCACTCTTATCACGTTCAAATGCAAATGTAAATTTATTTCTGATCTTTATCTTTATGGGATGCTACGTGGATCATGAGAATTTAAAAGCGACAGATGAAAAAGTAGAATGGAATTTGAAAACAGTGGAGTTTCCCAAAAAGATTTTAAAGCTGCATATTGTACATTAAATAAACGATATAAAAATTATATATACCTAATATATATATATATATATATATATATATATATATATATATATATATATATATATATATATATATATATATAAATATTTATTTATGCTTAAAATTTGAAATTATTTCGAATTTTCAAATACCACAAAAGTGACCCCTCTGTCTCCGAATAAAAACAGATTGACATACCTACCCGGAAATGGATAATAAGACCGTACCTCATGATATTTTTATTTATTTTTACCTTCAGTCATACCGTAGGTAAGGGAGGTAATGTAATCGTGCAAAAAATTCGAGTTTTCAGTAAATAAGCACGAATTAGGGTCCCCACACCATGTCTTTACTATTTTTACGATGATGTCTGTGTGAGTGTGTGTGTGCGTGATGATTTTTTCGTCCACGATAACTCTTACAACAAACTTCCGAAAATTTCTATTTTCCGTATTTAAGCTTTCCATACATTCATATAAAGAGTTGATTAGATTTTGGGTAAATTGGATAACCGGAAGTGATACTTTACTTGAAGTTCTGAACAGATTTTCGTGAAAAATATATTATGATATATTCCAAAACTTGTCAAATTTGGTATTTAAGATTTTTATATGAAGGGGAGCAACATATTATATTTTGGCTAAAATTGCTATATTAAACATGGACATGACGGGAGGTTATGTGCTGGCCTCATCAGACCAGATAGAGGGTCGCGCTAGAATGTTTGAGAATGAGAGACATGGTTCATATTTTTTAGAATTTTATTTTAAATATGTTCAAAGTAGATCTCTTTTTCCTTCAACAATTGTGGTACTCTCTCCACGATAACTTTGAGAGTCCGTGAGATGGCGCATTATAAACGCTTTCAACGGTCATTGCTGAAATCTGTGAATATAGTATTCTCCACTTAAGAATGGCATTGCGTAATAATATTTTATTTAGGTAGTTCAGAAATATTTCAGTTCGCGGTAAAATCTATATGTGCTGATACTTTCATCAAAAACCGCTCATGCAGATATTTTTTTTTGACACAAAAATGCTAAAATCCACGCCAGTGTATACGAACTATGTTGACAGTTCCATATTATTTCATGAACAGAGAGTTACGACATACGTCGCCTAATAAACAGATTGCATAATCTGTGTCAAAAAGAAACTACCCGTATATGTACTTGAGTTACGTATGTCGTCAAGAATCATACACTTTTTATTACGCAATGCCGTTCTTAGTAACAGACGCACCCACGAAACGGTAATAAGCCGTGATGATATATTTATTTATCTATATTTTCATCGCAGACTATATTCTTTTGTTATTATGTGAATAACTTTGAAATACTCGTACTACATCTTGTTTTAGTGAGAGAATATTCTAGTTGTGGTTTTTGTCGTAGCAAATAAATATGCTAGTAAATTCCGAAGATGTGACAGTTAATTAAGGATCGCATTATCTCGAGTCATTATCCTGAGCAGGCGTTCTCAGCAATGCGACAATATGACAGTGTAATTCTGTCGCATCGCCACGCAACATCTTCCAAGGATGTAGGATATGTCTCGTACTACACGTCATCGCCAGCTCAGCTACAACACTTCATTGCTTCTCAGACCTATTAATTCACTACTCTAATTACCGTGGGGGGAGTTAATTAACGAGTAATTAAATGAGGAAGGGATACGTGATGCCGGTCACTTCAAACGACAATAAATTATGAGGTACTGTAAAATATATCGTACCAGATATGGTCATCTATCTAAATAAAATTCACTTAACGTTTTGACTCTGTATAGGATGTAGCTATTCAAAATTTGAGTTAAATGTTTCTCAGGGAATGTGTTACTAAAGGGTGTATCATTAGCAACTGGAAATGTAATTATGCGGGTCTCGGTAGAGTGATTGAGAATAAGAAAATCAAGTAGGCCGTGAAAAACAAAATTTGCACTATCATTTTAAATAGTTAATTTGAAATTAAGTTATTTTTTTCGTTTATCGTTGTGAAAAAAATTGGAATTAATCATAGAGCATTTTCGATTCATGATTTATCATAATTTCGAAAAAAATTAAGTGTTTATGAGTGCAAAGAAAGTTTAGATTAGATACAGTTTTTAATGAATCAATGCTTTCTTTGGCTACAATTTACTGTTGATATAAAAAAATTTAACGAAAAAGGAATTCTTTTTAGCTTCAAAAAAGAGCAGAATGTCCTACAGCTCTTGCTGTTACTGAAAAGAACATTGCTGCTGTTAAGAAAATAATCGAAGAAGATAATAGAGCCATTATGCGCAGGGTTGGTAAAAATCATGATTTATTTAAAAAAATCAAAAATCATTGATTTAAAAAAATCAAATAAAATGTGATTTTTTTATTATTACAGACTTGTTGATGTTTTTGCACTTTTTACTTGTTTTAAAAGCAATATATATATATAGTTATTTATGTGCCTAGGACAAAAAATTGGATATTATAGAAGAGCTTAAGTTTGCAAACAAGCGAGGCTATAATATGCATTTTTTCCCGAGGTGCATATTACATTTTTCTGTCTACCTTACTAATAATGGATCTAGAAGGGTACACACAATTACAATAATATTAAATCGTAGTAGGCTTAGCGGACGAAAAAGGTTTGCGGACGAAAAATGATGGCTTAGCGTACGATAAAGTTTTTAGGGACGAAAAAGTTTGCGGACTAAAAAGGTTTGTGAACGAAAACTGATAAGTGCTAACCTTCTGAAAAGTGTCATTTTTCGTCCGAAAATAAGTACGTAAAATTTCACTTTTCGTTTAGGTAGACAGAAAAATATTTTATTTCATAAACGAAAACGAAATCTATAATAAAACCCCAAAGATTGCATTTGAATTTCTGCTTATACGAATACGTAGTATATAACGCGTCCACGCGCCTTTTAACATAAACCATGCCTACCTGAATAAAACAGGTCAAAACATGTCTTGCATGGCACTCTGTAAAAAACTTAAAAAGGATATTTTATTTTTTGTTTATCTCATGACAAGGACTTATTATATCAATAAATTTAGGCTCAGAAGCAGTATTTAATTCTGAACATTTTTTTTATATTTACACTTTAGTTCTAAAATTAAAGGGGCAGAATTTAGAAATATATGAAAATTCTATCATTGTATTTTCTACGGTCCATAAAAAGAGTAGACACCTGGTATATTTGTATATACAGTATGTTCAATAAAATTCCTAACTCGGAGTAGGCTATGAACAGAGAAGCGTAAGTCTGATCATTATTTAATTCAAAAGTCAAGATGTTAAATATGATCTTGAAATGTAATTTTAAGGAGAAAAAACAATATAGAAGAATACAGTATATTGACATTAATCGTTTTCTAATTTGATTCCATTTCTAAAATAAAATTCAAGAAGAAAAGCTTCGATTTCTTTAGATAACATTTTTGACAATATCTCATTTAAATTGACATACATTTCTTTGTTCATAGCCTATACTCCGAGTTAGCATTTTTTTGAACACGCTGTATTTTTATATTATATTACCATAGAAGAATTTTCTTTTTGTTAACTCTGTAGGAATCTAAAATAATTTGAAAAACAATTGATTTTTCGACAAAAAATGTATTACTTTATAAAATTTGATTTATATCATCAAATTTAAATTAAATGATTTGAATCAGGCCAACCCTGCTCATGCGATAATAGAGCATCAACTGGATCCTTAGCTATTAATAGAACTGTACAGGGGCACCAGCATTTAAAAAAGTTGTCAGTTGTTTTGTGCACAACGGCTTTTTCATTTTCAAAAAGCGGAATGTGTAAGATTCTGCCCAGAAACTTAACACTAAATAGTCGGGAGCACCAAATTTTAACAAATATTGTTACAGGTGATGAAACACAACTTTTTTCAACTTACTTACATACCAAGCGAGTCGTGTATGGATTTATAACCAAGAAGCAGTAAGCCATAAAATGTTAATGTATGCAGTATTCTTTAGAAGTACTGGACTGGTAAATGCAATTAAGTTGGATGGATAGAAGACAGTTATAGCTAAATGGTATACTCAAACATATTTGCCTGTCTGAAGTGACCAGTAGTATTCCACAGACAGGAATTATGTAATATGATGATAATGTGTCTGCTCATAGGACGGCTTCAATACTTCAGTTTTGGCATTTTTTAAATAAAAATAGTAGAACATCTGCCACACTCAGCTGATTTGCAAATTGCAAAACATTGATGCTGTAATATCGTAGCTCATTTTCAAAGTTTTTGGCAAAAGAAAGTTATACTCGTAGCATCCCCGCCACATGATTTGGCAATGTTTGATTTTTGACTATTCTTTTTGTGGACTTTACAGTTTTTAGTGTTTTAAAATTTAGAGGATAGAATGTTTTCGTCTGAAGAAGAAATAATTAAAACTGCAATTGGGTATTAATTTGAAAGCGTTTTAAAAGAAGATGGGTTGGGAGCTTCTAAGAAATGGAAGAAAAGAATAGTGAAATGTATATGATAATCCATTAAAACAAGCGGAAGTCTGTAAACACCCTTTATACTGTATTGTGTATCGGGTTATTCGATATTTTCCCTTTACTATGTTGTCTTCTTATTTTTGGAAATAATTGTCACTCCTGTGAGCAAATACTCATCATCATCTTGTCGCGTTCCAGATCTCTGGAATGTTTTTTCTAGGAATACAATTAAATGGATGGCTTCTGTCTGTTCTGTATATCCTGTCCTGTTTCTGTTTATCCTCCATTACTTTGATCCACTTGTGTAAAGTGCTGGCGCCACATATCTCTCTTCCTATCTTTGATATTTTAACTCCTGTGGTTTGGTTAATGGTACGCTAGTGGTACCAAAGATCGAGAGATTAAATTTTGATTAAACTGATAAAGTTGCTGCATCTACTGGATTTTAAATAGAAGAATTATAGGCGATGTAGGTATATTCTTAAATACTTTTATTATCAGAGATAATATTATAGGCAAGATAAATTTTTGTTAAGGAATTTTTTCAAGAATTTTGTTTCTCTGTTTTGGAATTAGAATGTCATATTCCAGAATGCTTATTGGTGTTCGAATGAGCTTCATTCGTAACTGATTTTTGGTGGTATTTGTATATTCGGGATTAATATGATAAACAATACCAATCATTGTTACCAATCTAATTATATTATCAAAAATTTCCCGTAATGAAAATTATCAAATCTTTTTAGTACAAATAATATGAAAAGTTGAAACAGAAAATAGTACTACACAAGGCCAGTCAAGCACTCGTTCGTTCGTCCAAACATCGAAATACGGAAGTGCTTTAATCTGCAATTAGCTACATACCAGAGGACTTCCGAAAAGCGTAGTTTTGTATCAATCGGAGAAAAAATATATTACTTTTATCTTAAGTAGGTACCTGAGGCAAATAACGCCCAGCGTGTATTAAGGCCCATGTACCGAAAACCACATTTACATTAGTGGTATGGCTTTCTATATACTCAGAGATAAGGGTAATATAAAGGTAAATCAGAAGTGCCATCTCGTTTGTACTGTTGTTGCGGATATTCCATTTTATGAAAACTTCTGACAAACAACCGAAAATTATATTTAATTTTTTTTTATTTTCTATGTTCTTTATGTACTTCAATTACTCTTTGAACTTTATAATTTATGAAACAATATCATTTTTATTGTTTTGATAAAAAATTTAATAAACATACAGCTTTATTTATCCTACTACCCTGGGGCAAACCTAATAAATTTGAAGCCAAAAAATATGAATCAAGCAAAATATAATACTCTAAGAGTAAAACGTGGTTTTGCCATAGTTGTAATACAATGCACAAGGTATCTGAAAGGGCAACAAGAAGTGTATTAAGGCTTACTAAAAAAAAAGAATTGTATACCCAGATGGTTAAGTTTAGGCTAAAATTATGCCAAAAGTTTATTTAAATCTAGCTGCTATGTAAAAGAGTATTATTACTTCTTAATTTTTCTCAAATGTTTAATTTTCTTCGGCGGACTTATTACTACCACAGTTTAATAAGACCAAAATAATTTTTTAAGATTTATATAAAAATTTGTTTAAAAATGCTAATTTTTGAAGTTTTTAAAATTTATAATGAAACAAAGATTCCCATCAACAATTTTTTTAAATTACCTTTTAATCCTATATATTTAATTTTTTATTAAGGTGGGCCTTATTTGCATCCATAACCTTAATAGTTTTTTAGTTTTTACAGGGTCGCATGGTCATTTGCCTTATACATCATCGGTTTTTTGTTTAATAACTTTAAAGCAAAAAATGATTCTTAAATCCTTTTTAATTTGAATGACTGAATTGTATTTTGTATTAATTAAAAATTATTTCAATTTGTAATAATTAATTTTTAGCTATAAAAGTTTAATTATCTGTAATTGACCAGCATTCAAAAGTAACAATTTTGATTCACCTATAAATTTTCCCCTGTCAGAGTACAATGCCAGCCCACTTAATAGAAAAACAATTGAAGCATCAAACAAAAGGTAATTAAATCCCCTATCCCTATACCAACTTTAAATCATAAAACAAAACTTTAATCCAATCAAAAAACCATTGAACCAAAACAAAAAGAGCTCCATTGCTATCTAGAACAAAGATCTGAATAGTAGGCGTAGTAACGCGCTGCCATTGTCTAGATTCTAGATATAGATACAGAAGCATGGGGAAACCTATACGTACAGAAAACTAAATGCTTCTCAAATTGAGAACATGAGAACTTTATTATCACGGCATATTACCCATTGCTGGGTGTGCCAATCTGCTTTTTACACAGATGTTGGTAATGATGATGACATGTTGATACCGTGCGAGCGTTTACCAGACGTCATCTCACGGGCATTCGTTGCTGGCGTGGAGAGTGCACCACAGCACAGGTTTCACTTCTGTGCTATTTCAA